>JBBJZV010000141.1:0-182943 GCA_039700735.1 Pichia pseudocactophila
TTCCGACAGCAATCAAAAAAGATTTGTCATCATCTGGCTCTGAAGGATACCACTTCCTACTGGGTAAAGCACATCTCGCTTCCAGAAAAGACATGGTCTAAGCTTTTAGAAAGAATATCCAAGCTGCATAACCAGCATCACATCCTTTTCAATGAGGTCTTTGAGCTCCATGTAGGCCTATTAAACAAAGCATTTATACCACCTTGTGTATTTTGCCACGATGAAACCAAAGGAGGTCCCAGGCACATCTTCTTCGAATGTGAAGGGGTGATCAATTTTCTCAATAAATTCAACATTGATTCAATACAACCAAACGAATGTGTGGGAAAGATATTGACTACAAGAAACTTCATTAAAGCGAACAATATGATTCGGTTATTAGTGTTTATGGCAAGGAAGCTCAAACGAGTGCAACTTGACCAGAAAATAACTCCAGACAGCTCATATTGGACTTCGATTTATCATCAGTTCAAATTTGAGAACCACTTAGGCAATAACTAAAATAATATTAAATACCAGCAGAGGACAAATCTGCTTTTCGAGGCTAGAAACCTTAATGTTTCTAAATGGTAGAACAAATAAAACTACAAGTTGACAATAAGATTTTATACCACTGCATAGTTAGTTTTATAAGATTGTATAATATTAATTCTACCAGAAAAAAAAGCCTGTGTTAAATTGGGTAATTAGGAGGATGAAATGTAAAGAAAGGTGGTTAATTGATGCTACCGACATATTTTGCTATCTATTCTTTTATCTCCTTTTTTGAAGTTCAAAACCATATTAGGTCTCACTGTAGGACAAAATAGGACCACATAAAGATAATCTTACGCCAATGAATATATTCCTTTTTTAGGATTATCAATATTTGAAAGATAAAATACAGTGGTGTTTCTTGCAATAGAAAGATCGTTAAAGCCAGAAAAGATTTTCTGTTTTGACTATCTCTACACAAGCCTTAAGAAGAACACTTTCCGTTAAAGTTTACTTCATTTATATTGACCCATTTCGATGCGTAAGTCCCATTTCAGTCACACATCAACTTCTCTTTGATATTGAAAAATTTCGTTACAGAGAGATTATCAACAAAAATACTGTAGAATATCAAACAAAAAGGGCCCAGTTCTCCAATTGATGGTTTTCTTTGGTTGTGTATTCAAAGACGATATTTTGAATGAATGCCAATCGTATCTCAATAATTACATTAATTGAACATCTAAAAGGTGAAGCTTTTATGTAAACAGGCACTTTGGTGTGCTTTTATGAGTCCATATGAACCCGCCTCAAAACCAGTTCCATGATGTTCCATACCGTTTAATAAAGCCTAACTTTATCACCCGAAATAACAATTGTACGCAATGAAGAAACATTTTTGAACTTGTGAAAAATTACCTTGTTGAAAATATTAAGATTTTGGGTAATATTCATTTCACTTTTGAGATCAAACGTCAATTTAGCGGCTATGAAGTTAAGCAAACTTTTGAAGAACGTCTTTGAAATAGGGAGTTCATCTGCTATGAAAGCAACACCAAATTTTGGGAATTGATTTCCAGTAACCGAAGTTTAGACTTAAGTTTCTGTTATTTTATTCAGAAGCCCAAGGGTCTGCAGGGCTGGACAAAGGGCTGGACTAAGCCCAAGTTAGACCTTGTCTATTGTAGTTTATGCCATGAAGTACCTGTCCCAACAATGCGCGTGTGTATTTTTAGGGGAGCAACAATGATAAACAAGCTACACTGTATTGACGTTTTAAAGAGCCCGTTTTCTCGAGAGACGTGTAATTGATTATATTGCAGTTACTCATTTGACTGAACTCTTTGAATTGGTACATTCTTTTCAATTATCAAACAAAATGGCACAAACAGGATCATCAACATCTGCATTTGTTTCATCGCTAATTTTCAATTTGATTATATTTGCTATTTTTATTGGCATTTTTGTTCTCCTTAGAAACAAATATGCCAATGTTTACAGACCGAGAACTACAAACAAACTATTACCTGCACACTTAAGATCACCACCTCTAGCGAACTCATCCTTTGCATGGTTCCCAGATTTGGTATCTAGACCTGCTAAGTTTTTCATTCAACATACTGGGATTGATGGTTATTTTTATCTGAGATATTTAATGCTTTGGGCAAATATTGGACTATTTTCTGGATTAATCTTATGGCCCGTGTTATTTGCAATAAATGCAACAGGAGGTGGAAACAAGAGTGGATTTGATATCATATCTTACTCTAACAATATTCATAAGTGGAGAGTTTTTGCTCATTTGTTTTGTTCATGGTTACTTTTCGGATTTGTCGTTTACTGTATTTACTCCGAATTGGTTTATTATACTGGATTTAGACATAGTTTACAATGCACTGCTTTCTATAATAGTTTACCCAGTTCAAAAGTGCTACTCATTGATAATGTACCAGACGACTTGCTAGAGGAGGAAAATCTTAAAAACCTCTTTCCTGCTGCAAGTAAAATCACAATTACAAGAGATACTCATGAGGCAAGAGAAGTTTTTGAGAAGCGTACAAAACTTCAAGGAAAGCTTGAAGGTGCTTTTCACAAAGTTATCAGCAAATGTATTGGTATCAAAACTAAAACCGAAACACAATTGGAAAAGGGAAAAGATGTTGAAGTGCCTAGTCCATCCAATCAAACTCTTAGTTACATAAAGGAAGAGAAACTACCAAAATATAGTTATAAGCCTATTATAGGTCAAAAGAAGAAAGTATTCAACGAAGGTATTGAAGAACTTAATGAATTTAACCAAAAGATTGAAGAGAATAAAAAATCCATTGCAGAATCTTCTGAAAGCTTAGATAAGGTTGGTACAGTACTTTTACAATTTTCGAAACAAACTGAATTGCAAAGGGCATATCAAGCTATTGATGGTATTGAAAGTATGAGAAAATCTAGGAAGTTTCAGGGCTTTTTCCCTAATGAGATTATCTGGAAAAATGCTGGTTTAGGATTTGCTGCAAGAAAGTCTAAAAGAAGTGGTGCCCAAACGTTCTTAACATTAATGATTATCTTTTGGGCAATACCAGTTGCAGTTGTTGGTTGTATATCAAATATTAATTATTTGACCGAAAAGGTTCATTTTCTTAGGTTTATCAATAATATGCCAAGTGTTTTGATGGGTATCATTACTGGTATTCTACCATCTGTTTTGCTATCCCTTTTGATGTCTTTAGTACCTCCTATTATAAAATGGATGGGTAAACTTGGTGGTTGCATTACTGTTCATCAATTAGACTTTTGGACACAACAGTGGTTTTTTGCCTTTCAAGTAATTCAAGTTTTCATAGTTACAACAGGAACATCTGCAGCATCTTCAGTTGTCACATCCATTATTAATGATCCATCCCAAGCAATGACAATGTTATCAGAACAATTACCACCAGCATCAAACTTTTATATTTCTTATATGTTACTTCAAGGACTTTCAATTAGTTCGGGTATGTTGGCACAAATTACTGGCTTGATTTTATCTTTTGTTATTGGAAGAATATTTGATAAAACTCCTCGTCAAAAATGGAATCGTGATGTTATGCTATCATCACCATCATGGGGGGTAATGTATGGTTCTTTTGGTTTATTCACCGTTATTATGCTCTGCTATGCCATTATTGCACCAATTATTATTGTGTTTACATCAATTGCGTTTATTTTGATTGCAATTGCTCAAATGTATTCATTGGTATATGTGTCTGGTCATACTTTTGATAATCGAGGAAGAAATTATCCATTAGCATTGTTTGAGGTTTTTGTTGGTGTATATCTAGCTGAAATATGTCTTATTGGTTTATTTGTGATGCAAAAAAATTGGCCATGTGTGGTACTTGAATCAGTTTGGCTTGCATTGACTGTTTTAGCACACTTATATCTTAAGAGACAATTTGAACCTGTTTTAGATACTGTACCATTAGGAGCACTAAATGGAGCTTATCCTCAAAAGGATTTGGGTAGGGCGGAAATTAAAGAAGTTGAACGCACCTATTTCAATGAAGATGGTAGCATGAATGGGAACGGCTATAATTATGATAACAATACTCTTGGAGCCAACGAGGATTATTCGGAAAGTAATTCTAACAGGAAAAATCAAGATTATTTGGAGAACAAGAAAACGGAGAGTTTAGGTGGTACTTTAGAAAAGAGCAATACACATTCCACAAAGGTTGATGATAGTCTCAATGAGCCATATTATGAAACGCCTTCCAGTTTGAATAAAACTTCAGGTTTTGAGGTTCAAAATAAGGAAGGGATTGAACCTGTGGAAAATCTTCATGGAACAGCAGATGGTTCTAAATTAGGATTGAGGGAATCTATCAAACGATTTTTCAAGCCTAAACAATATACGGACTCTTCATTCTACAGACCCTTTATGCCAGAGTTTTGGGATTATCCGATATCCAAACAGCTAATAAAAGACTTAGATTACCAACCACCAGAAATAGGTGACTCTAAAAGACCTATTTTGTGGATTGCAAAAGATGAACTTGGATTGAGTAAAGAAATGAAGTCTCTTTGTAAAAGCTACGCCGTGGAATGCGAAGATACCGATGCTGTTTACAACAAGAAGGGTAAGGTTGAGCTTTTACCTGACGCATTCCCACCCGGATACGAAGCAAGCATCATGTACTAAGATGAGCAAAAGGAATTAAGTTGTTGTTTTTATTTTATAATGTTGTATTTTAACGTACTAAGTAGTGTGAACTCCAGCTGGACTGAGAAAACAGCCCCGCGGCACGTGACTCGAACTCAGAACTGGAACTGGAAGCTTCCACTGGTGCGAGAGCTGGTCGAGTCGTCGAGTCGTCAGTCGTCAGTCGTCGAGTCGTCGAGCGGGGCAGAGCTGGTGTGCATCTGGATCATCCTGGAACAAGGATGCCTGTGCATCTTGCATCTTGCATCTTGTTCTCTACCATACACCCACGATTCCAATGGCTTACACTACTAGACAAGTTGGTGCTGCAAACACTTTAGACTACAAGGTTTACATCGAAAACGACGGTAAGCCAGTTTCTCCATTCCACGACATTCCTTTGTTCGCAGATGAATCCAAGAAGATCTTGAACATGGTTGTCGAAGTCCCAAGATGGACCAACGCTAAATTGGAAATCACCAAGGAACAAGAACTCAACCCAATCATTCAAGACACCAAGAAGGGTAAGTTAAGATTTGTCAGAAACTGTTTCCCACACAAGGGTTACATTCACAATTATGGTGCATTCCCACAAACCTGGGAAGATCCTAATGTTGTCAACCCAGAAACCAACGCTGCAGGTGATAACGATCCTTTAGATGTTTGTGAAATCGGTGAAGCTGTTTCATACCCAGGTGAAGTCAAGCAAGTTAAGGTTTTAGGTGTTATGGCTTTATTGGATGAAGGTGAAACTGACTGGAAGATTATTGCAATCGATGTCAACGATCCTTTGGCTTCTAAATTAGAAGATGTTGAAGATGTTGAAAAACATTTGCCAGGATTATTAAGAGCAACCAATGAATGGTTCAGAATCTACAAAATCCCTGATGGAAAGCCAGAAAACGTTTTCGCTTTCAACGGCGAATGTAAGAACAAGAAGTACGCTGAAGAAGTTATCGCTGAATGCCATGAATCTTGGAAAAACTTAATTTCTGGTAAGGCTGCAGATAACAAGGGTGTCGTCTTAACTAACACCACTTTAGCAGATTCTCCATTCCACGCTTCTGAAGTTCAAATTCCAGCAGCAAACCCATTACCAGCTGCTCCAATTGACAAATCAGTTGACAAGTGGTTTTTCATCTCTGGCTCTTCTTAAGTCAATTAACGTTTAGGAATTTATACTAGCTTTATAAATTATTCTCAACTTATTATTAACATATTTCACTCATTCCAGTGATCTTGCATTAAGTACATACGCTTCGATCTTAGAATGATCCTTTACTCCTTTCGATTCAACACCACCACTAACATCAACTCCGTAACATCCAGGAACTTGTAACGCATTCATAACATTTTCCGGAGTAAGTCCCCCAGCTAAAATATACCTTCCATTCAGTTCATTACCAAATGTTGCTGCATCATTCCAGTCTATAACCTTCCCCTCACCGCCAGCTTCGGAGTCTAACAATGGGATTAAAAACTTATGAGTTTTAAGTGCATTTTCAATACCTGGCTTCGATAACACAAATCTCGGTATCACTGGCAACTCCAAAGCTTCTACAAACTCATCAATATTTTCAGACCCATGCAATTGAACAATATCAATACCAAGTTCCTCACTGATTTGTTTGACATCCTCAATCGACTGATTACGGAAAACTCCTACAAGATACGGTCCTTCTTCACTGATAGTCTCACTAACATTCTCAAACCATTCTGGCCCTGTAGTAGTTAAACTCCTCACATGTTTGAGGAGTTCTTTGGAGTCAACATACCTAGAATGTCTCCTTTCCCTAGTTTCTCTGCAAATTCGACTTAGTTCACGTGCAATATCTGGTTCTACCGTACGTGCACGATTTGGAACCAAAATCGTACCAATCAATGATGCTCCATTCTTGATAGAGACTTCAGCTGCTTTTGGGGTTTTGATACCACAGACTTTCACTATCTTTTTCACCATCTAACAATTAATGGACTGAAGTTGCATATATATAGGCCACTTTTGACAAGTTTCTAGCATTACTTGTTGAAACATTTTTACATAACGTCGCTCCGACGGAGACAGTTTCGGAACTGCATGATCTATGTTCGTCCAGCTAACAAGTCCCCACACGTAGAGAATGTCTGCACCCCCACCGATACCTGCTAGAGACTACGGAAAATATATAGAGAAAGGTGATGAAAATGTGTTTCAAAATCCAATTTCATTGAACTCGCCACCTAATTGCATACAGGCATCAAACGTTCATCCCGTCAAGCTGCCTAGGTTTTACAACAACAATGACCGCCCCATTCAGACGAATAACTTCTACGGAAACTTTTTAGTAGAGGAACAGAATTTACCAGTCTGGACACATCCCTATAGTGTGTGGAAATCAACTGACAATCAGTTCAAGGGACTCGGTATTTCACATACATCTGCAGCTCAGAGGGTTTTCGGCGACGATCCAAATGCCAATCCAGTCAAATACTTCTTCAATCCAGTGGGTATTTGCTCAATGATGCTAAGTGCAGTTGAGTTTGAGCAACAACATTTTGATTTCACTGTTGGTGATTTAACAAGGTTTAGTGCTGGTTTGAAGTTTGCAACATCTTCAGGTGATCTACAAATTCATGTAGTACAAGGTATGGGTTTTATCACAGGGAATTACTCCGGAAATATAACTCCTAGAATTGCCTCAAAAGTCGGCGTTCAATCATTTCAAAACCTTGGTATCACATCTAATGGATTGAACAGATACCTCATTGTATTATTTGATAACACACAATGGATTGTTTACTCGAATAATGTTTTCACACAAGAATCTCCAAACTCAATTGTTGCTCAACCAAACCAACAAAATACAATAATTCAGATAGCAAAACTATGTGGAGATCACACAATATCCTACTATGATTCGGCAGCTGGAGCTTATGTCACGGATTGTTCCATATCTGGTAACACTAACGGTAACAACTACTCTTATACATTTGAGTACAAAATTTCAGGCCATTCTTCTTCCGGAAAAGTGCTCCAATGGTATTTACCCCATCATGTTGAATCTATGAACTCTGACTTGAATGCTGCGAGACTGGACGGACTTGTACTTGATTCAACATGTAAAGGTCCAATGTCTGCATTTTTAATAAGCCGATTTACGATGACCGAAAAACTGCCTCCTCAGGATTTGCTTTTTGATCCTTGGTCAGACCAGAGAGGTGCAAAAGGTTATTCCGATGCCGCTAAAGATTTGATTGAGAAAGTTGCCGCCGATGAAATTAATTCATTCGATGTTGTTAATGAATCTGATACAGACTCAATGTATACATCTGGTAAGATTTTAGATAAGGGTGCCTATATTCTTTATGTGGTTGCCTTTGTTTTGCAAAATCAAAACCTAACTCAAACGATGCTTAATAAAATGAAACAAGCATTTCAGCGCTTTGTTGACAACAAACAGAAAGCTCCTTTATGTTATGACAATAATTGGAAGGGAATTGTTTCTACGTCAGGGTTGAATGACGGGAACTTTTACTGTGATTTTGGCAACTGTTTTTATAATGACCACCATTTCCATTATGGATACCATGTTCATGCTGCCGCGTTAGTTGGCCTTGTGGACAATCACTTTGGAGATCAATCCTGGCTCACCAAGGTGAAACCATGGATTGAGTCTTTGATAAGAGAATATTGTAACCCGGTACCAAATGATCCATATTTTCCTCAGTTTCGTTCATTCGATTTTTACAACGGTCATAGCTTTGCTAATGGTTTATTTGCCCATGGTGATGGCAAAGATGAAGAAAGTTCAAGCGAAGACTATCATGCACATTATGCCATCAAGTTATGGGGCTATATCGTTGGTAACAAGCAATTAGATACTTTAGGATCATTGATTCTTGCAATTGAGAAACGTTCAATTGGAATGTACATGCTATACAAGAATAGCAATAATATAATGCCTCCAAACTTTATTGGCAATAAAGTTTCTGGAATCTTGTTTGAAAATAAAATAGATCATGCCACGTATTTTGGAATGAACAAAGAATATATACACGGAATTCACATGATACCCATTACACCTGTGAGTAATTACGTAAGAGATACCGAATTTGTAACTGAAGAATGGAATCAAATGCAATTAGGATCACTTGCTGACTCTATAGACGGTGGTTGGAAAGGTCTTTTGATGCTAAACTGTGCAATGGTTGATCCAGGTAGAGCTTGGTTGTTTTTCAGCCAATCGAACTTTCAGCCATCCTGGTTGGATAATGGTATGTCTAGAACATGGTCATTAGCATACTGTGCTGGTATGGGAGGTATTTAGTAGATACTAAATTTTATTGAACTATGTACGAAAGGATATTTTTCTACCAAGGATTCTTTTCTTCTTTATTTCAAAAACTTGCTGGATACACATGTCCACCATCACCGAGAAACTCTTCCTGTATTTAAAGACTCTTCAGCTTTATCTAAATTTGGCATGTAGCTGAGCCTTCCTTAACTCGTAGCTGAAATTTTATCAAAAAAAAATAATTTACCTTTTGCCCTTGGACAGGCCATCTTAATACGCTTGATCACACGAGTTTGTACAAAGGAAGATTCAATTGTTGATTTCATAGAGTAATTTTGTCAATTTGAGCTTTAATCTTTTCAGCCCAATTGAACTTTATCTGCTATACTGTCAAAATCTTGGATATCACAATGAGCTCTCCAGTTCCGGACTCGATTTTCACGAGACCAATTGCAAAGCGTCCTATCAAATTGGGGAATAATTCTAACATTGATTTGAACTCCGTTTCCAAACTTAATGAATCACATCAAAGAATAGTTTCGCCTTATATGAACAAGGAGTTTGATCGATTACAAGCGTATGGTCTTGATGTCAGCGCAAATGATGAAGAAGCTGATCAGCAACTACTGGATCCTAACTCCAAATATTTTGCTACAAACAAGAAAAGAAGATTGAAAAACAAACAATTATTTCCATATAAAACAGAAACAATCAAGGATCAGTATATTTATTTAAGCCATATCATTGCTCATATTTACATATCAGCCAAAAGTTTGGATCTAAAAGGTAACCTTACGGTCAGTGTAGAAGATTTAGAAGAGGCCCAAAACATAATTTTGAATCATAAAGATAGAGAAGAATACATTCATTCTGGATTGAGTTCTGGTTTGGATGGTAACAAATTTGAAACATTACATAGCCATGAAAGTGAAGCTAACGAAGACGATGAAAACGAAGATGATAGCGATTATTATAATTCTTCAGAAGATGAAGATGATGAAGCAGCGGAAAACTCAACACCCATCTTAAAGGTTGAACCTGAATCCGCATCGATAATCACTCTCAAATATTGGACAAAAGAATTGAAAAACTTACTGAAGATGGGTTTAATTCTTCCATTGGGTATTACAGCCAAATTAATCAAAGTTTATTACGCAGTGTGTTTATCAAGAGGTCAAAATATAGACATCAGCTTTTACACACAGGCATTGAGTTTACTAAGCAGAGAGAGAAAACTTCTTGTCAAATCAGGGTTAAAATTAGATTGGGAGCCTGTTTATAAAGAGTTTGAAGTCACAGTTGGCAGCCCAATTACCTTTGGTCCAACGATGAAAGATACTAGATTTAAAAAATTGATTTCTTTTGCATTAATTGTAAAACCATTCTTCGAGCCACATTGCATCCCGCTATTGATGGAAAGAATCATGACAAAATTTACAAACCAGAATGTTTCATCATGTTTGATTCATCTTACCGTATTGTTGCCAATAAATTTTGAAAAGCCCTTTGTGAAGTCTGAGGGTGAATTGGAGCTTAGTAAGTATGATATTCGTTACTACCTCCCTGTTTTCTTCCAGATTTGGTTAAACAATAAATCAGATGCAGAGATCAATTATCTTTTGAGTTTAATTATGAATATTTGTGTGGAGGAACTTAAAAAGACTGCAGAAGATAGCAGTATCAGCTATCGTGGAATGCATGGTATTTTTACGGAGCAACAATTCAAGTTTATGATTAATCAATTGTTTCTTTCATCTCAGATTCGCCATAGAGATAATAGAATGTCTAAATATTGCAAGTCGATTGCTCAAATAATAATCAATTCTTTGAGTTCAGAATACGCTTTCAAAAGTGGAGGTGTTATTGATTTGTTGAAAACATATACTGATGCAATCTTTACAATGATTCATCCATCCAATTCTGGTCCTTGGTCTGGTGTTATTGCTGAAGTTGTCAAAAAGCTTACACTTAGCTTACATATGAGAGTTCAGGGTGAAAAAACTGACCGTGATCTTGTTCCACTATATCATCCCAATTATGTAGGATTGCCTGATAAATTAAAATTGAATGATACCATTATTTCAGATATCGTGAAAACTTTACTACCCCTTATTAATCTTGGTGCACAAGCAAAGAATTCTGGGATCAGAAAACGTTACAATGAAGCTTTACAGGTGTTGTGCTTTATGAAACCTGAAATGGTATTGGATACTTTACTCTTAGATTGGTACTCATCGTTTGAATCTGTTCATTCCACTCATAGAATCCCAATTGTTATAAATCAATTTTCTCAACTGGCAAGAATTATGTCACTGCTTCCTGTTTACAGAGTTCACATTCCTAGGTTACTATCCATGCTAATTCCCGCTATCGATTCAAATGATCCAGAAAAAACGATTTTGACTACAGACCTGATCACGAGTGTTGCTGTTGTTATTCCTTTTGCCGATTTGACAGACGGTTTGGGCGATGGTGGCTTAATTGCGACTGATTTTACAACACAACATTTAGCTTATTTGGAAGCTAAATTTTACGAATCTGCTCCATCAACAGGTCAATTTAGTGCAGAAACTTTGTCAGGTACTTTTGCTTACGACCCCGATTTCGAATTAGAAGCATTGAAATCAGCTACTTCATCATTTAAAGAATTCCTTGTTCTCTTTTGTGAAAATTGTTTCAAATTTTTAGAGGTTGCTCCCGCTATTGAAGATACTTCAAGTATTGAATCACAAGCTTGTGCCTTGATTTCGTACTGTTTTGGAGCCCTGATGGAGTCTGTGAGTGATGAACTTTTTGATGTTGTTGCGGACCAATTTTTTGATTATGTCACGAGTAATGTTAAACACGAAGTTGCCTTGGTTTTTTGCAATATTGCGGAAACTATCGTTAGACGAAATCCTAGCTCTCAATTTAAAAGACTATACGATTTTTTCCTGCCTCAAATTGTTGAAGAAATCAATAATGGTGCTGGTATCTCAAGGTCGCAAGATATTTTAATCAAGGACCAGAGATTGATTTGGGATATGCGGATTTTATCTGGTGCTATTTCTGGCGCAACAACTGAAATTTTACCTTACCTACCTGAAATTCAGCATTTCATTTTATCACACACAGACAAATTGAAAGGTACAGCTGCTTTATGTGCTGCTATGATAGCAAGCTGCTCACTGTCTACTATATCGTATCTGAAGCCACTTGAAAAAAGACTAATATCCGAGAAGTGGTTAAATGCGCACGGCGGAAAGTACTCAGAAGAGTGCTGGGGAGGATTCCAGTTTTCTGATATTAGATTTAACCCTGATTATCTAGATTATAAATGGTACATGCCTTCTGCACTTGAGGTGAGCGCAATCGGAGATTGCTTTGAAAGACTTGCACTTCCCTCTATTGAATATATCAACAATATGTCAAAAGTCCTCAATACATCATCAAATATCACTCTAGATGAATCAGACAGAATTGGGTTTCATGTTGAATTGCTTGAAGGTTTGATAAAAGGTGTTTGTTGCTTGTTTGATCAATCATATCAAGAATCAACCTTTGAGAATAAACAACTAGGCAGATTGAAATTACTATCTAAAGAATCTACGCTTCCTCCCTCTCCATCTCTGGTCAACTTACCTGAAAGTGATTCCATCAGCTCTGTCAATGCTACTCACATGAAAAATGACAGTTCTTCAATTTCAACCTTGAATTCTGCAAAAGATAATGCAAACGATGTTGTTCTCGATGACGATGGTTCCCATATTAATCCTATCAATAAAGAGCTCGAGGAAGTGATTGAGAAAGTTGATAATTCAAACATTACTATCAATGAAGCTGAGTTTGAAAGTGAAATTCCAACTAGAACTGCTACACCTAATTTGAGTGACTCCATAGATGCGGTTGACCCAACTTTAACTAAGAGGGCACCTATCCTTTATTCCTATGGCTCTTATTTTTCAGATGATTTAAGCAAAGCTGTAGATCCATCCTACAGAAAACTACACAGAACCCGGGATTCCATCGGGAACGCGTTGAGTACTTTAATGAAAGCTTTAACAAAGCGAGATGGTTCTGTTGAACTTACCAGTAAAGCAATTCAATGTACCAGCACATGGCTCACAGACTGTGGCTATTATTCTGCAGATGATGAGCTACACACTGACAACTTGCATTTCGTCTCGTTGTTGGAACTCCCAGGGGTATTTGCACCATATACAAGAACTGTTTTAGCTTCTAGGCTTGTTGTGTATCACTGCAGTCGAGTCAGTATTTCCTGTTGTACCAGGCTTCCTACGAAATTGGACAAGGTTCTGATTAAGGATTTAGTGTCGTTGTCCGCTTCGCCTTATGGAGTTACCGCTTCTCATGCCGCTTCTGTTCTCGGGACTTCATTAAACAGAGTCATGAATTGTACAAGCGCCATTTTTAATATTTTCAAAGATTGGGAAGTTGCATTATCAAATAATAGGAAGGAGATTTTGTTAAACATTTTATTGATGTTTGACAAGAAGAAATTACGTGGTTTGGTTGAAAAGAGCTCTACAATGCTTCCAAAATACGAGGATCTGCTATTCAGATCTGCACAGATGGAGGATTCTGAGGTTAGTATCACTAGTATGCGGTTATTCAGGTCTTTGAAAAAATACGTAAAAGTGCCTGCATTAGTGTGCATTTTTGACGAGTCTAAGCTAGAAAATATAAGACCACCAGATTATGATGTAGATAACAAAATTTGTGCATTGAAGCTTTCGAAGGCTAAAAAACGAGAATCTTTACTTAAGAACTTGGAATCGTTGGTAACAACAGAACTATCTCGTTTATCAAAAGATTTGAACTGGAAGCTTACATTGCTTGTTATGGAATTGATCTCAACTATTGAATCTCATCTTGAAATACCTTTACAAAAGGATGTACTCACTTCAATGGTCAAGTATGTTGATGGTTCACATCCTGAAATTTCTAAGAAGGGAATGTTTTGGATAGCTTCTATCATGGATACCGTTGAATCAAGAGCTTATAATAATTATGATTTAACAAATATGCTCTCTTTAAGACCAAAAGATCCAAGTGTTGTTCTTTTTAAGGAGTTACTGGGGGAAAACAGCCCTGAGTTGTTTTTGAAAGAAGTCCAGGAAGTTGACAACCCTGTGTTTTTTATTGATAACAAACAGTGGGTCCCGTTATACCCGTGGAATAAAGAACTCTATGTTGTAAAACCTATGAATATAGAGAATACGAATTATAATGAACATGACGAGTCTGCAATTAGAGATTTTGCTGCACATGTTACAAAGGAATGGCTAATTTTACTTCTGAAAACACATATTGATGAATCTGAATCTACTTCAGCGTTTTTACCAGGTATTGTTTATTTTTTCACTTCCATTACAAACTTAATCATTTACAATTATACCATGAATCTGAACTTATTAGATTTATTTTCAATTGCGGATGAATTATTCAAGAGTGACGAAAAACCGACTCATGTCGCTGTCAGTGAGCTCTTTTGTGGGATTCTTTTTGCTTGCAAAAATAACAATGAAGCCATGCAACTTGCAGAGGAACAAATTTGTATAAGGATCAATGACATTTTTGAAAATCATTTATCTCAATCTACATATAATACATGGACTATTTTTTCATGGTGGCTATCAAGTCATTTTGATTTCAGAAGAACACCTAAATTATTGAGGCTTTTATGTAACTTTGAAGTTGATAATGACCACAAAAAGTCACCGTTTGCCTTGAGTTGCCGCCTAGTGTTTTTAGAAGGATATCTTGATTCCTCTTTGAACAAATTTCACGATTTTGATGAACTCACTCATCGAATGTTTCAAATTCTGGCACATCCCTATGATATTATTTCTAAGGAGGCATCTGCGGTGTTATTCAATATTCTATTTTACAGAAACACAGATAAAATTCAATATGATGACTACATCACAGAAATTAAGAAAGATGAAACAGGAATGGGTACAATTGAACATGCTAAGAACGTTATATTCCACGAGCACTTTAAACAATTTTTAACACGTACTATTCAGCTTGCTAAAGAAAATAAAGGCAAAACACCACAAGAGATTGTCAATTCTCCTTTCATGTATCACGTTAAAGGTTTATCTTCATTACTTTTGAGAATACTCAAAACCTCATTGAATGTTGAAATTGTTGAGTACATATGTCCGTACATATTACCGTTAGCACTTGAATTAGATGATGTTAAGGATGCATGTAACCTTGCTGAAATTAATATTGATTCATTGTTTCTGATTCTTGGAAGTATAAGATTTAGGGAGAAAGACCACAACACAGTGATAGAATTGCTGGAAACAAATATGGGCTGGGCTTCTCCAAAGCTGACTCAGTATAAGCATGTGCTAGCCTTCTTTGGTGTTTATGGTACTGTGAGATTTTTAGAAAGAACTCCGGAACAGCGCCAGAAATTGATGGACATTACATACAAGATGTTGTTCAATAGTCATGTTTATTTGAGGGAACAGTATGCCCAAAATGTAAAGCTTTTTATTCATTTGTTTTTGCATTCAGAGAAAGACGAAATTATTAAATTCTACATCAAGAGATTCAAGAGAATCATACGTAAAAACAAAGCTGATAAAAACATAAAACTTACGACAGAGCAAATAAACCTTGTTCATGGTGCTACGCTTGGTCTTCGTGCAATAGTCGAAGCATTCCCGTACACTACTCCACCACCCAAATGGTTACCTGATATTTTAAGTGTCTTGGAAGTTAAGTGTGCAGGTTATCCAGGTGTCATTGGTCGTGCTGCTAAAGATGCTTTGAGTCAGTTCAAAAAGACTAGACAAGACACTTGGCATATTGATTCAAAATTTTTCACTGAGCAACAGCTTGAAGATTTGGAAGGTGTTCTTTATAAATCTTATTATTTATAAAATGGAATTATGTATTAAGGAATCAAAATGATAACGTTTCTAGTGTTTTAGACAACATAGCCGCTCCATCGGTAGATGGTTTATCACCATCTTTGATAATTTCGAGTTGGGGCCTGTTTGCTTCAAGCCCTTCAAGTAAAATACAAGCTTTGCATATTTTGTTCATGGAAAGATATCCACAACGTTCACATCTATTACCATCTTTGGATACGGAAACAGAACCATCAGGCCGCACCTCAATTTCTTCAACAATTTTTGATCCTTTATATTGCTTTTTATAAGATTGTGTTGGTATCCTCACTTTTTTAGGTTTAAGTTTAAAGTGTTCACCACTATGAATAATATCGATAATACAAGATGGTCTTGCAGCTTCAAGATTTTTCAACAAAACTCTTGCTGTTCCTCTAAATGCTTCTGGAGCATATGAACATTCTGTACTGAAGTAATCTAGTTTCTTGTAATGTGCATAAAGGACGATTTCTTTTTGATAAGTGTATTTGAAAGGCTTGGATCGTTTAACAGGAGATCCTGAAGAATTCGTCGTAACATTGACTGAATTTTCAATTCTAGCGGTATCACCTCTCAAAAGATTCATGAGTACCGTTTCTGCCATATCATCTGCATTATGACCTGTTACCACATGATGAATATCCAGCTTTAAAGCACCTCTATCAAGGGCTTGTCTTCTTAGAACACCACAATATGTACAACTTGATTTGACTCCGGTACATGAAACAATTTCATCCATAGTCCAGTTGTAAAGATCCTTATATGAGACAATTTCCAAGGGCATTTGATATTGTTGTTGATTCCTTTTAACTGTAGCTAAACTATCATCACGGTATCCCACAATACCTTCATCAACCGATAGTAACACGAGATTTAAGCCGTAATCATATCTTTCATTTAAAGTTTTCATAATGGAAGCTAACACTGTAGAATCTTTACCACCAGATGCTCCGATTGCAATAGTCTCTCCTCTATAAAAAAGTTTCTCCTTTTGAATCGTTAGATGAATTTCTGTTTCGAAAACGTGAAAAAAGCATTCTTTACATAATTTTTGAAGATTTTTGGGTCTTTTCATCACGGCTTTCCTGCAATGACATAGTTGACAAAGTTGCGACACTTTGATCTCTTTTTTCTTTGGTTGAGTATCCATAGATTGTTGCTTTTGATTAGAGATTGCATATAAGTAATCAACTTGAAAAACTCCAAATTTTTTTTTCCAAATTGAAAGTCATGTTCACGGAGCTGCCCAATTTGGCAATAGTCAGCACAGCCTTGGGCTTAACTAAAGACCCGTCTGTGTACACTAAAAGTCTTCCTTACGCGAGCAGCTTAAATTAAATAACATGCAAACAATTAGAGGGATGCTTTTTAGTTACGTGTCCTAAACTGACTCTTAGCATTTCATAGAAACTAACAGTTCTAAAATATGCGTTTTACTACTATACTAACTGCATTGAGTACAGTTGCATCTGCATTGGCAAGCAATGTTGTTGTTGCTGATTCATCTAATTTTGATGACATTGTTTTGAATTCTGGTAAATCATCATTTGTTAAGTTTTATGCAGAATGGTGTTCACATTGTCAGCAAATGGTCCCTGCATGGGAAAATCTTGCATCATCTTATGCAAACAATGACAATGTTCAAATAGTAGAAATTGATGCAGATAAGTCAAAGGATATTGGTAAAAGGTACAATATTCAAGGTTACCCAACTTTAAAGTTATTCCGTGCGGATGCATTATCAGATCCAGTTGATTATATTGGTGAAAGAGAAGTTGAATTTTTTTCCAACTTTTTACAAAATCAAATTGGTGAAAATGGTCAAAAAGTTAGCAAACCATCTAAAGTTGTTCAAATTCACGATGGTAATATTGAGAAGTTAATTGAGAATAAAAATAGAGCAGCTCTTATTATTTTCACAAAGGATAAAGATTGTGATGATTGTGATAATGCGAAGGCAGTTTTCAATGAATTATCTAATGCATTTCACAAAGAGTTAGACAAGGTTGTTATAGCTGAGGCAAAGAAGAATGGTGATGAACCAACTGATTGGATCAGAGAGTTATATCATGTTACTGAATATCCATCAATGGTATTTGTTGAGAAAGGTGATATTAACAAATATATTGTTATTCAAGGTTTTGACCTGAATGGTTTAATTAAATTTGTTAATGAGAAAATTGGTACTAAGAGAGCAGCAGATGGTTTCCTTGATCCTAATGTAGGTATAATTCCATCAATGATTGAACATTTAAAAAAGTTTATTGGAATGAATATTGTTGACAGAAGAGAGTACGTTTCTGATTTTATTGAAGCGCTCAAGCAAGTTGATGATAATATTTACAGAAATGAAATTAAGTATTACGCATTACTTGTTAATCAATTTATTGCAGGTAGAAATGAATATGTTGATGAGGAACTTGCTAGATTGGAAAAGGAAATTGCGGACAAGACAATTGATGTTCCAGGTAAGGATGTTATCAATATGAAGATCAACTTGTTGAAATTTGTCAAAACTTTAGTTACTCCAGAAACTTATAAAGATTCTGAAGAGATTTTAGCTGAAAGAGCAGATGAAGCTTCTAAGAACGAAGCAACTTCCAAGGACAA
Organism: Pichia pseudocactophila; assembly: GCA_039700735.1. Taxonomy (NCBI): domain Eukaryota; kingdom Fungi; phylum Ascomycota; class Pichiomycetes; order Pichiales; family Pichiaceae; genus Pichia; species Pichia pseudocactophila. Next base: position 18,441 of record JBBJZV010000141.1, read on the forward strand.
CCTTGCAAAGGATGAATTATAGTAAGTTATAAATTTTATTTATTAATTAATATGTTTTACATTAAATAGATCTATAATAGAACATTCTTTTTGCATTAATCCTTTATTTCAAGGACTACCATTTGATGGCATCAAATTTCGAGCATGCTCTAACATGTTTTGTATCAGTTTTATGATTTAAAACAGTTTCGTTAATAATAAACTTAACGTTAAGTGGTGAACACCTTGCAAACCAAATAAATTCCCCATGTTTATTGTAAACCATGACATTTGCTGCAAATTTATGTCCTCCAACATGATTAACAAACATAACATGTACACCATTAGGTCTATCATCACCACTATCTCTATATAAATCTATATCTCTTAGTTGAGAATCAAATTCTTTCTTCATTATTGGAGCAGTGATTCCACATCTTTTATCTCTAGTACGATGTGAACATAATAATATGTATGATGAATTAATATCTTTGTAAGAAAATATTCCAGGGACTGATTTCAACTTAGATATGAGAAGTTCAGCTTGCTTACCTTTAACATTTTCTGATTCGTCGTTTAACACCGCCTTAATAATTATGAATACTTCCTTTATGTTAGTTTCAGTAATTCCCTTGATCCATACAAACCAAGGTAAAAGTAAAAGATCAAGTTTATTTAAAGATAGACACGTTGGATCAGAAATATCAAGTGGTTCATTGGTAACATTTACGGACACATTTTGACCTAAAGTCTGGCTGTGTTGACGAATTAAGGGTAAAATCGTACCCTTTTCATCAAAAGCATCATGTAGCCAATCAGTTTTACCAGTAGATACTAGTAAGTGAAGATCAGAGGGCTTTGCTGTTTCGTATAGAGGGACAGTTGCATCTGATCCTTTAATTTGAAAGGCAGTTTCTTTGAATTGAATGTGGCATTCCGATGGATTGCATTGAAACTCTTGATCTGAAACTGGTATGATTTTATTTATTTTTTCAGCAGAATCGTCTCCAAAAACTGCACCCTTTAAAGTTTTCAGATAGTTCATCTTGCTTCAGCTTGGTTAGCAATTAAGAATAATAGTTAGTTCCCAAAACTGTGGAGAAATGATTTTAAATGCTAGATCTTGTTATTCTTACAAGTCGCGGAAATAAGACATGCCTCACTTTGAGCCGAGATCAAAGTTACATTGATCTTTGTTTCACTAGCCCGTTTCACGGAGATAGACCTCTTAATACCGATGAGTGTTCGTGAGGCAGAAAGGTATAACCAAACAATCGTGAGGCAAAAAGGTATAACCAAACAACACACTAAGCGCCAGGAGGGGCAGGAAATGCCAGGTGTAATGTAAACGAGGCACCTCGTGTGGAGACACTGGCGTGTGTCGTGGCTGCACGGTCACGTGACCCCCTGCTTTCCCCAGTGCAGCTGAGCCTCCGTCTCCTTCCTCCACCGACGACGTCAAATTTTTGTAGTTCGCGACCGTTTTTTTACTTTTTTTCTCTTTTCTGTTTACCCGCGGATTTTTTTGGAGCAAAATTTCCTTTTCGGGGATAGTAATTGACAAAATTTGCAGTGGCTAATCAGTTGCTGCTAATTTTAGCGGAAAAACAGTTGTGTGACGTAGGCTTTCTCTTTCTTTTCATAACATTGTTTCCCTCCAGACTGCCAAGAATCCATCACTGGCCCCTGCAAATTTCATTCATATTACGCCCGATTTCTCCACAGGAGCAACAACATAAGTCTCTCTGTCTCCACCTCCATCCTTTTCCTACTCCTTCGTAAACAGTCTTTTTTACATTTCACTTCTTCTCTATAGCATACTTCACTAACGCTAACTTACAATGAAATACTCAAACTTACTAGCTGCTGCAGCTGTAAGTTTATTACCTACATCCAATGCAATAGAGTTGGAAGTTGGTAACAAAGATTCGGTATGTAACGCTGCAACACAGCTTATCGATGGTATTATGGACTACTATCTAGGTATCAGGTATGGTGGTACCGTCGGAATGTTTCAACAACCTTATTATTGGTGGGAATCTGGTTTGGTTTTCGGTGGGCTCATTGATACTTGGAAGATTTGCGATAACGATACCTATGTGGATATTATTAAAGCTGCATTTGAACATCAAAAGGGTGTTGACAACGATTTCCATGCTGCAAATCAGAGTGATGTCATGGCAAACGATGATCAACTCTTCTGGGGTTTGGCAGCAATGGAAGCCGCTGAAAGAGATTTCCCTGAATTGTCTAGCAATGATGATGATCCTTCATACATAGATCTTGCACTTACTGTTTACAATGAAATGGCAAGTAGATGGGATGAAGATAGTTGTAGTGGTGGGTTAAGATGGCAAATCTTGAACAACATGTCTGGTTGGGATTATAAGAGTACAGTGTCTACTGCTGGTTTGTTTGCTCTTTCTGGTAGATTTGCCAGATACACAGGGGATGATGAGTTTAAAAAGACAGCATCTAGAGTTTTAAGATGGATGAAAAAGTCACATTTTGTGTATCAAATTGAAGGAAATGACTTTTATAACGTTAATGATGGAGCTGAAATCACCGAAAATAACAGATGTCCAGTTGTTAATGGCGCTCTCTGGTCTTATAATTATGCTTTGATGATTATGGGTACTTCTTACATGTACGGTGCTACTCAAGACAAAACTTGGAGTGATGAAGTTGGTAAATTTATTGGTGGTCTTGAACATTATATGTTGAACTCTACTGGTGGTGATACTTTATTTGAATATCAGTGTGTGCAATGGGACAGATGTAATAATGATCAGAGAGCTTTTAGAGCTGCAGTTTCGAGAGCATTAGGTGAAGTTGTGCAACTTGTACCTGAACAAGCTGAAAGAGCTCAGAGAATTATTGATGCATCAGCTAAGGGTGCAGCTGCATCATGTTCTGGTGGTTCCGATGGGAAAACTTGCGGTATGAATTGGGGTATAGATGGATGGGATGGATTATATGGTTTAGGTGAACAGATTGCGGCTTTAGAAGTGATCCAAAACTCTGTTATAAACACTATTCCAGTGCCATGTACTGAGGAAACATGCGGTGAAGACATCGATGATGATGATATTAGTACCGTTCCTGCACCAACTATTACAATCCAAGTTACAGATGTCAACACAAATATCATAACAGAAACCTTGACCATTTCCAAAATTGCGCAAGTATTCTACACAGGTTCCACAACTACTAGCTCAAGTGATTAGGTGCCAATTATTGGTACAATCTTTATTTTTTACGAAATTTATTTTATATCCTTCTCTCGTTCTTCTTTTCCATTTCATGCATATTTTATTCATCTTTTATAACGTTAAGCATATATTTCTTAAATTTGACTGTAATTTAATGAACTTCTGAGATCAGTACAGCTTGCAAGCTCAATGAATTCGCTGCATGCATGCAAGACAATAATCTTTTGAGGCGTATTTTTTTCGGCTAAAAATAAATACATTCATCACAAGAATAACCTTCGAACCCTTTTATTTCATCTTCAGACAACCGTTATTACAACAAAATGCATAATCGATTGTCTTTCAATAAACTTCTACTACAGCTGATTTGTTCAGTTTCTTATTTTGTTTCGAATACTAATGCACTTGATTTGATTGTTGGTAACAAAGATTCCGTTTGTGATGCTTTAACATTGATTACAAATGGTATTATGGATTATTATGAAGGTACTAGATACGGTGGTACTGTTGGTATGTTTCAACCACCATATTATTGGTGGGAAGCAGGTGAAGCATTTGGTGGTATGATTGATACATGGGCATGGTGCAAAAATGATACATATCAAACAATTATTTATGATGCATTAATGTACCAAAGAGGTGCACAGAATGATTACGTTCCAGCAAATCAATCTACTACAGAAGGAAATGATGATCAAGCATTTTGGGGGTTAGCTGCAATGGAAGCTGCAGAAAGAAACTTTACAAATCCACCACCTGATCAACCAGGTTGGATTGCATTAGTTCAAGCAGTTTATAATACAATGTGGTCAAGATGGGATAATGCCAATTGTGGTGGTGGATTAAGATGGCAAATTTTTCAATGGAATAGTGGTTATGATTATAAGAATACTATTTCTAATTCATGTTTGTTTACATTAGCTGCAAGATTAGCAAGGTATACAGGTAATGATACATATGTTGATACAGCAGAAGCTGTTTGGGATTGGCTTGAACAAATTAAATTTATTCAAGATGGAACTAATGGATATCAAATTTATGATGGTGCAAATATTGCAACGAATAATTGTTCAACACTTCATGCACAATTTTGGACTTATAATTATGGATTATTATTAGCTGGTTCTGCATATTTATACAATTATACTAATGATGAAAAATGGTTAACACGTGTTTCTGAAGTTTATAAAGGTATTGAATCTACTTTTATTAATCAAACAACAGGTATTATATTTGAATATATGTGTCAAGAAAGTGGTAAATGTAATAATGATCAAAGATCTTTCAAGTCTATTTTTTCAAGATGTTTAGGTCAGACAGCAGTTTTAGTTTCATCATTCACTGATAGAATAATGAATATAATTGATAAATCTGCCGCTGGTGCAGCTCTTTCATGTTCTGGTGGTACTGATCATCATACATGTGGAATTAATTGGTCATATGGTTCATGGGATGGATGGTATGGATTAGGTGAGCAAATTTCTGCACTTGAAATAATTCAAAATACTTTAGTGCTTGAAGTTCCACCACCATTGACTAATACAACAGGTGGTACATCTGAAGGTAATGTTAATGCAGGTTTGAATACTCGTGATCCAACGAATAAGAATGAACAAACAATTACTCAAAAGGATAAAGCGGGTGCTGGTGTTTTAACAACAATTGTTTTGATTATATTTGTTGCTATTTCTGCTTGGGTTCTCATTTGAGAAGTTTTAGTGTAGTACTTTATTTGTATTATTTGCATTTTGTTTATTATGAAAATCTTTCCTAGTTTTTCCTACCAACGTCTTTTCTTTCTTTGCTTCTTACGTAGTTGTGCAGTTTCATATTTGTCCTTGCAAGTTTGTGAACAAAACCATTTACCTTTAGGTTCACTGGTTAAACCAACACATTTAAAATGGAACCATTCATGTGGACATTTGTCGTATTCACAAGCAACCATTTTACCAAATGATGGACCATTACAAAAGCAATAAAGCTCTTCTAATGGCTTATCTAGTAATGGTATAGTTTCAATTTGAGGATGCTGATTTTCAACAACAGTTGATGTAGATTTGAGATGGATTGGTGGAAGTTTCAGATCTTGTTTGCTGATCCTTTTAGGTTTGGTAATTGAAAAGGCTGTATTTTTCTTTACATTAGTTTTCAAAGTGATGCTTTTGAGATTAATTTTGATTTTCAAATCAGTGGAATGTTTTGAATTTGACTTACGTGATGAACTCTTGTCGCATTTTTTGTCAACAAAGTTTTCAACATATTTATCGAATTTATTAGGATTTCTATCTTTAACACGGTGAAGATAGTCCAGTTTGAATTGCGCCCAATCTTTCCATCTTTTTTCAACGGCTTCACTGGTCCAACCTGGTAGTTTGTCCTTTAAAATATTTATTATACTGAGATCATCATTGAGAAGTTCTAAATGATTTGATAAGAAGGATATTAAATATTTTGATTCTTCTATTAATTCTTGAGAATTTCTCAAGATCAGTGTCCTCAAACGATGGATGCCTTTATAATCTCTTTCAAGATGAGGTTTTGTATATTCAGATTTAAGTTTTGATTCATTACGCGTATTTCGAAGGTTCATCATTTGAATAAACCATAAACTTCGAGTAATTTCACAAGGTAGATGATCTAGGGTTGAGACGAAGTTATTGTTTCCATAAAGTACGGTATCGATGACCGATTTGGAAGGATCTATATTTGTCTGCTGTGACATTTGTGTGATTGCAGTGATCGGAGAAGTCATAGAGAAAACATTGATGTCTTCTGATTTGAATTCAATTACTACTACGCGGCTTGAATTATTTTTTGAAGAATGAGTGTTGAATTTTAAATCAGTATCGATATAGATTTTTATATAATAATAAATATACGTGTTAGATTGAGATTAAAACAACACGAATGTATAGAAAGAGTAAAATTATATATTTATAGTTTTTTTCAAACCCTTTGAGTGGGTATGAGGATAGAATGGGAAAGGTTTTTTTTTTAGTTTAGTGAATCGTTGAATAATGTGAGATCATTAGAGATGAATTGTTTTGAAAAATTTATAATTGATCAAAATTATTTCTTTGGTGGGTGGTAAACAATCTTTCTATGTTTGATTGTAGTCCACTTGAATTTTTTAACAAATACGGAAACAAAATACAATGCAGTTGTAACGAGTAAAGCCTTTGCACCTAATCTCTTTCTTTCATCGTGTTCAGGTTCAGCAGCCCAATTTAAGAAAGTTGTAACATCTTTTGCCATTTGAGAAGTAGTTGCAGGGGTACCATCTTCATATTCGACTAAATCATCGAATAAAACTCTACCCATAGCAATTGAACCACCTGGGAAATAAGGATTATAATTAGCACCAACAGGTAAAGTAACACCAGCTGGAGGTTCATCAGGGTAACCAGTTAATAAAGAGAAGATATAATCACAAGCACCATGTCTAGCTTTAACGATTAAGGAAAGATCAGGTGGTAGAGCACCTTGATTAGCAGCTCTTGCAGCTTGTTCATTTGCGTAAGGACCTGGAATATGATCAGCTAATTTACCAGGTCTCTTCTTTGGATTACCTTCATCATCTGGTTCATCATCATATTCGAATTCTTCAGCCATTGCTTTAACTTCAGAATTAGTATGAGAGACACCAACTAAAGTTCTCCAAGCAACTCTATCTAATGAATGACAAGCAGCACAAACTTCTCTATAAACTTGGAAACCTCTTCTAATTGAAGCGTGATCAAAAGTATCAAACATACCTTTATGAGACCAATCGAATTCTGGAGCATGAAGACCATGTTCAGCAGCGGTCATTGCTTGAGCAGTTTGTGAATCTTGGTATAAAACGTAAGCAGCAGTTAAACCAGTTGCAGCAACTGCAGCATTAACAATTTTCTTTGCATTTGAAGAAACTTGTGGCTTTGCAGCAGTAGAAAAAGATCTCTGTAGTTAAAGAAAGTGAAATGTTAGTAATGTGTTTTATGCAAGATTTTTTTACCAGTATGATAAGTTTGAAAAAACCAATGTGTGAGTGCAAGTTGAGGGTGGAACTGACTTTGGCGTTGGGGGGTGTGGATGTGGATGTTGTGGTGGTACTGACCAATGAGAGAGAAGCAAAAAAAAATCGCGATGTTGAAATAATAGTGGAGAGGTTTATTATTGGATGAGAAATATCGTATGGTGGAAAATGCAGACTGTGTTTGAAGTGGTAATGAGTGGTAATAAGTGGTGAAACGGGTCGTTGATATGATATAGTAGAATCAAAGTAGTTGGAGTAAATAATCTTTTTCGAAAGGACGTTGTATTGATTTGATTGAATTTATTTTTTTTTCTTCCATGTTGAGAGTATTTGATATAATCGAGTTGAAGCGCCGTTGACAGTTGTAGATGTAAGAGAATGGGTACTTGCATTTGGGTGTAATAGCATGGTTTTCGAAACAGACAGACTGGAAAAAGCATCAGGAGTGAAAATTGGAAACAAACTCTAAGAGTGAGTGTTGGACGACTGGTGGGAGGGGATACATACAGCACTGGACTTGACAAATTGGGAGAACATTGTGCTTTATTTGTTATCTGCAGAGGGGAGAGGAAAGCAAAAGCAGGAGCAGGAGCAAGAGATAGCCGAGGTGAGTAGACTCTGTTGTGTTGAAAGAGTGTCAGGAAACGCAACGCAAAACGCAGAGAGTACGATTCGAGGAAGCTCGCCAGGCCAAAAAGTCTCCCGGCTGGCGAGAGCTGCGTGCGACGTCCTGGGCGGGCCCCCCGCTGTGCCCCCCGCTGTGGGCCCCCCCCGCTGTGGCCCCCGCTGTGCCCCACTACAGGCTGCTACAGGGCCTTACATGACCACTACATGCCTGCTACAGGCCCTTGTCGACGCTGCAGGGAAAACTCCCTCTTTGGCAGCGGGAACACGCGTGTGCTGCGGCCACGACGGCACCCGCCGCCGGTGTCACGTCCTTTTCCTGCGACGCCATTGGCTGGCAGCTCACCGTCATTTTTGTATCCCCACCCGTGCACCCGTGCGTCACGTGACCCACACGTGACCGCACACGTGATGCGTCACGTGACGCCCTTCTGAGCTGACGCGTAAAGACTTGTCGGACACTCATGAAAGGAACAAAACAGCACACGTCGTGTCGTGTCGTGTTTGTGCGTTTGTACTTCTCCCCCACCACACACCCATCGATGACCGCCGCAGCAGCCAACACGGAGGAGCAGGCGTATCTCGACCTGGTGCGCAACATCATCGAAAACGGCGAGTTCAGACCCGATAGAACGGGCACGGGCACGTATTCCCTCTTTGCACCACCGCAACTCAGATTCAGCCTCGCTGACGGCACTTTCCCGCTCCTTACAACCAAGAAAGTCTTCATGAAGGGTATCCTCCACGAGCTCCTCTGGTTCATCCACGGCTCCACGGACGCCAAACTTCTCTCGGAGAAGGGCGTTAAAATTTGGGAAGGTAATGGATCCAGAGAGTACCTTGATTCACTCGGACTCAATCACAGAGAAGTTGGCGATTTAGGCCCTGTTTATGGTTTCCAATGGAGACATTTTGGCGCACAGTATAACGACTGCCACTCTGATTATACAGGTAAAGGGTACGATCAATTGGCAAATATCATACACACGCTAAAGACCAACCCCTATGATAGAAGGATAATTTTATCGGCATGGAACCCACCGGCGTTTAAAGAGATGGCACTACCTCCGTGCCACGTTTTCTGCCAGTTCTACGTCAGCTCCCCGAAACTGGAAGGTGCGAGACCTCGTCTGAGTTGCCAGATGTACCAAAGGTCTTGCGATATGGGACTCGGCGTCCCCTTCAATATTGCTTCTTATGCTTTACTCACTTACATGATTGCAATGGTTGTCGATATGGACCCGGGAGAGTTCATCCACGTCATGGGTGATGCCCATGTTTATTCAAATCATGTAGAAGCGGTTAAGGAACAGTTACAAAGAGTACCGAGAAATTTCCCTCAATTGATAATCAAGAGGAAAGTAACAGATATAGATGATTTCAAATTCGACGATTTCGAAATCGTCAATTACAACCCCTATGGTCCAATCAAAATGAAAATGGCTGTTTAAGTCACCAACCTAAATAATTTACATAGTTCCCTTTCAGTAACCTTCCTTTCATAACAACAAATCGTACTGACTCTCAAGTTTACTACGACGATCATTACCATTACCACTACCATTACCACTACTCTTACCTTTATCATAGGAACTGAACATATCACTATTCTCCAAATCAAATATAGACTTACCACCACTGTCGTTTCGAATATTACTGATATTTTTCAGTACTACCCTTGTCCCCTTCGCACGTTTACTCACTCGGTTCTCCTTATCACTGTCACTGTCATCCACATAAATCGTCAATCTCTCTCTATCTCGCTTATTCTTGGGTCTTATTATAGGTAATTGATAGTTAACTACAAGTGACCGCCTCCTACTCTTCCGTCTATCACTCATAGACTCAAAATCATCATCGAATGGATCTACACCTGTCCATCTTCTAGTCTTCTCAGGATCAAGATTTTTCAACTCTCGTGGTACTTTGCATTTACGTGGACGTGCAGCAGATTCAACTTCCTTAGTCTCATTCACACTATCTGTAACAGTAACACTCTTCTTTACTGGTGACGATTTAGTAGATTCATCAGGTGTATCAGTAACATCATGCCTACCAACTTCATCAGGTGTATCAGTAACATCATGCGTATCAACCTCATCATGCGTATCAACTTCATAACTAAACAACTCATCATTGTTATTCCCCTCCCTCTCCTCATTCTCCCCCCTCTCACCTTCTAGAGCCAAAAGTGGAACATCTTCAAGTGGATTCTTATCCACTTTCCCCATTTCTATCGTATTCTGCTTCGTTGGAACAAATGACGAGTCAATATCTTCATATGGTGGTGCTATACGTTCAATAGCTATTTGAGGTTCCACCCGTTCTACTACCACCACCTCCACCTCATTTCCTTCATCTTCATTTTCAACCAACGTATCCAACTCATCTGTACTTTTCTCGGATTCAATAGGTTGTCGAATCAAACTTTTCCTTCTTTGTAAATTACTATTGATTTGCTTCCAATATTGTTCAAAATTCTGTTTCTCACACTTAACCATCTCTCCATCAATATCAACTTTCCTCCTCAATTCTCTACATACATTCTTCCCTTCAACATCAATCTTAACATCGTTCATAAACTCCCGATATTCATTCATCATTGTTTCAAAACTATTCACAATAACATTGTTGAACCTTTTAGAATTAGATTGTAATTTCTCCCTAAGATATACTCTTTCATTCCTCAACTGCAGCAACTCCTTCTGTGTACTAAACAACTGCTTCTCTAAATCAGATAATTTCATACGAAGCTCCTCGTTTTGTTTCGCAAGAATGTTGTTCTGTGTTCCGTAGCTTCGTTTTAACTCTTCAAAATCGTAGTTCTTCTGCTCAGGTGCAACAATAAGCTGCCAATCAGATGGAACAAGTGATTCCCTTGTTCCCATCGGTGCCATACTCGCCTTTACCATATTCCCGTCTCTAGCAAAGTGATTATGTGTATTCTAATTTGCAAGAAGAGAAAACTTTGTTTACATTAAGAAAAACAAAACTCACCTCAATTATTGGCTAAACGCGTCTGGTCAATCTTGCACACTCCATGCTTATTGTTTTCCTCTGCTTCTACACTGATAATATACAATGACAGGTCGCCGTTATTCCATGGTCACAGAAACAGAAGCTGAATTGCTGTTGCAGTCAAGACTTCAAGAACTCGAAAAATTACAGCAAATTGAAAAACTGACAAATAAAATGAATTCTCTTCTTCTTTTACTATCTGAACGTATAGCAAAACTTCAATCAGGCACAGGATCCGTCGCAAAAGTTACAAGTAATTGGATACAAATAGTCAGAGCTGTAAGCTTAGCTGCTAATTCTATGATGGTATACAAGGATGAAGACTTTAAAAATGGTGTACCAACTACTGAAAGATTGGTTCGTTGCGCACTCGACGAACTTGGAACTATCATCAATGATATGAATGACGACTCGCAATAGGTTGAGGTGTTATTTCTAAATTCCGAAAAAACTTACCAACCGTCTCCCCAACCATCATCATCAACATTATCTTCCACTTTGGTAGTTAGATTAATACTCAATTTAGTAGGCTTTTGCTTGCCTAAAACAAGTTTTTTAGTAGGTATTGACGGTTTTGCACTTGAAGCAGGGCTTTGTGCTCTACTAGTTGGTTTTATGCTGCTCAAAGATGGAACCGATTTCGGTTTCGGTGTCAAGCGTGATGGTGGCTCCGCAATAGGTTCATCATCAAACCCCCATCCATCATCTTCCCCTAGTTCAAAATCATCAATCAAGTTATCAGAAGATTGTGTAGGCTTAGCAAAATAGTTGCTATTCATACGTGATTCTGGAAATGGTGTTGCCGATGGTGTAGGTAAGTTGGAAATTGATCCAATCAATGACTCACCAAGATTCTCAAGTGATAAATTGTTCATGACGTTGTTGAGACCTTCAACATCTGCATTAATGTGACTATCTTCTTCAATAGATGCAAGATCAGCTGCTGCATCACGTATCTTTTGCATGTACATTTCAAAAGTTTCCTCTGCTTCGTTTCTGATAACAGCTGATTTCTCTAATAAGGCCGGTGCTAATGCTGATAAGACTTTTGAACAACAAATCTCTGGCTCAAAATATCGTATACTTGATCGAAACCCCCTAACAGCACATAGTCGTGTTACATAATCTGAATCCTTCAAAGCTTTACCAAAGGCAGTGATTAAGACACCAATACGTGTATTTGGTTGCATCTTTTCTGATATTTTGTTGAGACAGATGACAGTGTTGGCTCTAAGTTGAGGATTCAGATCGGCTTGTAGCTTGGCTAAATAACGAAGTAAATCATTATTTAATTGTCTGTCTGTAATTTTGTCCATAATACAAGAAATTGACAGCAAGGTTTCTGTACGAACTGTAATATCAGTATCTTGGAAACCAGTAACAAGATTCGGATAAACCTTATCTTGAACTTCATACTTATCAAGTTGATCAACAATTGTAGGTAATATTTTCAACAAAATAGTACGCACTGCACGATCAGCAAATGTGAAAGCTTTGAAGAACGCTGGCTTAAAGTACAGGTTAAATGAAGAAGAGTTCTTTTCTGATCTTTTGACAATAGAAAACATTAGGTAGATTAGAATCGTTTGTATATTGTTCTCATTGCTAGTAGTATGACTAAAAGTTTTAGCCAATTCCAATTGCACTCTGTTTTCTAGGAAACGAATTGCAACATTACCAAACACAAGTACTTTAAATATATCTAGCTTTTCATTGTTGTCAAGAACAGAAATCTCTGAAAATCTAGAGTACGCCAATATCTCAGGTGTTGCGAAATAAGAAGACTTACCGTTGTTGAGGAACTGTTCACTTGTAATTCTCAGTCCCACACTTGGGGCTACCAATTTGTTAATAGGAATTCCTCCTAAATTCACAGCTTTAGATGCTTCTGCACCGGATGGTATCCTCCCCTTCATGACTTGAAAGATGAGAGTACCAAACAAATATGAATCAAATTTCAATGCCTTGCTTCCGGTAAGTTGTGACCTAAAACAGTCTGCACTATTACTTTGATATTCTGGAGGTGATGTATTTTCTTTGTTCAAAGAAACGTAGTTAGCAAAAAGGTTATAGAAATCTGTGTTTTCATTGTATTTGAAGGAAAACTCAAACCCACCAATCTTCCATTCAGCTGCATCGGTAACGTATACACTGGAAAGTCTTAAATTCCCATGAACAGAAGTGCCTTCAATATTGATAAATTTCAAGGCAACAGCCAACTGATAAATCCCAAGAACTTTTGTACTCTCTGTGTACTTGTTTAGAGATTCTGAAAGTGGGCGTACGTGTTCAGTAATGATATAAACAAATCGATCCGATTCGATAACTTCAACTATGTTCAACACACCAGGAAGAAGTGACAGGGAACGATGCCTTTTCACAGCATTTTGAACTACTGTTGAATATTTCTGAGTAGCAGGGTTCTTTAAATCAAACTCAAAGATGGTAACTGGAATATTCTCCTTGTCTGATACACCATCGTAAATTTTCCATAATGAACTAGATGATGGATTTTCTGTAATAGAATGATCGATAATTTCACCAAAAGTATATGGGATAGAGTATCCCGTGAGGGACCCCAGAGTTTTCGTTAGGAAGTTCATGGTACCTTACCTGATTTCTATATCGTTGTTAGTGAAATCGTTATGATGAAAAAGGTTGTTTAAAAGGTCCGGCGCGTTAATATTATTATGTAGCTCACCAACATCGTCATTTAGACAAGTTTTCACTTGCTTACCTACATACAACGTAATTATCTATACAGAGCTTATTTCTTTTTATTAATGTTTATCCAATTATTATAGTACTTATTCAGACGCTTCTTGGAAACGGTCGGAGATTGTAGTTAGAAGCTTTTCAAATTCTCCACTTAGTTCCTCTTCACCTCTACTAGGTTCCAAGAACTTAGATGATGAAACCGCATGTTTAACATCTGCTGTTGCTTCTGATAACTTGTTCCATTGTGCACCACTTGCAACTGCCTTCTGTGCTTCATCATGGTATGATACAAATGCACGCATCATATCATAAGTCTTCCAAATTGGACAGAATGCATCATATGTAGAGTAACCATTCTGTTGCAAGAAATCTTCCTTGATTAATGTTGCAACATCTAGGATAATCTTATCTGAATCTGAAAGTGCAGATTTACCAACTAACTGAACAACTTGTTCTAATTCTTCTGCATTGGATAAAATTTCTTTAATTTTATCTCTCAATGAAGCAAAGTCTGGATAACTCTGTTCATAAAACTTATTCAAAACAGTTGTGTATTTAGAGTATGAGATGGATGTATTGATTGAAGGGAAATGTTTTCTTTGTGCCAATTTCTTGTCAAGACCCCAGAAAACTTGGGTGATACCTAAAGTAGAAGTGGTAACTGGATCTGAAAAATCACCACCAGCTGGTGAGACAGCGGCAACAATTGAAACTGAACCTTCTCTGTTTGGGGATCCTAATGCAATAGATTTACCAGCTCTTTCATAGAAGGAAGCCAATTTAGCACCCAAATATGCAGGGAAACCTTGATCTGCAGGCATTTCACCCAATCTACCAGAGATTTCTCTCAATGCTTCAGCCCATCTGGATGAAGAATCTGCAATCATCGAAACGTTTTTACCTTGATCTCTGAAATATTCAGCCAAAGTAATACCGGTATAAATAGAAGCTTCTCTTGCAGCGACAGGCATATTTGAAGTATTTGCAACCAATGTTGTTCTCTTCATAATTGGTTCCTTTTTACCTGAGATTTCTGTGTATAATTCTGGGAACTCCATCAAGACTTCAGCCATCTCATTACCACGTTCACCACAACCAACGTAGATAATCACATCAGAATTAGAATATTTAGATAATGATTGTGAAATAACAGTTTTACCACATCCGAAGGCACCTGGAATACATGTAGTACCACCTTGAACACATGGGAAAAGTGAGTCTAAAACTCTTTGACCAGTCAAGAGAGGATAGTTTGCAGATAGTTTAGAAGCAACTGGTCTTGGAACTCTGACAGGCCAAGTGTGCATCATTGAATAGCTCGTTACAACACCATCAAATTCAACTTCTAACAATGGTTCATCAATTGTGTAATTACCTGCTGCAGCAATGGAAACAATTGTACCCCTAGCTCTTGGTGGTAATAAAATCTTATGTTCAGATAGCAAGGAATTTTCAAATGCAATACCGAAAATATCACCACCAGTAATGTGATCACCAACTTGGAAATTTGCTGGTGTGAAAGCGTACTTGATAGTTCTTGATAATGCAGGTGTGTCAACACCTCTTGGAATATAAATAGACTGTGACATTTCTTTAATTGCTTTCAAAGGTCTTTGAATACCATCGTAAATTGTTTCCATTAAACCTGGACCCAATTCAACAGATAATGGTTTACCAGTTCTCAAAACAGGGTCACCAACGGTAACACCTGCAGTTTCTTCATAAACTTGAATGGTTGCCTTATCCGCATCAATTCGAATAACTTCACCAACTAAGTTATCATGTCCAACTCTAACTAATTCATACATAGCACAACCAATCATGTTTTCTGCAATAATGACTGGACCAGAAACAGAGTAAATCTGTCCGTACAACGACTCATTTTCATCATCAATTGAAAGATTTTTGATAGCCTTACGTGCGTTTTCTAATGCTCCTGCCTGTTAAAAGTAATTGATGAATGCGTTAGTATTCATTTCGTCTTAGTGTCTAATACCTGTTATCTTATCGAAATGTTTCACATTTGTCAAATGAGGAGTAACCAGGTGGCCCAAAAAGCAGGTGTTAAATTCAATTACAATTCATGTACATACCATAGTCACTGAGATGCTGTAATAGGAACGTTTCTTGTGGACGGAAGCAGTTGCACAGCTCTCCAGCACAGACACTGTGCAGCTTAACTGGTAAGAAAGCAGCCACGAGCGCTCGCAGCACAAGCCAACTGCCCCGAATCTGGGTTTGCGTCGATCGACGGGACCCGAATTAGAGTCTGTTGCTTGGCGGCTCAGTCGAACTAACTGACTTAGCTAGCTGTCTACCAATCAACCGGTAGAGGCAAATCTGCAGGCACATCTGGGAAGAGCAGCACTGGCCTGAGGTATCGTGTATCTGCCGAAATGGTTAATGAAAAGCTGGATTCATCGACTCCCCCAAGGAAGAAACGCAAACTGGAGCCTGAAAGGTATTCTCTGGATTCCAAAATAAATGTCATTGATTATCTTGACAAGAATTTCCCACAATTCAAGGATATTAAGGATATCTTTCAATGTACGGATAAACCAAACGACAGAAACTACAAAGAGAACATGTTTAAGAGGATTGCGGTGAAAACCCCACTTGCCATTTCAAAAATGTTTCAATTTCTTCAACAATTCAAAAAATATATTTATTTGTCTGAGTCAACCTACGATCCAGGAAAACATACATCATTACCTTACATCATGGAGTTTTTAGATAGTTTTGGAATAGAAGGATACCTTGGAAAACCTGGGATTACAAAGGAGAAAAAGATAGAAGCACTTGATACAATTAATGATTGTTTTAACTTTTTATATCAATTTGTTCACAATGAATCCATCACACAGGACAGTTTATTCGACAAATATCGGCTTCAGAGACTTCGATATTTGGATTTTGTGAACAATGCGAAAATAACTGATGATCAGAGAATTGTGGTTGATCTTTCTCCACAAACTTCTGCTGATAGAATAACTGCACATTCCAAAAGAGATACTAACATAAACGATGCTTTTTCAGATGAGGCAAAAACACAAAACGAGAGAGACACTTCTCCCAAGTTTCAATTAACTTCAAGTAAGCCTATCACTGCACATTTTGATTTTGATTTACCAGATTCTCCTCCTGAATCACCACCTCTTTCATCTGATGTACCACTGAAAGAGCTAGAATTCTCCGAATACAGACGTATAATGGATACACTTAACAACGATATCTTTACAAGTAATAGAACAATTACTTCTTTAGTAAACTCAAAACTTATTGATCATAAATTGGAATTAATGTTGGGATTTTCTTGCTGTGCTACGACATCATCAATTTTGAAGATGGAAATCTGCGATTTAAGCCCCGTCATATATGATTATAATAACGGTTTCCGAATAATGAAAAATGGTTTCCAAAATCATTTCATGATTCTAAGAAATTTGCAACCAGAATACTGTCCCGTGTTCATGTCATCTATTCAGATTTTTTTGACAATGACGGCTTTTGAACTAAAATTTTCAAAGTTGATAAAACTTTCATATCATGAAGTAATTCAAAGAAGAAACGAAACTTTGAAGAAAGTAAACATTAACAATGTATCATCTTTAACGACAATGTTGAATGTTGGTAAGAAATTTTGTACTAAGAAAGGTATTTCACAGAGTGTAATGGATGACTTTGAAAAGCATAAAGCCAATGATGAAACAATTATAGCTATTGCTAAATTATTGTCTGGATTTCATTTGGGTAAACAGACAGCTCTTAAAAGAGCATATGTAAATATTCCTACAAGTATCACACAGAAATTCATTGAGATTATTCCTCACTATGAAGAGATGAAACAAGACTCAAAATTAAAAATGCTTGTTGAATTTACCATATTGGTTCTATTACAAGATTTCCCCTATATTTTTAAAAAGTACCCATCGAACCCTTTCAAAAGTTTCCCTCCATTTAATACCCCAGAATTTGAAACATACTTGAAAAATTTTGATTACAGTGTATACCGAAATGATGAACCTAAAAAGGCCAACAATTTCAATATAGAAACGGCAATGAATTCTCCAAATACAACAACTTCACTTAATCCAACTTTTGTCCAAAATGAAAACATAATAAAGCATACAAGAGCTCTAACCTCATCTGTGTTACCTGTAACGGGAGAAGATAATTATCAAACTACAATTAACCTTAATGACTCACCAACACAAACCCAACTTTTACATGAATTCCTCCAAAAAAGGAAGCACGATGCATCTAAAATTGATCTTGAAACTGAGGTTCAACTTTTGAGACAGATAGTGAATAATAATTTGAGTGTTACAAATACTGCAATAAAAAATATTTTGGATATGCAGGAAAACATCAACAATAAAATAGATAACAATGCTTCAATTTTTGTTACTAAAAACGAATTTTCAAAGATAGTCAATCAAATGCAAGCTTCAATGCATAAAAGAGATAGAGTTTATGTCAATGAAATAAAGTCTTTGAATAGCATCATTTCTTCGCTGAAAAAAACCGTAGCGTCTTTGAAACAGATAAATGACAAAGGATCTAATAGTCTTTCTCTCTGTGAGCTTGAAGATTATAGAAAAATAAAAAGGAATAATAAAGATTATTGGAATGAGTTGGAAAAAGATTTGAAAGAGTTAGATCATACTAGCAGATCAATCAAAAAGCAGGGTTACCATATGCCATCTATTACTCCAAATTCGTCTGTTCCACCTCAACACTTCGATGGTGAGTCTACTATGAGTTTTTCTGGATCTTCTTCTTTACCAGCTATTTCTCCACCTATACAAACTGTTGAATCAACTAATAGTTCTAGCACCTCTCATCTTTTTCACACAACTATTCCAATGAAACCTTCAAAAAGTGTTTCCACTCTAGATTTTCGCAATACGGGCACTACTGATTCCATACCTAATACTCATCAGTTTTTCAAGTTTATCCAAGATTGGTTTTACGGAAGTGGAGATACACATTTTTATCAAATTGATATGATTGAAAGATCTCTGATAATGAACATTCCAGGGAATGTCGCCCAGTTTTATTATAATAACTATGAACAACTAAAGTATGCTGCCAAAGTTCTTGAGATGTCGTTTTCATTCACAACACCTTTACAAGAAGTACTAAGATTAGTAGTGTCTTCTATTAATTTAGCTGTTGCCAAAGTTCAAAATGTTTCACAGAGTGTTTGGAAAACTCCTATGTCTTTAGGTGCATTTATCCTACACGGGTCTCAGGGATATTTTGAAACTACTATAGAAGCTCGTTTGGTATATATATCAAAAATATTGACAGACATGAAAAATAGTTTGTTACTTCATAACTACAATTCCTTAACAACAAATGCTATTACCCCGATCTATCAGAATTAGTTGATTACATCAACAATGTATACAGATTTATAATGATTCACCACTTTGTAAAATAGTTTATGCTTTATCCAATCTTTCGATGTCTTGATTTCCAAGTTTTTGAAGTCTTAAAAATACATCACTTCCATACCCTTTTATACTACTCCATTCAAGAACACCATTCCAATAATCAGTATAAACTTTACATAAGGGTAAAGAAATGCCTAAATTGGATTCAAATGGCCTCGATGCAAGCGCTTTCAAAGTAGATCTATCATCATCCTCTCTACTAAGTTCCATTTGACCTATATTATTCAAAATTGAAATTTCACTATCATTTGATTCATTTAAAGTTTCATTTTCCAACAATTCTTTCTCAAGTATACGTGGTCTTTTTTGTAAATCAGCATCTGATAATTCATGTAAGTTTTTCAAATAAACTTGTGCAAGACTAGGAGTTTTAGCAAAAGACCAAACTGATTCTGTCAACTCAGAAGGAATTCCACCTCCTTGATCAGAAAACCTAAATGCAATTTCATCTTTGCTATTTGTGATTTCTACAATTACTGGAGGTGGCTTTTCCATGCACATTTTGTTTTCAATATAGTTTTCCATTGTTGCTTTAAGTGAGTTTCTCAGAATCTCAGTAATGATATAGTCCAAATGATTAGTCAAGAACTGAAATTTGACGTCATCACCAGTTAAAATCAGTTCAGGCATTGGCAATGCAGGATACACACTGCGCATGAAGTTAATAATTAGATCGTATGAAGTTCGAATATGGCTATGCGGAGAACAGTATTGAAATGAATCTCCAATATAATCTGGAGGTTTGGTCATTTCATCAGTTGGAGAATATTGCGATTCTGAAAATGTTTTCGACATGGAAATATGTTGATTCATTATCACTCTTCTACTGATTCTTGATCTAAGCATAGAAGACATGAAATCATCCAATCGAGCTGGTTCTAAAGATTGTAATATTGAAACTTCAAGAGATCCCATCATTATATGTGGTAAAACGACTAAGTGATCGTCAAGAACATTACTAATAAAAACGCAAAACCTCTGGTTTTCTTCTAAAGTTTTTATTTGACTTATTTTCCTGAATGCAGTGAAACAATTGTAGTAAGATTGGTAAACTTGATTGATATGATGGTTATTGGTTATATGATAAGGTAATTGTTGTAACTCTTTAATTTTAAGGCTTAAACGAATAGGAATTTCAGTTCTAACAAAATTGGCACTTGCTAATAGTTTATTCGGTGTTACTTTTCGTCCGAAGTTAGCAAGGTGTCGAAGTGTTACAGGATGTGGTTGCTTCAGTGCCCATTGTTCTAAAATTGAATTTTGATAAAAATGTTGCTCATTCAAAATTGTACCTTCTTTGAAAGGTTTCAAATTATTGAGATAACGAATCAGCTCTTCTGTAGTTCGTTGTTTTTGCATCAAGGTGGGATAAGGAACTTTGAAGTTGATTAAACATAGATCTGTTAAGCGTATATCGGTGATTGACTTTCGTGTATATTGTCGGTATTCAAAATATTATACACCTCATGAGGTCGCTCTAGCTATCGGTCACCATCAAAAGAGTCACTTTTCTTGTGAGGCCAAGTACAAAGAAAGTCGGTTTGAATTAAGAAAAACCACATAATAAAAATGTCTACCGAACCTATATATATTTCCGCTAATGCATGTAAGAAGAATCCTGGCAAAAAAGCTAGTGATTTCTTAAATCAAATTTACAATGTAATTTAGTCATTAAGAGATCAGTAACAGTCATTATATATCGATTATTGACCTGCCCAACAATTTATATAGACATAAAATGAAATGCAATTCATTGTCAGAAAAAGAGGAGAATTACAAATGATAGAAGATGATTCTCAAATGATGTGAGTAGCTTCTCTTACACACAAATTTAGATTACAGAACTTCCTGCTTAGACCTTCCTATTTAGGAAATGATACTATAATGAAAAATTAGATAAGGGATCCCGAGTAAGTTATTCACAATCATTTCTTTCCTATATTTGCGTAAGTATAACAAGATGAAAGGTAGTCATATTATTTTTGCACTTATAACAATTGCTGTTGGACAGAGAATACCAGAAGTAGTTTTGGAAGCCAATACAGAGTTGATACCGGAATCCTTTTTAGATGGCATTTTTGGAGATCTTATCAATACTCCTCAAGTTTTAAAATATAAGCAACAAAATTATGATGTAGAGTATGATTCAAAGATTTCGTATACGAACTCACTGTCAAATTACTACAGAGTCAATAAACTTAAATTTCCTGATGACAACGATGTCTCTGATATTACCACAGATGTGAACTTATTCTCTGGCATAGTTACATTTGCACATTTACCAATTGAACAATGCTTTTCCAAATTACATGAAGATTTAGATATTGCAATAGTTGGAGCTCCATTCGACTCAGGGGTTTCATACACACCAGGTGCTAGATTTGGACCAAACGGCATTAGACAGGGTTCTCGAAGACTAGGGGAAGGTATCAGTCCAATCAGAGGTAACAGAGAATCCTCTAAACTTGTTAAACTTCCAATCTACAATACTGGTTTGAAAATCGTTGATTGTGGTGATGTTCCAATGCTTCCATATGATGCAAGGATTGCACTTAATCAATTATACCGTGGCCAGAAAGCTATCCATAGACACAATTCAACCATGAAATCCACCAACTTCAAACATCCAAGAATTATTACATTGGGTGGAGATCATACTGTCACCTTGATGAACCTTAAAAGTGCCTATGAAACTTTCGGAGACAAAGAGGATGGTCTAGCTGTAATACATTTCGATTCACATATTGATACTTGGGATCCAAAAGCTTTAGGTGGAGGCATAACCAAATATGCAAGTCTCAATCATGGTACCTTTCTTCATTATGCTGCAGAAGCTGGGTTTGTTTCAAAGAACCATTCTGTTCATGTAGGTATTCGTGCACCATATTTCGATGAGTATGATGAGAAACACGATAAAGATTGCGGTTTCCAAACAATCACATCAAAAGATGTAGATAGACTTAGCCCTATTGGTGTCGGTAAGAAGATCAAGGAAATAGTCGGAAATCGTCCAGTTTATCTATCTTTCGATTTAGACACATTTGACGCATCGATGGTAAATTCCGGTACTTTGGAAGCCGGAGGATTAACATCAAGAGAAGTCATGACTATTCTTGATGAACTGGAAGGAATTATGTTAATTGGTGGTGATGTAGTTGAGGTAAATACACCACCAAATTCTGTGGGTAATGACATTTCCGGTTTACTCGCAGCTCAAGTTGTTGATGAACTACTTGGACTTATGGTTGTAACCGAAGTATAGTATTCTTTTTCTTTATATCAGTTGTATCGATTGTTTTTTTGACAAATTATAGTGATTTACTCAAAATGTGGATTTTATTTCATGTAAACAGGAGTCGCAGTGTGCCAAAAAAAATACTGGCACCTATCATAATCCTCTTGTTGATCTTAATAACTTATCTCATTTAAATAAACACATATGACAGAAACTACATCGAATCGAAATATTCCGATTTCATCACTGGTCACAACTGATGAGGGCAATGAAAATCAATTTGACACAACCCATACAAACACCACTCAGTTGTCAAATTCACCTCACCTGTCAGCTATATTGAACCCTGTATCAGAAACAAACTCTAAAGCGAAAGTCATGTCTTTATCAGAATTAATGAATGAAGAGGAAGAAGTTTTTATCTCGAATGAGCTAAACCCTGATGGAACAAGCGAAGAGTATCAGGCTGAAGTTACAAAGGACATACCAAAAGTACGAATACCTGCTATAATTAACATCGAAGTACCACTTTCTACACATAACGATATACATAGTGAATTTATCTTTTCTAAATTAGTAGAAGAGAAGTATGGGACAGAAACACAGTCAACTACGATAAACAAATCATTGTGGAATTATGATGCTGACGACGATGACGAAGATGAGGAAGGAGACGACGAAGCAATACTTGAACCAGAAACGAATGATGATCAGCAGACAGTATATGATGATGAGGATGAGATTGTTAAATCCTTGAAAATCAAGTTTGCACCAGGATTGAGTGATATTGAAAAGGAAAAAATCGTGTTGAATGAGATCCATAAACGTAAGATGGAGAATAACAAACGTATTGGGAAGTATGATGTGGACGACCCTTTTATTGATGATGAAGAGTTGGTGTACGAGGAAGATTTTAATGCCAATGCTGATGGCTGGTACATTTGGTATGGCGAGTTGGAGATAAACACAAAGCGTGCAAAGAAGATAGAACAACTAGAACCTGTGAAGCCAACACGACAACTTAAACAGGGAAGGACATCAAACAATAGCACTAATAGCGGTTCCACACAAGACCGTAATAAACCAGCACCGCTTATAACTTCACTGCCGACAGCGTCGAGTGTTGACAAACGCAAGGAGGGTCCCTCATCAGCTACTGCTGCGCCTGTGAAAAAGAGAAAAGTGGAAATACAAAAAGACAGTGTCGGCAATGATAATGAAGGAAAGAGGAAGGATAAAGAGAATAATCCTACAGAGAAACATCCTGCACTTATTATTGGATCCTTTGGTTTCTGAAATAGATTTTTGTTTATTAATAATACCGAGCCTCCACAGTGGGTAAATTTAATGCAATTTTTCAACTATCAAAAAAATTTTAGACAAATGCATGTACGTTTTTACTAACAAGATAACATTGCCAATATACTGCAAACATGGGAGCGTGTAACCAGAAAGTGTTGAGTTTGTTTGCAGTGACTGCTGTCTTCACTGCATTGGTCGTTGAATGTGCGCACAAGTACTATTTGAAAGATGGGGCCTCGACTTTGATTGATTTAGTTGAGACGATGATGGGTGGATCAAAGAATAGAGATCCTGTCAGAGTTCAGGCAAGTGAAAGAACTAGACAAAGGTTTGTGAGAACCTCAGAAAATACAGTGAAGCATGAACCACAAGAGTATTCTGAGGACTTGATTTTAGAACAGCTCACCAGGAACTACTCTTTCCTTTCAGCAGAAGGGATGGAGAAGATACGTAAGTTGAATGTGATTGTTGTTGGAGCTGGTGGTGTTGGATCTAATGCAATTGTGTCATTAGTGCGGTCTGGTGTTTCTCGTATCAAGATTGTTGATTTTGATCAAGTATCACTTTCGTCGTTGAACAGACATGCATGTGCCACATTGAAAGATGTTGGACGTAGTAAAGTTGAATGTTTAATTGATTTCATTTCACAAATTGCACCATGGTGTGAAGCGGAGGGTGTGAATGAGCTTTACAGTTTAGAAAAATCGGAAAGACTTTTGAATGCTATGAATTCCACGAATGACAGACCCGACTATGTTATTGATTGCATTGACAATATTGATACAAAAATTGACTTACTTGAGTACTGTTATAAGAATAAGATTCCTGTGATTTCCTCGATGGGTGCAGCATGCAAGTCTGACCCAACTAGACTAAATATTGGTGACATTAGTGTTTCAGATGAGGATGCTCTTGCACGTGCTGTGAGACGTAGATTAAAGAAACATGGTATTACTACCGGTATTACGACTATTTTCAGTGCGGAGAAACCTGATCCTCGTAAGGCTTCATTGCTCCCGTTAGCAGAGGAAGAATTTGCAAAGGGTAAAGTCGATGAGTTAAGTGCGTTACAGAACTTTCGTGTGCGTATACTGCCCGTATTAGGCACAATGCCAGGGATGTTTGGTCTTGCCATTGCGACACGAATTGTAACTGAAGCTGGTGGATACCCCATGGAACCTATTGAGGGGAAAAACCGGTACAAAGTTTACGACTCTCTCTTTCAAAGTCTTGCTGGACAACAGACACGTATTGGCATCAAGGATCAGAGGACTCCGTTTGTTGGACTTGGAGATGTGCAGTACATTCTAGAAGAAGTGTGGAGAGGTAAGAGTCCAGTGAGTGGCTTGTCAACCAGACTTACACTCTCGAGGTGGTACCCTGACAGTGAACTTGGAATGCAGAACGTTGTTGTTCTCACAAAGGAGGAACAGAGGGAGCACGAGAAACGTGTTCTACTTGGAGGAGAAAAGATTGAGGATGTGTACTCACCACAAGTGATTGAACGTGTAGAGAAAAGATTTGAAGAGGAAAAATACTATGCTAGGTTCAGATAGCTGTGTAAAATATATAGACAAGGTATATATAGATCTACTTTAACTACAGGCCTGATTTTTTACCCGTTGAATTTAGCTTGTTTGCATTTTTGATTAACGTAGCAGCTGCTTTTGGAGCGTTCGGACCGACTTTGAACCCCCAAGCAAGGAGTTGTTTAACAACCCATGGAGTTATTGCAGCAGCTATTGGTAATCTTACAAAGATTAGTGATTTATGGACAGCGTAGGCGAGAGCAAATTCAGTCAAGAGAGTAGAAGACTTGGCGTCAGCATCAGTGTCATTTCCTTTATCAACTTGATCATTTCCGTATCCAAAATATGACTTTACTTTATCCTGGTATTCTCTGATTGTATCCTCACCGGCGGAATGGACGACCATAAAGCAAAGTGGAATGTCGATTATGGAGATACCGAGGTAAACACCGAGAGCACTGTAACCGTATTGCTGTATAAGTTTTTTAATTCCAGTAGGTGGTTTTGGAGGCGTTGCATGTCTCACTGTAGACTGGAAACGAGTACCAATGCGAAATATCCTGTTAAACATGTTTGTGTTGAGGAGAAGTAGTTTGGATGGGTTGAAGTTGGTAGGTAATTTGAACAAATTTCAGCGCACGGAAATGTCGGTGAGATTTTGCATGCAGAGGGTCTGCACTACGTAACGTGAAGACGGCATTTACAATAGGAATGGGTTTAATTAAAGAGAAGATGAATATACAATAGTAGTTATCATTATAACTTTGACTTGATTTCCCTGCCAACAGTACACTTGATCAAACCGTTTGGATCAGGTGAAGGGTAGAAAAGTTCGTTGTTGTTGTCAAGGCCTTTCCATGAGAGGTCAAACAAAATATAGTGTTTGTTTGGTAACGCGTAAGTAACGTTGTACACGTATGGACAAGCTTCCAAGATGTCTGATGACATATTGTACATTGTTGCTTGCACGGAAGGTGAGTTTTCAAGTGCAAATCTGTCAAGTGTAATTTTGAGGACATCAGAAGCTGTTTTATCAAATACGCCACTGTCTGCGAGTTTGTACACGTTTGCAATAGGACCTATTTTCTTTGTATCGAAATTCCAAGTGCAGTCAATATCTGTAGACAAGATTCTGTCAGTAGTTGGCTTTAAAGTAGTGTAATCGCAAACATTGTAATTGACAAATCCGGAACCAGTAGATTTGAGAACAGTGAGATCCTTGAGTGATGAGGAAAGTTTGTAGTCACCACTACGTTTGTAGTACAAATCTGTCACTTTCACGTCTTCGCCGTCTTTCTTGAAAGAATGGTCATGAAGGGCACCATTGACTTCATATTTTGTCCATTTGTGTTGAATAATGTGCACAGAGACGGCAGATACGTGAGAGTATTTACCAACAAAATGTTGTGCCAAATGTGCTGCGAATCTTTCGATTGGCCACACGTTTGTCTTGCGGGCTTCAACTAGAATCGTGTTCTTGACAGTATCTGTTGGAACAATTGGTGTATTGTCAGCTTTTGTATAAGAAACATCAAAATTACCTTCAAGGAGTACCCTCACGGTAGCTTCTAAAACTTCCTGTTTTTGTGGGTTCACCTTATCCTTCTTGACCTTGAGGAATCTCACGTTATCCTTACCGTATGTAGAGTCTTGTAAATATGCCATTGTTTGCACTCCAGGAGAAGGAGATTGACAGTGAACCGGTGGCAGTGTGTGTTCCTTTATATAGTGTAGTCTTATCAGGAAACGGTTGAGATTGTAAGCCCGAGAAAAGATCTCACGCCAGAAAAAAAATCAAAGAAATCAAAAAAAAAAATCGCGGGCATCTCCGAGGATTGTGATTTCGGAGAAGACCGAAGAATTTCAGGATATTTTACTTTACATTTCGTTACTTTACTATACATGCAATATATCATCTACACATACTCTTCTCTCGTTTCAAGGTAGATACGGAGGTGGAAGAGCACGTTGCTGCAGTTGCGAAACGCTGAGAGCGTGTAGTTGCGTTCGTGAACGGCAGCAAAGAGGAGTCCAGCAAGTTTGAGGATTTTGTGTGGTATTTTCACAGTGAGCAGTTCAGCTACAATGTGGTCAATGTCGTTTAGATCTGTAAGTTGTGAAAGTACAGAGTAGCCTTGACCAGTTTCAAAATCCACCAGGTTATAATTGTGTTTAACAAATGCTTCTAAGTTTAAGTAAACTTTGAACAACTTGTAATAGTGTTTGAATATCATTGGAGTTGTAGTTGTGTCAGTTTCCGTATCTTCAAACAGACTCGCTTGAAGGTATGTGAAGTTGATAAGTGAGCTAAACCGGGCATTACTTTTGAATTTGTTTTCAAAAATTACCAAAAATTTAACAAGTACTAAGAAAACATCAACAAGTAATTGTGAATCAATACCAAGTCTGTGAAGTACGTTAAGATTGATAGTGTTATACTCTGGGACATCATAAATTTTATCAAGTTTTCGTAAAGTTTCATTTTCTAGTCTGTGTACGGGAGATATTGTTCCAATTAGTGAAGTATCTTTGTTAAAGAAAACAAGGTTAAGAATGGTTAATGATGTATTCAAAGCATCTGTAAGGTCATCTTCCTCATTAATTGATGTGAAAAAAGTTTCATTAACATCTGAGAATGATTTAAGCCACATATGTTGTTTAACAGTATTGAGATTTACAGTATTGTTTAATTTAAGATTAAGATAATGACTTAATATAAGACAATCATTTAGTACTTCTGAAGGTTCACTTTGTTGTTCTGAATTTTGTACAAAGGAGAGCCAATTTTTAGCAACAATTCTTAATTGATTTATTGAAACAGACAATGTTATTGGAAGTGGTGAAATTTCATTAAATTGGGTATAATATGTTAGTTGGTGTAAACCGTTGACCAATGCTATTAAGCCAAGTTCACTCAAATTTAGATCGTTACATTGATCACCATTGATAAATCTTTGAATTACTTTTATGAAGTTGATAGAACGGAAATCAAAATTTTCAATCATACGATGATACTCATCTTCAGTTGCACAATCCCAAAGTAAAGTAGATATAGGTAAATCAATTTCCATATCAGATACGTGTATTGAAGGTTCAATATTATAAAGCATTGTTAAAAGTGTTGAAATATGGAAAATCATATGAACTGTACGTACCATTGATTCATAATTAATGAAATCTTTAAATATAGGAGTTGGTAAATTTGATGGTAAACGACAAAGTGAGGAAGATTTTACCAAGGAGTTTAAAGCATGAAGTTGTCTTATTGTAACATCTGTTGAAATTTCTTCATCAGCAAATAAACCATAAATTATACTTAAAGTAAGAGATTGAACAAGCCAAAGTGGTGTTGGTGGTGGAGATGATAAAGATGAAGATGATTGTGATGGTGTTAAACGTTTACGTGTTTCAAGATAAACGTGAATACACCTACGAGAGATTTCATATAAGTTTGAAGCATCATTTGATTTATTGGAAAACACTGCACCGATACAAGCCACTAAAAGTGGTAAACATACAATTGAGACTGTAAAATTTTGCATGAAAGTATTATCTGAAGTTAATGTATTATTATTAAGTGCCTCTTTTATAATTGCATGTTCATTTAATAAACTGCGATGAATAAATGGATGATGAGTTAAGAATTTAGAAATGAATTGATCAACATAGTGATTAAGATTATCAAGTGAGGGTAAATCAGGTGTTTGAGTTCCAAAGAAGGGGTATTCAGCAAGTGATTTTTTAATCATGTGAGTCATATTTGAAGTGAAAAGGTAAGCTTGTGAATATGAAGATAAACGTGAAGCTGGGAAAAAAGGTTGGAAAGTATTGTTAATATTATTGTTAAAGTTTTCAGTATCTGAAGATCTACGTAATGAATCGTTAGAATGTGAAAGATCAAATGGTATAGGATCAATTAAAACTGGTGATATTGTTGCTTGAGAACTTAGTTGATCATGATAAGAACCTAAAATATTTGCAGAATTTGATGAAGAAGTACAATCTAAATCTGTACTTCCAGTACCATAGAATGAATAACCTTGAGGTAAACCATAAGAATTTGAAGTACCCAGTTCTAAATTAAAAAGAGATTGTTGCCAAGAATTGACTTTATTAGATACATCATTATTTTGTTGTTGTGTATTAATTACTGCAGGATCAGTTGATTGAGATAAATTTTCAAGTAAAGATCTCAATGTGTTACTTGAAAGAGCAGAATTTGTAGTTGGGTAACCATCATCATAGAAAGAATAACCTTTAGCAACTTTTGATTGTGAGTTAGAATTACGCAAGAAATCATTCAACTGTTGAATTTCTGTTTGAAAGATTTGTGAATCGACAATATTTGAATTTGCATTATCATTTAACCAACGCTCTTGTTCGGTATCATCAGGCTGAGGTGAGGCAAATTCTATAGCATCACTTGCATATACGATTTCTGTATTACCTAAAGCGTAGTTATTTCCGGACATTGCCGAAAATGAAGCACGTCTGTTTGTAGTTGGTAGAATTATTGATTCAATATCTTTATTCGGAATAGAGTGAGTAAGAAGATTGAAATTGTTTAAGGGAGAAATGGAATTATGTTTTGAAATTTCCTCAACGTGACCTTCTTCTTTCTTCCCTTCTTCTTTATTCTTCTTCCCTTCCACTTCTTTATCTTCTTTAAAATCTCCTAATTTGTTACTAGCGGTGGTATCTTGTATGGATTCGAATTTGATGGACTTTTTCCTTAAACGAGGGGTTGAATTTGCAGCACCGGCATGAAGTTTTGCTGAATGTCTGAGTAGTAAATCTCTTCTAGAGAATTTTCTTGCACATATTGAACAAGTGAAAGGTTTTTCCTTTGTATGAGAACGTTGATGACGCTTTAGATGTTCAAGACGAGCAAATGCCCTGGTGCAAACGTTGCAGACAAACACGCGGGGTTTCCCTGAAGGTGTAGAGCCTTTCACGGTGAACTCATCAGGCACGGGGCCGCGGGATGTCATTTTGCCCGTTGAGAGTACCCTGGCTGCTGCACTTGGTGAAGTCATAGTGGATGGGTTAGGGTGTGTTTAGGCGTGTTTGGTGTGTGTGTTTTGTGTGTGTGTGTGGGTGTATCTGTTTCTGTGTAGATTGGGACACTTCAGCGATAAGAGTGGAGGAACCGTTTATGCTCGAGAGAGTAACTGACTGGAAGCTGCCGTGTGTGCATCAACGCCAATGCCAACACGAACGCCAACGTCAACGCCAACACCAACGTCAGCACCAGCAGGAACTAACATCAACTAACCTTAACCCGCAGCACTGCTCTCGTAGGTGTCACTCCCGGAGTCGGGGCGTGCAAACGCCGTGCGGGGTAAGCCCAGCCTCCAGCCTCCACCCGAAACTGTTTCTTTCCCTCTCTCTCGCCTTCACCCGTGCACCGCACAGCAGTAGGGAGGGGCCGGGCGGGTCACGTGTGCAGCGGTCACGTGTGCAGCGGTCACGTGTGTGGAGGTCACGTGTGTAGAGGTCACGTGTGTAGAGGTCACGTGAGTGCTGAAGGAAAACACAGCTCCTTTTCCAGTGCACAGCTTACTCTCTCTGGAAAGACCAATCCACCCAACCAACCCAACCAACCCATATTCACACACCTATCAACACACACACATGCAGACACAGCCGACATCATTCCGTGACACCCACACGGGACTCACCTACCCGCTCGAGGACCGTGTCCGGCCCCTCAGGGTGGCCAAGACCCTCCTCCTCATGCTGATCCTCCTCCTAGCTGTTGCCCACCTTCTCCGCGATCTCTACGCACTCGTGGCCAACATCGTGTTTGACTTCTACTGGCACAACCTCCGCCATGTAACAAATCCCAACGACCCACACTTCCTCACCCGTGTGTGGACGGCAAACCTCGTTGACGCACTCGTTCTAGTCGTCAAATCACTCATCGCTTTCTACGTCTTCCGTGCCTGCAACACACGGCTACTCTTAACCCCCTCCCAAACAGAGATCGATGACTTGAAGAAATACAACTAGTCAAGTTGCAACAACCACTCACTCTACCCAGCACACACCCAGCTTGTCCAATCCCTTGCGTACCTCGCTCGCTGGCATCTCTGCTACCGCGCAGACAGCCTTCACGGACACAGGTTTGTATGTCACAACGTCCTTCCAAAGCGACTCGTTAGAGAGAGCTTCTCTCACTGCATCTATTCCTTCTTTACTATCCTCTATACTCTCACTCTCATTCTCGCCCTCGCCCTCGCCCTCGCCGTCACTATCACTCAACACGATAACTTCAGCTTCCTCACTCGTATTGTCCACCTCTACCACCTTTTCCACAACAACACTATCATCCACTCGTATAATAACACCCTCGCTCTCCTCCCCGCTGTCACTGACAACAAGAATGCACGGTTCCCTCTGTTCTCTCTGACCCCTCTGCTCCCTCTGCTCCCTCGGCTCCCCCTCCAACTGTCCATCTCCTCTCTCTCCTAGCACTTGCGAAAGTGTAAACACCCCTGACACACCGCAAACACTCTCATCCACTTCATCCACCAATCCATCCCCGTACAACGCCTTGGATTCCGCTGCACACAACGGAGGCGGTGTCCAGTGCCTCAATCGCACATCATCTCCTTCCTCCTCTTCCTCCTCCTCATCCTCCTCCTCCTCCCCTTCTTCCCACTCAATCACCCTCTTCTTCCCTATCAGCGCCTCCACAATCCGTCCATGCACCTCCATCCACTCATCCTGACTGTACACCCTCTGCGAAGCACCACTCTCGTCATCGTGCACCCCCTCTTCACCCCACGTATGTGCACGTATCGTCTCCCTATTAATACTCCCAAACAAACGCTGTCCCTTTCCCTTCCCCTTCTCCTTCCCCTTCCCCCTCTCCTTCACTCCCGTTGCTCCTCTCCCACGTACCCTCTTCGTCTTCCCCACCCGCTGTTTCACACTCTTCTCCCTCTCCCTCTCCCTCTCCATCTCCTTGTCCACTGCTTCCCCTCCTAAAGCGTACTCGCTGAGCCGCGCACGCCACAGCCCGCGTGTCTTCTCTCTTTCAACGTGCTCGTCCACACCGGCCTGCACCTGTGTCCCAAACACAAACAGCTCCTCACTGTCGCCATCCATCACTAAGTCGTTATCTCTCTGCATCCTCCAGCAGCAGCGTCACCACAGCTACTTCTCACTCTGCAGGCTCGTGTACATATATGCATACGTGCGCGAGAACACACTACCTGCTTACGTACGCCATGCAAATTCAATCTTTCCAACCCTTCTTCGATCTCTAGTGATCAGAGAGTCGCGGACGCGTGAGTCTGGCTTCAAAAGCACAACGCGTTGTCGTCATCGCTCCGTCTCGTCTCGTCTCGTGTCGTTACGCAGAAATGGCTGGCAAACAGGCGTCGCTTGAAAGGTTTACTAAGAGAAAGGTTGATGCCGTGGATACAGAGGGGAAGAGGGAGCGAGAAAAGGGTACGGATGCGGGTGCGGAGAGGGAGACTGGGAAGCGTCAGAAACTAGAATCACGTCAACTCGACACGGATGCTGAAGAGACAGAGGAGATGGTAGATCAAATGATCATGGATCTTGCTACAGATAACCGCACACAGAAACAAATAGAAAGAGACGCTAAACGTGCCCAGAAAGAAGCGGAAAAGGCGGCTAAACAAGCACAGAGGGAAGCTGAAAAGGCACAAAAGGAAGCTGAAAAGGCACAGAGGGAAGCTGAAAAAGCTGCTAGGCAGGCGCAGAGAGAAGCTGAAAAAGCTGCAAAGCAAGCTCAAAGGGAAGCTGATAGAATAGCCAAACAGGCAAAACTTGATGCCCGTTTACTGGAGAAACAAAATCGTGAACGTGAACGTGAACTTGCTCGTTTAGCTGAGGAGGAGAAACTACGTAAACGAAGTATCACAAACTTCTTCAAAGTGAAAACAGAAGATGATGTTGCAGTAAATATCACAACAGAAATATCAACACCACCGAAAACTGATTTCAACAATTACTTCCTCCCTTTTCATATTGGTCCTAACGTTACTCTACATTCTAAAAATCAAGAAATTAGCTCAAAATGGGAAAATCTGGAAAACAAAACTTACATCCCCAAAACACCTATCACACTACCTCCGAAACCACCATCCATTTCCAGAGCAAGTGACGTACTTCAGTGTCTTAATATCGGTTCTATAAATGAAGCAAACGCTAAATTCCAACATGTCCCACTCAAATACCTAAAATTTTACGAAAACAAAAAACCAGCATACTTTGGTACTTTCTCTTACACTTATATTGATATTGTTGATTCTACTCACTTGCCAACAGACCCTTGTCAAAAAGTACGTCTCCCCAGTGACACACTCGTTATCGACTACGATTACTACTCTGATATAGACGAAGATGATGAAGATGGCGACGGAGAAGATATTGACTCCAACGATGATGAGTCCGACGATGATGATGACGAGGATGATGACACTAGTTCAGATATAGACACCTTCCTTGATGAAAATGACGCTACTAAATCATCAGCCGTTGCTAAAGTCATGGGTCCACTCGTCCCCGTTGTACGACACTCCCAACAAAATGGCAATGATGAATTTAGTATCTATTTCCGTTCCTTACATTGGGAATACACTCCTGACGCGCCAAATACCCCTATTGACCCTTTCTGCAATTACTGGGGAGAACGACCTGACACTCGTAACAAATCGTCAACTCCCTCACTAACGACTACACCAAAGACTGTGTCAACAGGGGCGATAGCTTCCTCACCCATTGTTATGACAGTGAAACGTCGTACCATACCACATGGTCCAACACGTATAGCGCTTCGCAGTTTCATTAAGGAAAATGCACACCTTTCACTCCCAACACTCTGTGAGGTTGCAGTGAAAGGCGGAGCAGGTGGACGATTCAAAGATTGGTCAAAAGCTATTGTTAAGAATACAGTACGTGAAGAAGCTGTTTGGTCTAAGAAAAACGGGTGGGTGTTATCTGAACCAGGTAATGAGTCAGCTATCGAGAAACAAGTTGTCAAAGATGGTAACGAAATCAGTAATGTCAGCATCACTGATATCATATCTACTAACAGTTTGGTCACTATCGAACCATCAAACCCTTAATCCCTTTATATATATACCAACCACACTAATCTTTTTTTTTCTCTCGTGAGAATAACTTATAAATTATTTCCTAATTCGTTAAATTGATTTTTTCAATCCGTCAACGCGCAATCAATTTAACACACGTTAAACAACATATCAAACTTATCCTCGTTTCATCTCTTTACACCAACAGACAAAAACAATCATGAGTTCTCCTGTCCATCACAATAGTGACATAAACATGTCCGATAACGCACCGCATGAACCTTCCTCTCCACCAGGATCGCCTCCTCCTTCTTCAGCACCAGCCTCTGACCTCCCGCTCTTCGTCCCTGATGATGCAGACGATAATGACAATGACAACGGTAACGGCAACTTGCAAACACGCATTCATTCAACTCCACATGCGTCCTCTGATATACTAAGATCTACAGATGGACTGGCACGGAATAGATACCAAGGACGTGGCGATTTAAACAGCACAGACGCCTTTTCGTCGCCAATGCGTAGGAGAATGTTCGACGAGCCAGCATCAACTTCTTCTAGAGGTGGAAGCCAATCGTCACCAAGAATCATTCCAAATTTCTCCTCCTCTTCCTTTGCAGACTCTGACGGTCCACTTCCACTGCGTTCGGACGCTACTAACATCCACTCAGATGCCACAATTCAAAACCACACAGACGTTAACGATATTGAAAATGCCAATGAAGAACAAGAACAAGCTCAAGTGAGAGTCATTTGGGGTACACATGTTTCCATTGAAGATGTAACTGATAGGTTTAGAAACTTCCTGATGACTTTCAAAATGAACGACAGGTACAACTATGATGGGAATACAGACATTATCGACCCACATGGCGATAGACCGTACTATGTACAGAAATTGAACGAGATGAAAACAAATGGATCTACAAATTTGAATCTTGACGTGCAAAACCTCATGTCACTTTCATCAACGAGACGTGTTGCTAACCATCTCATCCTTTATCCACAAGAAGTGGTCCCGATCATGGATCAATGTGTCAAAGACTGTCTCATATCCCTCATTACTGATGATCCAGAGTTTAGAGAAACTGAAGAAGTTTCAAACCTTGTCAATGAGGTGGAATCCAGATTTTATAAGGTTAGACCGTACAATATTGGTAATAAAAAGGGTATGCGAGAACTCAATCCAGAAGATATCGATAAACTCGTCTCCATCAAAGGTCTCGTAATCAGAGCAACTCCAATATTACCCGATATGAAAAATGCATTCTTTAAATGTAATGTCTGTGATCATACTGTTATCGTTGAAAACGATAGAGGTATCATTCAAGAACCACGTAAATGTCCAAGACAACAATGTGGATCAGCAAACTCAATGCAACTCATTCATAATAGATCTATCTTTGCAAATAAACAAATTGTTAAACTACAGGAAACACCAGATATCGTCCCCGATGGTCAAACTCCACATTCTGTCTCACTATGTGTCTACGACGAGTTAGTAGACTCCTGTAGGGCTGGTGATAGAGTCGAAGTATGTGGTATCTTTAAGTCATCTCCTGTTAGAGTATCTCCTAAATTAAGAATCGTTAAAAGTCTTTTCAAAACACACTTAGACGTTCTTCATATAAAGAAAGTAGATAAACACAGAATCGGACTCGATATCTCAACGATCGAAAATGAACTCCGTGAACAGGAACAAATTGATGAAATTAGAAAGCTAAATGAGGAAGAAATTGATAAGATTAAATCCATTTCCCAACGTCCAGATGTTTATGAATTACTTGCAAGATCACTTGCACCCTCTATTTTCGAAATGGACGATGTCAAAAAGGGTTTATTACTCCAACTTTTCGGTGGTACTAATAAAGATTTCCAAAAGGGTTCCCGTACCAGAGGTGATATCAATATTTTGCTTTGTGGAGATCCTTCTACATCCAAATCACAGATTCTGCAATACGTTCACAAAATATCTCCAAGAGGTATCTATACAAGTGGTAAAGGTTCATCGGCTGTTGGTTTGACGGCCTATGTTACAAGAGATATTGAGACTAAACAATTAGTATTGGAGTCTGGTGCTCTTGTATTGTCCGATGGTGGTATATGTTGTATTGACGAATTCGATAAAATGAGTGATCAAACCCGGTCCGTCCTCCATGAAGTTATGGAACAACAAACAATCTCTATTGCCAAAGCAGGTATAATTACCACATTGAATGCAAGAACTTCTATACTTGCGTCAGCAAACCCTATCGAATCCAGATACAATCCTGACTT
Organism: Pichia pseudocactophila; assembly: GCA_039700735.1. Lineage (NCBI taxonomy): Eukaryota > Fungi > Ascomycota > Pichiomycetes > Pichiales > Pichiaceae > Pichia > Pichia pseudocactophila. Next base: position 54,880 of record JBBJZV010000141.1, read on the forward strand.
ACCCGTGACTAAAAATATCGATCTTCCACCACCACTTTTATCCAGGTTTGATTTAGTGTTCTTGATTTTAGATAAGGTGGATAAGAAACTTGATGAAAGATTGGCAAAGCATATTGCCAACATGTACCTAGAAGATAGACTTGACAATGCTAGCAGTGAAGAAATTTTGCCAGTAGAGTTCTTGACAGCATATATCCAGTACGCAAAGGAGAATGTACATCCAAACCTTACAGTGGAAGCTAGAGATGAATTGGTTTCAGCTTACGTTGGAATGAGGAAACAAGGTGAAGATTCCAGGAATGGTGGTACCGATAAACGTATTACTGCTACAACGAGACAATTGGAATCTCTTATCAGATTAAGTGAGGCGCATGCGAAGATCTTCCTCAGAGAGGAAGTCATAGTTGACGATGTCATCGAAGCTGTTCGTCTCATGAAATCAGCTATTAAAGATTATGCTACTGATCCGCTCACAGGTAGAATTGATATGGACCTCATTCAAACAGGTGTTTCTGTGGAAGATAGAAGACGTAAGGAAGAGCTTGACAAAGAGGTCTTGAAGGTTTTGAAAGAAGTTGGTGAAATTGATTGGACAGGACTTGCAGATGAGGTAGAAAAATTACGTGACGGAGACCGTGTTGAAAATAACGAGCTCGGTGAGTCTATCAGAAGACTAGAAGGTGATGGTAAAGTTCTCATCTTTGGACAGGGCAGTCATAGAAGAATAGCTTTGAATAGAGGCGTTATGTAAGAGACCTGTATACTTTAGGTAATAGATAAATGTATCATAGAAACATTGTACTTCCTGATTAGGAAGGTAGATGGTTACGTAGCGAATGTGATTCAGTAATGTTTCTCAAAACTTAGTGTTTATGCCAATAATTGCACAAACCATTGGGCTTATATACCTAATTACAAGCATAATATACGACGGTGCTATAATGAAGTCAATTTTGATTATTTACACAGCCTATACTTACACCGATCGTAGGCTTGACGTCCAATAAAAAAAGTGGTGCTCGAAAATGAGGACAAATTTGGTGATCCTCAACTTCCATTAGAGTATCAACGTAAGCTCTAGAACTACATTCTTCATACAAATCAAGCCATCACACAATGTTCGCAAGACAAACTTTAAGATCTGCAAGATTAGCACAACCTATTGCTAGAAGAAATGCTTCCAACATTGTTGCGAAGGTCAACACTTTGACTGAAACGTCAATTTACTACTCCAAGGTTGCATTGGAACTTTCCAAGGCGGTCTACAAGAAGGAAGGTTTAGCACCACCATCTATTGCAGAATTTGAAAAGGTGTACCAATGTGCACTCAACCAAGCAAAGTTATTTGCAAAGGATCCAAAGACTGTTACTGAATCTTTCGTCAAGAACGCACAAGGTTTCTCTAAAGATGAAGTTATAAGATACATCTGTTACTTCATTCAAGTTGTTGGTTTCTTCTCCTTAGGTGAAATTATTGGTAGAAGACACATTGTTGGTTATGAAGAACATTAAATGTTCACATGTATAGATCACCCATATATATTCTTATTATTTAACGATCAAAAGAGAAATAGATTCATCAAGAAATTTGTAAATTACGAAAAAGGTGCAGTTTATTTTATTCAAAAGCCTGGTTTTATACAGAAATAAAGTTTATAGAGATGAGGGATGAGGGATAATATGATGTTCATGTAATTAAATGAGACAGTTGAGGGAAAGGAACAACATTGTTAGTGATTAAATTCTGTCTAAGAGTATGTACAAGCATAATAAATATTTATTAGTTGAAAAATATAATCACAGTGGTCATATGTTGTTAATTTCGTTTCACTGTTTTTGAGATTGAATGGCAAAATTATTTGTTCAATTTTTGTACGCTGGAATAATCTCCTTTGCAACAAATTCTTCACCTATTTTTTTACCATATTTTGCTGTTATTGCTCCAATCAACGAAGAAGTAATTGTGGAGTAAATACCCTTTGGCTTGTACAATTTATCGCTCTTTCCTCCTGGTAAAGCCTTCTTACAGAAAAATACAGAATCGATACCTTTTGATTCTGCAAAAACTGCTAGTAACTTGTCAGACCACATCAGACGGTGCGCTAATGATCCAATCGCAGTGATATCACTGTTAGCCTCGGAGATAACATATTTGGAACTCGCTAATTGAAGAAGTTGTTCACCAAGAAATGCAAGGTTAGCATTATATGGTTTAGAACCGTGCGCAAAGGATTTGTGAGTCAATACTTGTAAAAGGAGTTCATCAGATAGTTCTATTTTTTTGGACAAATTGATTGATTGTAAGTATTTTTTGATATGTGAAAGGTTTTCTTCAGTTGCACCGTAACTTATACCATCAGTTGAATAAACTTCGCTAGGATCTCTTATCAACCCCTGTACACGTTGGCCACGGACAAAAACGACAGACCTAGATTGCTGCATCTGAACAGACTTAATAAGTTGCAGTCTTATTGTGGAGAACATAATGGGCTGTGTGTTGTTAAATGATTGTAATGCTAGTGTGATGTTACAGCACTCTATTAGTGGTTTGAATTTTTCACTTTTCGACGTTCAATTTTTAGAAGAGCTCGAGCTCTGAATTTCTGGAGTTATAGTTACGTAAGCACTATAAGAATTTTTTCATCTCAAATATTTTTCCATCTTACTTTAGGAACCTAGATTACTCTTAACCAGTTAATTACAATAAGGACAAAATGGATATTTTTAGAGTTTTGAGTAGAGGAGCTTCTTTGAACAAGTCCAAAAACTACAAAGCTGATTTTACAGTTCCGGATAAATTAACGACAGATGCAGAAACAAAAAAAAATCATGAACTTAGCGTCGAAGTGGATAAGGAACTAGATTTTTTCCATAGCAAACAACATAAAAGCATAAAGAAAGCTGAAAATGATGAGGAAAATGAAAATGAACATGAGACTCACAGCGATGAAAGTGATACTGATGAAGAAGAGAAAAAAGATGAGTCAAAGAAAAAACTTGCTAAGATTACAAATAGACAGCAAGCAATGGAGTTAAGGAAACTAAACGGAACAAAAGTTACAGGAGATGATGTGCCTTTACCGATTGGGTCATTTGAAGATCTCATCAGCAGATTCAAATTGTCCAAGACATTGCTGCAAAATTTAATTTCTCACAATTTCAATGACCCTACTCCGATTCAAAGTGAAGCCATTCCAAGTGCTCTTTTTGGAAGAGATGTCATTGCATGTGCTCCCACTGGTTCTGGTAAAACTTTGGCATTTTTGATTCCATTGGTACAAAACATTTTAAACTCTAACAAAAAATCCAAAACAGACGATAAAGTAACTGAGAAGCACTTGAAGGGATTGATTGTCTCTCCAACGAAAGAATTAGCTCAACAAATTAACAATCAACTCAGTCTGATTTCAGAAAATCTTGGTATTAAAAGTGGGTATTTGAATAAATCATTGGCGTCGAAGTATCGTTCTGATAATTACAAAGGAAAGAAATTTGATATTATCGTCACAACACCACTTCGATTGATTGACTTAGTTAAAAATGAGCTGATAGATTTATCGACTGTGGAACATTTAATTTTCGATGAAGCTGATTCTCTATTCCAAACAGATTTCTTGGAACAAACAGATGCTATTCTTTCTTCTTTGACGAATCCCAAATTAATTAAAAGTATTTACTCTGCAACTATAACATCGCATGTTGAAGAAATTGCACAAGGTATAATGAAGTATCCAGTTCGAATTATTATTGGTTTAAAGGAAGCAGCAAATGCTAATATTGAACAGAAAATTGTTTATTGTGGTGGTGAGCATGGTAAGTTGATAGAAATAAGAAATATGATAAGAAACGGTGAATTCAAACCACCTGTGATTATTTTCTTGCAAAGTATTGACAGAGCTAAGGCATTGTTTAATGAACTGTTATATGATGGTTTGAATGTTGATGTCATTCATGCAGAAAGAACACAAAAGCAAAGAGAAGATGCAATTAAAAGGTTTAAACTTGGTGAGCTATGGTGCTTGATTACCACCGATGTGTTAGCTAGAGGTATAGATTTCAAAGGTATCAATTTAGTCATAAACTACGATGTTCCGAATTCCGCACAAGCATATGTGCATCGTATTGGTCGTACAGGACGTGCGGGAAGAACAGGTAGAGCTGTCACTTTCTATACGAAAGACGATACAGACATGATCAAGAATGTAGTCAATATCATGAGAGCTAGTGGACAGACTGAAGGTATGCCTGAATGGATGAGAGACGGCAATGCATTAGCTAAATTGAGCAAAGACCGCAAAAGGAAACTCAAGCAAATGCAATTGAAACGTGAAAAGATCACAACTGTGCCTGTTGCTTTCAAGAAGAGGAAGTTCAGAAAGGCATAAGATCTGTGCGTTTGTTTATACTCTTGGTAAATTGTGTAAAGTAGGTTCTTCAAAAACTTCCGCTGAGCCTCCGAATATGAAACATGGCGTAGTTTTATGCCAGGAAAGTTGTTACAGCATTATTGAAATCGAAGTTTCACCAACTTTTAATCAGCTTATATATCTAACACTTTAACCTAGAGGTCAATATTTCTAGCAACTTATCTAGTTCGTAACAGTTGTAGCACTAAACTCAGACTTACTTGCAGAACGCGTCTTATAACTTAGCGAATCTCAACGCGTTTTATTTTTTCTTGCGAATCAATTTGCCGGGGCACGAATCAACTTTAATGATCGTGTTTTCTATTTGGATAGACCCTCAAATCGTCCATCAAATTGTGTTGAGCATTTTCTCTTTCATCTTAATTTGCACAACGCCCAATGAACTACCAAGATACTGTTAAGTGTCAAAAGGCATTGGAATACTACCTAAAGGATTCCCAGGGAACTTTGACACCTGTAACTTCCTCACGTGTTGTGAAAGCTCGTGAAAAGTTGAAAAAACTCACCAACGTTCAATTCAGCGATTTGAGTACAGATGTGTACGATGAAATGGAACGTAGGAAGAAATATGATGCGAACCCAGACGACCCTAATGCTATAAAGTTTTTACCTTCTGAAAATACATATCATCCGAAAAGAAATCAAGCAAGACAAAAACTCGCCGCTTTACCAAATTCTAGATTTAAAGATCTGGTGAATGATGTTTTACATGAAATAGGAAACAGATTGAAACCACAAGAAAAGTTTACACCTATACAGAAAGCTGAAAGTATACCAGCTGTTTTACCAGGAGAGCTACCTGCAAAACGTGTAAATCCTGATCTGACCATCGATGTTGATAAATCGAATGGATATTATCAGTCCAAACAACTTGAAACTAAATCTGGAACAAATACTCCAATTACAACTCAATCGCAAATTAAATCTACAACTTTAGTTCCTCAAAAGGCAGAATTAACATGGTCAAGCGATGACGAAAGTGAAAAAGACGAGCAGGATGAAAGCAAAGATGCTATTAACAGATCACCCAGTAAACGTTACACTATTGCAACTAATGAAGTATTAAATGAGCATGCACCTGAAAATATTAAATTCCCTGTTGATGATGAACCTACAACGGATGGTTTAAACCAAGCTACCTCCAAGTCCAGAGTTCCAGAAAATCACATTGAATCTACATTACATTCAGAAAATGATACTTTGAAGAAGAGAATAGAAGAGTTGGAACAGAACGCATTAGAAAAAAATAATGAACTAAACTTTTTAACATCAAAATATAAAAACTATGATGAAATCAACAATGAGCTTGTATTACTTAGAGAAAATTTCCTGAATCAAACAGAGGAATTAAATGAATTGAAGGCAATAACAGATATGGGTCATACAAAACAATTGAGTGTGGAAGATAGTAGAGAATTTGATACTTTGAAATCATATCTTGACAAGGTACTTGAAGAAAATGAAGATTTAAAACTCAAGGCAAATCAACTTGAAGATTTAGATACAAAATACAAATCATTGATGGAAAGATACCACTCTTTGCAGGAAGAACAAGAATCGATGTTAAATATGGCAGTTGAATATCAGGATATTAAACGAAAATATGATGATCTGGATCAGAAATATAATTCTTTGAAATCTGTGTCTGAAGATCATGAGAAACTTCAAAAAAAATATAATGATTTGATTGATCAATACAAAAAGATAAAGGAATCAACTACTATACCACGGTTTTCGGGCTCAAATGCAAGTAATTTTGGCAGTAGTGCTGCTATTGGTGCTGTGACAGGTGTCGCTGCTGGTGCAGTAACCACAGCAATCACCACCGGTATCAAAAACTTGGCAAATAAAAAGGAAGCTAACAGTCCAGTTACACCAGTGGATCAGACAATACCAGAAACTCAAGTATTCAGAAAAGAAGTTGTTCCACCGGATGACTCTCAACTAGAAGAGATCAACGTGAAATTAACTAAATTGTCAGAACTTCCTAATCTTTATGACAATTATAGTCTTTACAGTTCAACTGGAATGATTAATGTTAGTCTTATTGCAAAAGTATATGCTTCCCTACAGAAAATAATCATGTACTTGAATTCAAATAAAACTGAGGTGTTGAATGAAAATATTTATGATTATAATCATGTTGATCCAACGAAACTTTTTAATTTAGTTGCCACTTACGCTCATAATGCTAATGAATTAAACAAAACTATCAAGATTTCTACTGATGATTCTCTATACTCACGTATTGAAGAAAAGAAGAGAATCTTGAAAAACTCTATTTCCAACTTGCTCTCAACAACTAAACATTTTGTAATTTATCGACAAATACTACCTGAATTAGTTCTGAATGCAGCATTAAATGATGTCTACTTTTCTGTGTGTTCCCTTGTTATCCTTGTCAAAATTCATGCGAACTCGAAATCACCTGAAGAAGTTTCCAAAGCTGCACATGAACAACATGAAGAGTTTTTGAAAGACAATGCTATTATTACGACAACTCCGCTTGCCTTCAAAACGAGAAACCTTGAAAAATCACCAAATCAATCATTTGCCGATAGTGATGTGAGACCACTGAGGATAACACAACGTCTAGCATCAGTTTCATCTCCTGCATTAGAGAATGGTGAGATTATAAAACCTACTCAACATCATTCAAGAACTGCATCTCCAATGTTAAAAAACACATCTATACTTCCATTAATTGTTGCCTCAAGTGATGAGCTTGACAATGTAAAACTTAACAAAGAAAAGAGTAGTTCTGGTTTAAATATTAGTACTATTGCAGCAGATGAAGATGATAAGGTTCAGCCTGAAGTTGAAAGTCAAATAAATGAAGATACGTCAGAAATTTACTCAAGCGTGAACAACAGTAATATTTCTCTTAATGTTTCGCCTGAAAAAGAGCTTAACATTGGCAATAAGAATATGATAACATCACCGGTGCGTGGAAAGAACATTTTAGACAAAATGAAGAAATTTGACTCTTCGGTTGAAGATTTAAATGAATCCATGAACTCTAACAAGTCCACACCATCTAAAGTCAATGTAAGTGACGATGTTGCGAAGGCATTTGACAAGTTTGGTGCCAAGAGGCGTAGTATTGATGCACCAATAAAGAAAAACGGTGAGGAAAATCCATTCCTTGACACTAAAAATGGTTCAATAGAAAACTGCAAGACGAAGGATCCTGAACTAGATGTAAGTACTTCTAAGAGTGACAGTTTGAGAACAGTAACAGATTCTACTGCTACTGCAGCAATTGCAGCAGTTGGTGCTGGTTTGATTGGAGCTGCTGCAGTTGGTGCTGTTTCTTCATCGCATGCTGCAGATGCTGTAATTTCTGCATCTCGTGATATTGTTGCAGGGACGAATGAGTCGTTAAAAAGCTCAACTCAAGAAGATTGTTTAAGTGATGCTGGTAATGATAAGACGCCAATAGAAGAGAAGGATTTTGGACAGGGCGACTATCCAGTTCTTGATACAAAAGAGGAGATACCAGATTATGTTACTAAGACGAAGCATGATGAGATAGAGGCTAGGGATGCAATTGCTGAAACTGATCCAATCACTGAAACTGATCCAATTGTTGAAAGTGATCCAGTCAAGACTGATCCAATTAAGACTGATCCAATCAAGACTGATCCAATCAAGACTGATCCAATCAAGACTGATCCAATCAAGACTGATCCAATCAAGACTGATCCAATCAAGACTGATCCAATCAAGACTGATCCAATCAAGACTGATCCAATCAAGACTGATGTAATTAAGACTGATCCAATACATGATACAATCAAGACTGATCCAATACATGAACCAATCAAGACTGATCCAATAAATGAACCAATCAAGACTGATTCAAATACTAAGGAAGAACAAGATCCAGTCCCTAAACTTTCGCTCAAGCATCCAGAAGTAGAAGATGATTTCAATGATTATGATGGTAGTGTGAAGGCGAAAGTTGTCGAGCCATCATTACCATCTGCTGGTAGTGCTTTAGATCTTGATGAAAAGCTTACAAGACGAGTTAGTAGACGGTTAAGTCGTCGAATGAGTCGTGTTCCTCAAAAGGAAGTAATTGAGTCACCAAAGCAAGGTGGATGGGAGTATGATCCTGAAAAATATGAAGATGAAGATGATGAAGAGGAAGAAGATTTTGATGTTGATAATTTTAATACACTGAATCCTGACAACACATTGAGGGAGTTATTATTATACCTTGAACATCAAACTGTTGAAGTTATCAAAGCAATTCAACAGACGTTAGAAAGTATTCGAGATCCTAAGGCTACTAAAGGATTATTACGAATTGGAGCTAAAGAGATCAATAGTGTTGTTAATCAAATGGCAGAAGGTACAAGTACGTTAATGAATCAAAGTAGGTATGTTGAATCTATGGGGCATGCAAAGTATGTTGTTGGAGTTTTAGAAGATTGTGTTTCAAGGATGGAAGCATTATATGGTGAAGATGAGAGTAAAGATGGAGAATATGCAGGTAAAAGTTTTAAACAACGTAGTGCTGGTATTGCATTTGATGTTGCTAGGAGTACTAAAGAATTAGTGAAGACAGTTGAAGAGGCAAGTTTACGAGATGAGATTGCAGTTTTAGATTCGAGGTTGAATAGAGATTAATGATTTTGTTTATAAAATTTCGACATTATAAATAACGAAAGGTTCGTAATCTGTATCGACTAATGCCGCATATTCATGTAATGAAGTATCCCTGATTGGTTTACCCTTAGCATCTTTAGAGAATGCATTACCACCGAGGTAAGAATAACGAGTGATAATATCTGATTTAGCCTTATTGAAAGATTTTGAATCAATTGGTTTAATAATAAAGCAACGGAAAAGTGGTGGTAAACCGTACCGTAATACTGATTCAACGAATGCACGTAATAAAAGAATATGAATCCAACAAGAAGTAATTTCAGCGTAAGCTTCACGAGCCAATCTAATTAGATCATTACGTAAATTAACTTCATTTTTTTGCACATCTGAATATTCTGAACGCATTTTAGCGATAGTTGAATCGTCGAAAGTGAATTCACGAGGTGTCCATTTGTGTTCCCTTGCATGTACCATGAATTCTTGTTCATATTTTTTGAATAGGGTTACAGCGTATAGAGCATATTCAGGATCTTGAGCTATTTTGTTTGCTGAACGAGGTACGACGAAAGGAGCTAGAGTTTCGTAAGATGAGAGGAATTCGTTCAGTGAAGAGACAGGGACAGCAATGAGTATAGTTTTAAGATGATCTGAATTGAGGACGAAATCATCACGTTTGACGACATCATGAAGTGATTTAACAGATAAATCACCTGTTTGTTTACGTTGAATTGAGAGGAGGTTAGATTTTATGTTGTTATAATTTTGGAATTGAGCTCTGAGGTCAGCATCGAGTTGTAATCCTTCGTTGGATATGGAATTGATAAGGTCATCGATTGATCTATCGATTCTGAATCTTGATTTATTCCATTGGAAATGTTGTAAGTAGTTATCAATATCTGTATTGTCAATTTTAAGTTTGGAGGATACAGAAGATGAAGGAGTGTTTGTTACGGAGGCGTAAATTTCAGTAACTTTACCAACACTTGCATGTAATTGGGTTTCAAGTTTTGATAATTCTTCACTTTCTTGAACGAGTGAGTCAAGTGTACCAATTTTAAAATCGGGGAAAGTTAAGTTTGTGACCTGAACAGCACCAGCAGCGACATTAGTTTCAAGCCAAGATTGAGTTTCATTTGTAGCTCCAACGGAAGCAGGGAGCGACACGAGGAGGTAGGAGTGTGGCATGTATGTGTTGGGTTGTACAGATACGGTGTGTGGAATAGTGGAGAAAAGCAGCCAGTTAGTTAGTTATGTAGTGCGTTTACAAAAAAGAGGAGGTCACGTGAGCTGGGGAGGAGTATGTGGGAGCACGTGACTGGGGGATTTTGCTACATTTTATTTTGAACGAGACTGGTGTAGCAGTTGTCTGTATCGGGGGAAGCAAATGTAGAAACGAATGGCTGCTGGGGTTAGTTTTGAGAGGTAATTTCGTCAATCATTTCGGTGTCAGAGTGTGTGGCGTGGGGGGCATCAGTATCGGCGTTGGCGTTGGTGTTGGTGTTGGTGTTGGCATCAATACCAGCGTCGACTTCCATATTTGTTTCTTCGTCTGCGTCTGTGGCTGTGGCTATGTCAGCTTCTGCTTCTGCTTCTCCTTCGACATCAATATCAGCTTCTGCTTCTGCTTCTCCCTCCACATCAATATCAGCTTCTGCTTCCACTTCGACATCAATATCAGCCTCTGCTTCCACTTCTGCCTCTGGTTCGGACATGAAGGCTGACGCCTCCATGTCCTCTTCCTCCTCTGCATCATTCAATTTTTGTTGTAAATCATTTTTCAACTTAGCAACATCCGTAGAGACGAAGCTGACAAGTTGTGCTAATTCTGAACGCCACTTGCGATCCGACTCTTTCAGCCCAGCGATTTTCCTCTGATAGTATTTATCGTGCAACTGCACGAGTTTGAATTTTTGCTTATCGGACTCAGTCAGTGCATGTTCAATTTTAGCACTATTTTCACTAGACACCAATGCATTATTCAAATTCTGCAATTCCTCGTCTGACCAGAGCCTGTTGTGAATATCATCGGTGTCTGCACGTGGCAATGGTTGAATTATATGTGCAATTGCGTCTAGTTTGAGCGACGGTATTTGATCGATTGTGCGACGCAGTGAATCCCATTCGAGCACGTTTGCGTACCTTTGTTGTTCGTATTTGAGTGCAAACGGGTTCTTATTAGGATTTTGGGACGCTGATACGGTTGATTCAAGGAGCGCTGAGATTTTGCTGTGTTTGCGCTTGAACTCGTTCTTGGCACGGGTGAGTGTTACGGTGTCGAGAGTCAGCTCGTGTTGAATGTCAGCGAGTGAGCTGGTGTGGTTGTTGCGAAGTGCGTGTATTGCCGCGAGTGTTGTCGACAGCGAGTTGTCAAGCGCTGATCTGTACTGAGCAGCTTGATCAGTCATAAGCTTGTGGAGTGGAGGAGAAAGGGTGGAAGGGTGGGTAGTTATGTTATTAATTTTTTTTTTCACTTATGTACACATAGAAGCTAGCAAGATGAGATTTCGTTATATATATATATGTAGATGTACGTACACAATCTTTATACAGCGGCTACAGATTCTTCGACAATTTCGACATCTTCTTCGTCGGCTGGAAGATCTGTAGACTTTTCAGAGTCTTGGTTGGTGCTTTTGGTGAATGGATTGAGGTGAGGGTACGTTGAGAAGAATAGTGATGCGGCACCAACGATAGCGATGCCAGCGAGTGCAGCGATGGAAGCCTGGCGCTGTGTCTTCTTGGAGATGTAGAACGTCATGTGGGTGACGAAAAGAGTGGAAGAGTGGAGGAGTGGAAGAGTGGGAGAAGGGTACCACTTGTATACGGGTAGATTGTGGTGTGGGTTTGAGATAAGCGCCGGGTGGAGTTGCCCGATGCGGCAAGTGACGCGAAGAGTGGGAGGGTGGGAGGGAAGGATAAGGACGATCGACTGGAGGAGGATGGAAATAGGTATCAGGTATCTAAATTTTCAAATTATCTAATGTATATTATATATTGATCTAAATAAGGGAGTCAAGGAGGGTGGAGACTTATAATAAGACAGCTAAACCTGCGATTGCAGCCAAACCACCACCGACGACAGCTCTTGGAGCAGCGTTAGGGAAGTCTGGGATGCTGGTGCTGTTGGTTGGTGGGTGTGGGTGTGGGTGTTCGGAAGTTGGTGCTGGTGGGTGTGGTTTTTCAGTGGTTGGTGCTGGTGGGTGTGGCTTTTCGGTGGTTGGTGCTGGTGGGTGAGCAGTTTCGGTGGTTGGGACTTGGATTTGACCGTCACCGATTTGAGTGACAACCTTGTCAGCGAGAGCAACGGAAGCGAGGGTGAGAGCGACGATAGAGAATTGCATTGTTAAGCGAGTGTAAGTTAGTTGGTGTGGAGAGAGAGAGAGAGGAAAGAGGGAAGAAGAAGGGAAGTTGGAATGGTGAGTTGGAAAGTGTGGGCGAAGAGCTGGTTTATAAAGAAAGCTGGAGCCCGTTGCGTGAGTGACGGCCGAGAGAAAGCTTCGCAGCGGAGTGGACTGAGTCTGAGACTCTGGAGAGAGAGTGTCTTTGGGCCAGCGCTCGCTGTTGTTTACGTGTAAACGCTGGGCCGCTGGCCGGGCGGCGCCGGGCATCGCGCCTGCCGGAAGCGGCAAAAGGTAAACAGCGGCGCGGGGGGCGCGTCGCGTCGCGTCGCGGGAACGGGCGGCGGGGAACGGGGAACGGGCGGACACAGCGGAGAAAAGCGGAGAAAAGCGGCAGCGGGCAAGCCGGCGTTCGAGAACGCGGCAACGGCACGGAGTTGTCAGGTCGTGCGTCAGCATATTGTTCCCACGTTTGCGGTGCACGGATGTGGAGAGGGGAGGAAAAATTCAACAATTACGTAAGCAGCAGGTGTCTCTACCTTTCCTCGTATTCTCCAAACACATATCATCAACTCTACATTTCCTAATGTGAGCTTGTGCCACCCTCTGCTCTCCACACCGAAACCACACCGTAACCACCGTAACCATCGTAACCACACCCCCACTCCCCTCTACTACCAACTACACTTATTCCAGATAAGCTTGGCTCTCTAGCTGTACTCCCCCTCTCATACTTCTCTACGACACGGGGTTTGTCGCACACTGCTTTTTCCCACTTCTCTCTTTTCCTCTTTTCCTCTTTTTCTCTTTTTCTCTTTTCTTCTATTTTCCACTTTACACATAGTACACACAATGAGCTTGCTGGATAAGTTTACAAAGGTCGTACCGATCCATATCGAACTCCCATACACTGATACACTCCATGAGGAACTACTCAATGAATTTCGAATCTTACATCTCGTATACCATCGTAACAAGAATCAACATAGAGTTGCTAGATGGTGGTCAACTTTCGATGTAATTCATAGACATTTACGCAAATTATTACTCTTAATACAAGATATACATGAAATAAAATTACAGCGTCGACTTTCATTAATTCATTGGAATAATTTTAAAAAATCTTATTATAAAGTAAAGGAGTTACCAGCTCGTAGTAAAATTCGTATTAAAAAGGGTAAAAAGGGTAAAAATTCGAAAAATTCGAAAAATTTGAAAAATACCTTTATCCATATTCATAATAAATTCACTGATATTCAAGGTATTAATATTATTAATAATAAATTATTACAATTGAAAAAGGAAATTCATTATTTGTTAAAACAATTAATACCTTCAGCTTATTGGTTATTTATGGGTGTTATAGAATTAGGCCAATTCTCAAATTTAGGTTTTACGCTTATCGGTTTAATTGCTAAAATTAACTCTCTATTACAAAAATTCGATAAACCAATAATAAAATCCAATAATTTATCAACTGATTCAACTTCAATTCTCTCAATCAATAGTGTCAATGATGGTGTCAATAATGGTGTCGATGATGGTGTCGATGATGGTGTTCCAATCGAAATTGCTCCACTCGATGCCGTTCCACTAGATGCCGCTCCACTCGATGTTCAAACTCTCCCCCAATCAAACCTCAAAACAAAGAAGAAAAAGAGTAAAAAAAATACCAAAAAGAAAAGTAAAAGTATAATGGACGATATCTTTGGTTAAACAATACAAACTACTCATTCAAAACACTGTCAGCCCATGTAGGTAGCACAAAGCTAGCACTATGAATCCTTTTGTTATAATATTTAAATAATTTCTTCTCCTCATCACGTGTCACACTTCTAATAGGATTAACTAAATCAATATTAACATCCTTACAACAACACATTAATGAAATTTGCCCCGATGTATATGATGGAATCATACAATAATTGGTCTTTACAACGGGGAAAACTTTCTCACATTCTTCCTTCAATTTTTTCAATTTTCCAAGGTTTAACCAAACATTCTCTGATGCCATAGAAATAACTATACCATCATCATTTAATGCATCATATAATAATTTATAATAACTTTTTTGGAAAAATGCTTCAGCTGGACCATCAGGATCTGATGAATCAGTTATAATTATATCATATTTAATCCCTTCTTTACATTTTTTCAAATATTCAAACCCATCACAAATCTTAACTTCAACTTTCTCATTTTCATACGATTTTGACATTTCAGTTAAATATTTCTTACTTAATTGAATAACCATATCATCAATTTCAACTAATGTTGCACATTCAACATTATCATGTTTAACAATCTCTCGTAAAACTCCTCCATCACCTCCACCAATTACTAAAACTCTTTTAGGATTTGGATGTGCAAATAATGGTACATGTGCAATCATCTCTTGATAAGCAAATTCATCCCTTTCTGTAACTTGAATAATACCATCAAGTACAAGAACATTACCAAAGTCCGTTGATTTGAAAACTAAAATATCTTGAAATTCAGACCTTTTGGCATAAAGAATCTTATCAACTCGTAATGTAAATGCTTGTCCAGGGAAATTCTCATCACTAACTTCACGGAACCATCCATCCACAATTAATGGGTGTGTTTCATCATTCATCGTTAGATCCCTCCTATAACAATGTCAATGCAACGTTAGATCTCTATTGGAACCCTTCAAGAAGTGAAGAGCGCCCATGAAATATTTTTTTCTTTCACCCAGACCTCTAAATTTCAACTTGCAAACTAATTCCTTTTAACTTTAAACAAGATGAAACATCCATTTCAACATGTCTTACTCGATGCTACAGGAGAATACTTCTTTGCAGCTGCAATTAATTCTGTCTTTGTTTTCAAATTAAACAACAAATCAGCAACATTACTCGCTTCTTGGACTGATGAAGTCGATCCTTACTATACAATTAGGAAACATCACAAAGAATTACTCGAACAATACGAACAACAACAGAGAGAAAAGGCAGAACAGGAAGCTGCTGCCGCTGCCGCTGCTGCCGCTGCAGATGAAACAAATGAAAATAATAAACGTCCAATTATCCCTGAAGAACAAATCCCTGCTTCTAAAAAGCAAATAATGCATAAAAAACCTAAACTACCACTACCTGGACCTGGTGCACCACCAACTTACACTTATATTAGAGATATGTGTCTCTCTCGTGACAACAAACATTTGATCGTGACAACAGATAACGATAAGGCTGTTGTTATTTTCCAAATTGACTATAACGCTCCACGTGAAAATGTCTTAAAAGTAATCAAACGTCAACCAATCGCAAAGAGACCTTCAGCAGTTTGTACATCCATGGATGATTCACATGTTATTATTGCCGATAAATTCGGTGACGTATATTCTATCCCATTACAAGATCCAACAGTAATTGAAGATTCAAAACTTGAACCTATTCTTGGTCACGTTTCAATGCTTACTTGCGTACAAAATGCAATTGATGAAAATGGTAATGAAGTTATATTTACAGCTGATAGAGATGAACATATTAGAATATCTTACTATCCAAAATCATACGTTATCAAGAAAATTTTATTCGGTCATCGTGAATTCATCTCATCCTTTGTACTACCAAAATGGTGTAATGGTAAAGTACTTGTTTCCGCCGGTGGTGATAACTTTATTTGTACTTGGCTTTGGCAGAATGAGGAAGAACTCACTGAACTTAAATCGAAGCTCAATATCGACAATCTTGTTGTTGATAAACTCAATGAGAAACATCTTGTACCTGAAAAATTTCAAAATGAATCAAATGATCTTGTGGAATATTGCGTAAGCAAGATTGTACCACTTGACAAAACACAACAACTTGCTGTAGTTTTTGAGAAAATACCAACACTCTTTATCTTTGATCTCTCTGAAAATGGTGAACTTTCATTTAATAAGGAATATCAAGTCGAAGCAGATATCATTACTTTAACTGCTTCTCATGATCGTCTCGTGTTAAGTTTTGACAATATGGATAAAGTATTAAAATTCTTTACTATAAACGATAACAAATCACTTACAATCACTGAAACTAACGATTCATTAGTTGCTTCAATTAATGAAGCTAATGGTGCAGTTATTGGTGATGTTGAAGAACTTATCCCACTATTCAATACAAACTACATGCGTAAAAGACGTGAACATTAAACGTAATTTTTATAAACAATCTGTAGAGGATTATAAAAACTCTCGCTTTTCGTTAAAATGGGACACATCAAGCACACCTTCGAATTTAAGACAATCCATCCAAATCTTGTTCCTACCTTGCACGTTTATAGTCCATAAAGACTTAATAAGCTTCACCATAATGATCTTATTGTTGTTGTTCAATCCAACAACATTTGTATCAACTTCACCGTTCAAGTTTACACTAACGAGTGTGTCAAGCCACCCTTTCTCCATTCGAAGGTTATTAAGTGTACCCACGGAATCTGTCATGCGAATAAGTATTGTTAACTTTGGGGTACCAGTTTCTTCAGAGTACATGTAATCATCGCTTACCTTAGCCAGTACTTTCTTCATCTTCACTGCAGTTTTACCAATTACAATAAGATTGTAGAATGAAATGGTAGTGTTAACCATGAGACTTACATCAGCGGAATCCAGTTGTAAAATAAGGTCTCTATGAGTGTCATCAACGAATGGACGCTGATATTTGACAATAGTATACGGATCATTGGAATCAATAATTTTGTCCATTGTGTCATTAAGTAAACCTGACAATTTCAAATCTTTGTAAGATATCATTATCTCTTCAGCACCTGTGAAGGGATTTTTCAAAATCTTATGTTTGATAAACTTCTGTTCAAGTGCAAAGAATTGGTAATATCTACAGTCTTGGATAATGTTACGACGGTGTTCATCATTGCGGATTTCAACTTCTAACCCACGTAGAGAATTAAGTATATCTTTGAAAATATCTGCAGAATTTGTTGCTTCGTATGGTGTCCTCGGTGGTGGACGTATAAGACCTTTGAAATGTTGGTACGGGTCCATCATTAAGGAATCGTAAATTACGGAGAAGTAATTCGGGTGATTACCCTTCTGAGATAGTAGATCTTTATGAATACGGAAAGTTTCACCACCAACTGTAATTATCAATGGTTCACGGAGTAACCTATTATGTAGTCTCTCTAATCGGAAGTAACTCGCATCGTATAATAAATAGAGGAATTCGTACTCATCATGAACTTTAATGCTGTAACCTTGTAAATGTAAGTAAATCTGTTCAAATGATAAGGGAGATCTATCAAGGTGAAGCACGGAAAGTGGATGTGTGAGGAAGTATTCGGTAAAGTATGATGGTGCATCATAGGATAGTGAGGCACCAGATATTGGATATTTTTTCCACCCTACTTGAATAGTATAGATCGAATCATGTGGTAGAATGTCCTTGATCAATGGTTCTTCAGATTCAGTAGCTGGGACTTGAGTTGGGAGGTTCATTGTTTCAAACTGGGATGGTACTGTTTATGATGAGTTATCACGGGAGGCTGAGTGAGGCGGAATTATTGTCGTATTTTTATTTTTCAAAATAGAACTATGAGTACAAATTATATTATTATAAACAGATTGTGTGTATATATATAAAATATTACTTTTGACAATATTATTATCAAACTTTTAATCTCTATTCAACAGACTTTAAAAGTCCACAAAAAAAAACCAAAAAAAAAAGATTGCAAAAAATGTAACTAAAATTGTTTTAAAGGTATGGGGGAGAAAAAGAAGAAAAGCAAAAAATTAAAACTTCATCAAGTGTGGTTTATCACCAGACTTTAATGAGAATGAAGAAGCCAAGTATTGTTTGAGAAGAGGTGTTTTCTTAATTTCTGTGATTAAAGCCTTGTCAACGATTTTTTGGTCTTCGATTCTTTCCGCTCTGATTTCCTTCTTTGGTTCTACATCACCAAAGAAATCCTTTTCTGATTTTTTGTTTGGCCTTTTGTTGTCTCTAGCGAAATATTCAACATTGAATTTAGAAAGGTCTAAGGAAGAAACGTCAAGTTTTGTTGAAGTTGCAATGACATATCTAGCGTTGACTCTTCTCAGTGGGACACCGTTCACTTTGAAAGGACCAGAAACCAACAAAGTATTATCTTCCAAGTTCTTCAAGTAGACAACTCTCTTACCTCTGAATCTACCAGCAAGTAAAATAAGAACAGTACCTGGAACGAGAGAAGGTCTCAATCTTTGTGGTTGAGGGGTCTTTCTAGTTTGCTTTGGTTCAGCAGCCATGGTTGTAATGTTTATTGAGGGGGTTGGGATTGTGTGTATGAATACACTTGGGTGTTTTACTCAGAAAACAACACTAGATGTATCTCTTGTTCTCAACAATGCAAAAGGAAGTCCGGTTGCCACAAGGCGAAGGGGAAACGCGACCCAGTAGTCCCCCCACGCCAAGGGCCACGCCAAGGGCCACGCCCACGCCCACGCCCAGCTCCGAGCCCGTGATGCGAGAACCTGACTCATCACAAAATGGAGCCGAGCCTCCACATTCTTCTTCTGCGTCGCGTCCCTTTTTTGTTTTGCCCTGTTTTGCTTTGTTTGAGTCTGTTTTGCTGCGTCAACCTTCTCCGGGGGCGCGTGACTGCGGTGCGCGGGTGGGGAGGTAACATTGAGCAGGGCCTTGCCCCCGCCCGGTGCACGTGACCGGCCTAGCCCTGGCAGCAGCGGTGCTCGATCACGTGCGCGGCGGCTCTTGTTCCTTGCGCGTCAGCTGCGGCCACGACAGGAACCGTGTCGCGGTGGACGAGTGCAGTTGTCTCCGCGATCGTGGCAAGAACTGGGCGCGGAGCGTAGACCTCGTAGAAGGAGGTTGGGTCAAGGGCCATGGTAGCAAGTTCAGAGACGTCGTAGATGCTATGGACTCTCACACTCTGTGCAATCGACTTCTTCGTCTCCCCCTCTGAGTCTGAGTCGGAACCGTAGTTAAGCGCATCAGAATCATCATTATACGCCATTCCTCCCCATTCCACTTCTGCCCCCTTTGGTAATTCTGTTACTTGCACAATGATCATGTTATGCGTACAACGAACGTCTTCTTCTTCTTCACAGTAATCTATGTACTCTTTGAAAACTGCAGCTGCTGTCTTTGCATATTTAAGATCTTTGATAAAGCAAATTGTCAACAAATTGCATTTGTGATTCATAACTTCTTTGATCAAATCATAATGTTGAAGTGATAATACTGCATTGTAGGTAAAATCACTACAATTCAATTCCATACTTTTCGGAACAAGTGGAATCTGTCCACTGATTCGAATAACTTTATCGACTTTACTGCCAATAGCTTGTGAATATGGCCCAATATTACATGGTGCCCAATATGACCTTCCTTGAATATGTAATCCAATTTTTTCATTCAAGTTTTTCATCATAACTACTGAAAGTTGTACTTCACTATCAATTAAACTTTCAACACATATTCTTGAAGGTGGAAGTGATTTGTTGAAATATTTCACATAAATATCATTGATTTTACTAAAATTCGTCATGCTTTTCACTAAAAGTTTTGATGATTCAATATGTTGAAATGTTAATCCAATCTTATCCATCCACACTTTAAGTTGCTCAAAAATATCAATAGTTTGTTCTTCAACTCCAACTTTCACAGAATAAACATTTGATATGTATACTTTATCATTTGTTTCAAAAACATCAACTTTTGGTAGATATCCCATATCAATCGAATCTTTCTCATTAAATCCTTCCATTTCAACATCATCGATATTATCTAAAATCTCCTGAAATTTCTTAGTCAACATCGGTGGCTCCCTAACAAATTCTCTCCACTCTGGTTCATCCTCAACATTTTCCTTCTCCTCAAATCCAACTTTCATACTTAAATACCATACATCATCATTCGTATGCTTAATCACTTTCTCCTCTAAAATCTTTATTTTCCCATATTTGAAAAATGGTGCATCAAATACACTTGTCTCAAATTCACCACCTTCTCCACAAATATGAACACCCATCATGGAATTCAACTTCACTAATGTTGGATGAATCTCTTGTAAAGTCATACCTAAATTTGTATAGTCTAATCCATATGCTGCAACTTTAATAATTCGTGCATCCATTCCACTCATACACATCTCATTCATCAATTCGGCTTGATCTCTTTGCCACAAATATGCAAGTGATGTTAAACCTAATCGTGAACATACATCTTCAACACGTGTTCTTTGATAACTTGATAAAATAGCTCCAACACTAACTCCTTTCACTTCAGGGTGTGCATCTTTAACCTTTAGTAGTAAACGATACAAATCTTCAGTTTCATCATTATCAGTATGATCATATTCTAACTTTTGATTCTTGGCCTTACCGAAAATAGGCTCTCTATACATTGGTTTACCCGTACATTTCTCATACAATGTTAAAACATCATGTCCTACTGTTTGATACATGTAAGAATCAATTTCATCACTACCTTCCTTTGAATCGGGATAAAGATTGGCAAGACATATCAATTCATGTCCTTGTGCAAGACAATGCATTATATTGAAACATGAGTCTTTACCACCGGATACTAATGCCACAAACTTCATTACTTTTAGCTGTGAAAATATAGTTCTCTTCATGCACACATGAATAGATTTGAAAAATGTCTTTTTTTTTTCCCATCTTTTCAAAAGACAGCACAGCCGAACCAATCTTATACCGTTTTACTAACTTATCTTGGTATCGTTTTCAGAATCAATTGCAATATATATCAGCAGATGAATACAGAAGAGTTGAATACAAGAGAAATTCTTGAAATGGAAGAAAAGTTGAGCGGGAAGGAGAAAGCTTCTAAACATGGTGTTGACCGTAAACTACTTCTTGAAGGTATTAAAAACTTATCTAGAATATCCAGTTGTCTACAAATAGCTAGAGTTGAACATGAATTGATTAAGGATGAAAAGAAACAGCTTTTGAAATTAATGGAATCAGCTGCTAAGAAACAAGATGATTTGATGGACCTTAAATCCCGTGGGTATATTGGTATATTCAATCATTACAGTCCCGAAGTGATCTCTGCTGACAATGCTCCTATATGTTTGAAAATTGAAGAATTCAATCAAATGTCATATAAACATCAAATTCCTGCTGCTGAAATGTATCATGACCCAACTTACTATCATGAATTACCATCTCGTTATCGTTAAATTCGCACTATCCTCTCTATTACTTTCATATCTACTCACTGATACTCAACTTGGGAATAAATAACTTCTCAAATTGTTGGAAAACTAGTCATTTGATTTTAATTTGAAAAAAAAAAAATCCTTTTGTTGCCCTTTGAAGAATTGTGTCTAATTTCTTCATCTAAGTTAGTGTCCTTTTCTCCTCTCTTTTAATTACCGAAACTGCTATTTCTTTTAGTTATAGTATTGTTTTAGGTTTTTGCTCAGAGTAAAGAAAATAACAGATTACAACCAATCTTCTTTTTTCCTAAACATAATGACTTCAATCAACTCAACTCCTGCTCAAACTGCAGGCAACTTATTTAACGCAATTTCAACGGAAGCACCACCATCTATATTTTCAAGAGTTTCCAGTACTATCAAAGTACCTAATGGTGTTTCCAGATCAAGTCCCATCCAGACAAATAATTTCTGGGGTAACATCACACTAGCTGATCAATCATCCTATGTTTTCACACACCCATACGTTGTTTGGAAATCTACAGCGGCTAACTTCCAGGGTTTAGCGGTCTCTCATCAAAACGCTTCTCAAAGAGTTTTCGGTCCAAATAATGATCATGGTGCTCCTAGTTACTACTACAGTCCATCTGGTGTAATGTCTTTAGTTCTTGGTTCTTCTGATTTTAACTCGGGTTTTTCAATGTCTTTAAATAATTTGAAAAAAATGTCAATTGATGTAACCTTGAAAAGTGCTCAAAATGGTTACCTTACTGCTCCACTTTTGCAAGGTATTGGTCTTATCACTGCCGTTTACAATGATTTGATTCCATCCATCCATTCACAAGTAGGATTTAGGTCTGTTTCTGGAGATAAAGCACCGAAAACAGGAATTGATAAATATAGAATTGTGTTAAATGATGGTTCTGTTTGGTTTATGTATGTTACATTCACAGACAACCAAAAGTGTCAATTTGCATTAAAAGATCCTCAACATATAATTGGTTCTAATTCTATTAACAATTGTTGGATCCAAGTTTGTTGTGGTGACTTCTCTGATTATGATAAAGCGGCTGGTTGTTATCCTATTGCATCAACGCTTTCTGCATCTACATCAAATAATATTGGTACATATTCATTTAATTATACAACTGCAGGATCAGGAACTACACCATTGTTTTATGCTCTTCCTCATCATGTCCAATCTTTTACTGAAAGAACATCATCTAAAAAATCAAATGCTATATTAAGTGATACTGTTCATGGTGATATGGTTGGATATTTAACAAATATTTTTGAAATGTCAGAAATAATTCCAACTTCAATTTCATTGGATCCATGGTCAAGCATAAATGGATTTACTGGTGCAAAATATACCAATGATGAATTGAACTCTATCAGAAATGCCGCATTGAAAGATATCACTAATGATGTGAGTAATTTGTCTAATATTGACTCAATGTATTTTTCAGGTAAAATATTAGACAAATTTGCATACGTTTTGTATACTTTACATTTTATTCTTAAGGATGAAGGTTTAACAAAATCCTTTTTAGAAAAAATGAAAGTAGCTATTTCTAGATTTACAAATAATAGACAAATCTTCCCATTGTGTTATGAAACAAATTGGGGTGGTATATGCTCAACTGGTGGTATGGCAAATGGTGATTCAAGTGTTGATTTTGGTAACAGTATTTATAATGATCATCATTTTCATTATGCTTATCATATTCATGCAGCTGCTATTGTTGCTAAAGTTGATCAAGAAGTTGGTGATGGATCATGGCTTAATAACAATAAAGTTTGGGTTGAAACTCTTTTAAGAGATGTTGCTAATCCTAATGAAAGCGATCCTCATTTCCCAATTTTCCGTAATTTTGACTTCTTTATTGGTCATTCATTTGCACATGGAATTACAGTTTATGCAGATGGTAAAGATCAAGAAAGTGGAAGTGAAGATTATAATTTTGCATATGCGATGAAAATTTGGGCTCAAGTGACGAGAGATTCCAATATGGAAAATAGGGCCAATTTGATGTTAGGAATTTTGAAAAGATCAATGAACAATTATTATTTATATGCAAATGATAATGTAGGAGTACCATATCAATTTCGTGGTAATATTGTTAGTGGTATTAAGTTTGAAAACAAAATTGATCATACTACTTATTTTGGTACTAATCCAGAATATATTCATGGAATTCAAATGCTTCCAATCACTCCAATATCATCATTTATTCGTACCCCAAAATTTGTGAAAGAGGAATGGGATAAATACTTAGGAAGTAAAGTTAATAACGTCAATTCAGGATGGAAAGGTATTCTAATGCTCAACTATGCATTGTATGACCCCAAAACATCGTACAATTTTTTCAACACTCCTAACTTCAACTATGGGTACTTGGATGATGGAATGACTTTGACGTGGTCTCTAGCATACACTGCCGGAGTTAGTTCCTGATCCGGTGCAATTCGCCATTATATCCTTATTGTTACTATTTTCACGACTGTTACTATTGTTATTTCCATCTAATCGAACTTTTTGTATCATAAATAATACCATTTTGCAGCCGCACACACTCAGGCTGCATATTTGAGATATTGACACCGTTATCGCTCGTGGTAGTTGGAAATTTAAAGCGACGCTGAGAGGTTTCAAGGGTAAAACTAAGCGAGCTCGCGGTGAGTTGCGCTTTTCGGACAAATTCTGCAAACGTTGGCGTGATGCCGTTTCGGCTGCACTTGCACATTGCGGGGCAAGACACTCATGGGTGACACTTGGTCACCAACCCCTGCATTGGTGGAGAAGTATAAAAGAATACTGAGTTCTCCGCCTTGGTTCGACGTAGTTTGGCATTACCTATTTCTGTTTGCATCGACCTTTTAATGTACACCCGCTTATCTTCTAGAGCAATTCGGACTAACAATGTTCCCCTCCAATCAATTTTGACTTCGGCTTTAAGATCGTCTAAATTGCACGCTCCTTCAAGACAATCCCTCAGGTATATTTCTAACACCAACGAACAAAAGTCAGTTGCTCCAACTATGCCACCTGTTACTCAAGTCAGCAATACAACCTCTGCAACAGCAAAGACTGAAACAAACTATTTAGACACTTTAACTACAAAGGAATTACTTGGTTATTTGGTTATCGGCTTGGCCACTCTTAACAAACCAATTTTGAGCTTAGTTATCAAACTTTTCCCATACACACCACTTTGGATCATCAAAGCACTTGTGTATCAGAACTATTGCGGTGGTGATAACTTACCTCAAGTTTTAAAGACTGGTGAAAGATTGGCAGAAAGAGGCATCAAGAACATGATGATTTCATACACAGTTGAAGCTTGTGATGGAAAGCAAATGTCTGTTAGTATTCCAACAATCATCAAGGAAACTGAAAGAAGTATCAGCGAATGTTTAGCTCCACATACGGAAAAGATGATTAAAGAAGCTATTGCTGGTATATCTGATCCAGCTGAAATTAAGACTAAGATCAATGAAGTACCTCCTGGTTATGTTGCATTAAAGCCAACTGGTTTAATTGAAAATGCTGCTGAAATATTATTAAACTACGAAAATCCTTCTTATGCTGAAAAGTTCAATGAATTATACACTAATTGTGAAAAGATTTCCGAAATTGCAGTGAAGGAAAACGCTAGATTAAGGAAACTTTATCCTGCTAGAACTTCACCATTTGTTGTTATTGTTGTAGATGCTGAGCGTAACGATTTGCAACAAGGTGTCTATAAGTTACAACGTGATTTGATGGCCAAGTTCAACCGTGCAACAGATTTAAATGCGAAGCCACAAGTTGGTGATGCATGTATTGTTGGTACAGTTCAAATGTATTTGAAAGA
Organism: Pichia pseudocactophila; assembly: GCA_039700735.1. Taxonomy (NCBI): domain Eukaryota; kingdom Fungi; phylum Ascomycota; class Pichiomycetes; order Pichiales; family Pichiaceae; genus Pichia; species Pichia pseudocactophila. The sequence goes on from JBBJZV010000141.1 coordinate 80,260, forward strand.
ATCTACTTCTGTTTTAGCTAAAGATGATGCTTTGGCAAAGGAAGGTAACTACATTCTTGGTTGGAAGTTGGTTAGAGGTGCTTACATCCATTCCGAACCAGATCGTGGTGTTATTCACGATACAAAGGATGACACAGACAAGTGTTATGATGCAGGTATCTTAAAGAGTATTCAAAACATGAACTCCGAAAATCCAACGGTTGGTCATTTAGTTGTTGCAAGTCACAATGGTAATACACAACTGAAGGCTACAAATTTATTGAAGGAGCTAAGATCAAATGAATCTGCTCAGAAAGTCCGTTCGAATGTTGTTTTGGGTCAATTACTTGGTATGGCTGATAATATTACTTACGATTTAATTAAGAATCACAACACCAAAAATATTATCAAATATGTTCCTTGGGGACCACCACTTGAAACTAAAGAATATCTATTGAGAAGATTGGAAGAAAATGGTGATGCTGTTCGTGCTGATTCAGGTTGGCCATTAGTTAAAGGTATTCTTTCAACCTTAACCAAAAGAGTCTTTTAAGTCTCTTTACACTGAAACATATTGCATATTATCCCATATTTATAGATTATTCTTTACTGTACACTATTCAATTCAAATTAAAACAAATTTCTACATGTATACCCAATCACCTTACGTACTTGTCCAAAAATTTCTTGTGGAAATCACTTTTCACTGTATCATTCAGGAACTTCTTTTCATTATTATCTGCAACCTTCTTGGCCATAGTTTTGCGATCTCGCCATGACTTCTTCTTAAGCATTTCTGGTTTCGAATCTGCATCAATCAACATGAGTGGGTTTGATTGTTTGGCTCGTTTCTCGATTTCCGCCTCCTCCTCTTTCCTTTTTACCTCCTCACGTTCCTTCTTTATCCTTTCCATCTCCAACAATAAAGCCTCTTCATCATCACTATCCTCTTCACTTTCTTCATCACTGTTATGTTCATCATTTTCTTCAACATTTGCCTCATCATTTTTTTCAGCATTTCTTTCCTCTTCTGTAATTTCAATACTTTTGGTCATATTATTTCTAGATTCACCACTAACAACCTCTGATTTCAAATCTTCTACCAAACCAGCAATATCTTCCCCTTCTACCCCTTCCAATTTTCTTCCATCGCCTGTATTTTCTGTTCCATCCTCTTCTTCGAATTCAGTATTAATTTTTCTCTTCTTTGTTCTAAATTTTAGTTTAGTGTGTGAAGGTAGTCCTCTTTTGTGAGAAATAGATGACAAACTCTTATTGTCTTTTCCTTTAGCATGATCGAATGTAGGCCTATGTGCTGAAGTCATAACTTTTTTAACTAAGACAAAGGGATGAGTACACCTAAACCTAGTATATGCACAATGAGGAGGCCCAGCAGGCTAATTTTAGTGTAGCGGGACACGAAACAATATATATTAACCGCTGGCCGAAACTTGCAGTTGAGATCTGTCTGTACCTTAAATTTCAAAACCAAACACAATTTATTGTATTGTGACCTTTATAATCGCTCTACACATAACTCATAGAATGTCAAACATAGAAAATACAGAAGATTCACAAATGGGGATAGATGAAACTGGTGAAACTTTCAGAGTAAAACATCCCCTACGGGATCTTGCAAATAATACAGAACTTAGTCATCAATTGCTAACGAAAGAACAACTCAATGAACTCGAAAGTGATGATCTTAATGAATTATCAGTTACAGATTCAGAGCCTACTATTAATATCAAAGATTTTGCTTACGATGTTTCCGATCCGAGACATTTTGGTATATACCCGGAAGATGACATAGATGAGAATAACTTTGAAGAAGGAGGAGAAATTGATTCTGAAAATGAGTATCAGGATCAAGAAGACAGTATTGGATATATGCGATATGCAAGTATAAATCCTGAAGAAGAATATATTGATAAGAATAATTTATTCCATGAAGGACGATCTATTCTTAATGAAGAAGTTTCCTCTGACCTAGAAAAAGTTGACCTGGATGATATTGAGGATGATGATACAGGCTTAGTCCATGCTATTGCTTTGTATCCATTTGTGCCCGAAAATTCTAACGAATTGTCCTTAGTACCTGACCAACATTTGATTATAAACTATGAATGTGGCGATGGCTGGCTAGTAGCACATGATCCAAAATCGGGTCAAACAGGTTTGGTTCCAAGTGAGTATATCTACATTATTGACGTCGATCCAGGAGTAGAAGATTTTGATGATGATGTTGATAATGCTCAAAGATTTCTGCCTGAATTATTAGGTTACAACGATAGTCAGAACGTTGATAATGAAACTCAACATTTATCTCAAAAATTGAATGATTTATCAGTATAGCCAACGCATATCTAACAATTTAATAATTAATTTACAGTGTTGAATTTACACAGATCAATGACAAATTACTCAGCTTCTGGAATCTCATTTTCCCAGTTGCTTTCATCAATACCACTTTCATCTTTTTCCTTATTTATAAATCCTCCAACGGTATCAAGTAATGTCCTTATAGTACATTGGAGTTCTTCATCTATTTGAGCAGCTAATTCCCTATCATGCAGAGCTTTAACTGCTGCACTCAATGCTAACCGAGAATTATGTATACATTCAAAACTTGCATCTTCCTTTGCAATATTGGTGTTCAGTTTATAGTTTTCAAAATTTCTTCCCAGTTGAATAGCTTCTACATCAGTATTTTGCAATTTTAACGCTTCAAGATAATTGGCAAAACCTTCAACATATAAAGCTTCAACGCCATCCTCATTGATATCTCTTGCTGAACTAGCTATATCAGATGCAATTTCAAATAATCCACACTCTACTGCATATTTTGCTAGAGTGACCAATGGCTGATATAACTCGATATATAACATTTCAATTTCGTCAGGATCAATGTTCTCAGTCGTATTTGCAATATCTTCGAGGGCTTGCTTCTTTTTCTGAAACAGATTCCATGAAATTTGTATCTCTTCAATGGCATCCTTCGTCTTTTCTTGTGAAATTCGAACACTTGCAATAATCGAATGAGTTTCTGGATTCTCGTAACACATATCCGATAGAGTACTTGTCCATTTCTCACATTCTCCTTCTGCCTGTGGAAGCATACAAAGATCTGTCATCCAAATTTCAACAATCGCTGCAATACCTTGCGTTAGTTTACTAATGATGTATTCACCGATCTTCTCCTCAGTACCATATGCCTGCAACAAAATTTTAACACTTGTATCGAGATTTTCATCGTTTTGTAGCTCCCCTTGACTCAAAGATTGTAAAATTTGTGCTTGATGAATTAGTTTTGCTATACCAACTTCAAGTAACTGAACACCATTCTCTCCACCAATAATTTGACCAAGATGGAAAAACTTTTCAATTCCTTCCTGTGCTACTGGATCAAGTTCACACGCCTTTGATAAGACATCGTATGCGGATTCAACATTGCTCGTTTCTAAATATGCTTCACCGAGAGTTTGAAGAAATAATGGGTTGTTCGCATATGTAGTTTGAAATGCTTGTAAATCATTTAGTGCTTGTTCAGGATCCGTTGGAAGTAAAATCGAGGCACGATGAATTAGTCCCAATAATTGATCGTCTGACATCGCAACACTGTTCTTTACTTTGAGACACCAATCTTTATGACATTATAAATAAAAGATTAAAATTAATTTTCTAGATCCAACATGTTGAAATTTTAGATTTCTTGATCTGCGAAAAATTTGAAAAGGAGCAACAAGACAAGCAAGTTAGGTATAACATTACAAACACGTGGTATATATAATATACAAGCTCCTTCATATCAATATGTACGAGAAAGTGACGATGTATTAATGGCAGAACTAAAAAGGTAGTACTATTTTAGTGATACAAGACCATAGGGTAGTTGTGAATCATAAAATTATCGTGACATATACTCTCTAGAGGAACAGGTATACGACTTGATATTACGTTAATGCTAATTGAGTACGACTCTAGTGAAACTTAAAAGGTTGGATACTTTTCATACCTTCTCTTTTGTGAAAAATACTATTAACCTCAATCTTTGTAATAAGTATGTTGTGGCCACTTGTCGATGCTATCAAACCAGCAAGTTTCGGGGAAGTTTTTACTTTCTTGTATTTCAAATAGAGTTTTATTGCTGTTCTATATGTAAAATCTCTTGAAATTCTCTATTTGAGATTTTTTGGGTACTTCATAGCTTTGATCGACTTTAGTTAACTTTTCATTTAAACTTTGATACAAGTAATCTGTAAAGTTTATCCGATAACAATCTTGCAATAGCTATCAGCTTGTAGGTTCTGTAAATTATGCATATAAAATCTGGCGATATTATTTGGGCCACTTGTCGTGAAATTATTTTTTGACAAAAATCAAAACTTCACCTAATTTGATCAGATTGATATTGGACAGTGCTAAGATTTCATAGAAATCTTTTTTCGTTTATAAACTTCAAGTTGACATATCGATTCAAATTATGGATCCTTTAGAAGAACAGGCTCAAGAGTTGGAAGTTTTACAAGCAATCTATCCAGACGAATTAACCATTCTTACCCCAACACGATTTCAGATCAACATATTATTAGATACAGAATCCAAACGTAAGCATGCTGTTCTATTAGATGTGACATACACGGAAGATTATCCAGAATCAGTGCCAATTTTGAATATTTTGGAGGGCTCTACTGCAACTGAAGACGATGAATTTTCAGAGGAAGAATCTGAAGATGAAGCTGATAAATACGACGACGACGATGATCAAACAATGTCTAAAAAACTTTTGAACCTAATTGAAACAATTGAACTTGATAGGGAAGACTACGCTGAGCTACTGCGAAAGTTGAGAGGTGAAGCAGAGGAGAATGTAGGTATGCCGAGTGTTTTTTCATTAGCTTCTTCACTAAAAGATCATTCAGAGACACAATTTCTGGATAAATTCAAAGCAAAGGAGAAGGAGATTTTAGATGCACGTGAAGCCCGTGAGAAAGAAGAACAGAAGAAATTTACTGGAACTAAGGTTACACCGGAATCTTTTGAGAAATGGAGACAAGGATTTCGTAAAGAGTTGGGAATTGATAAGAGGCTTGCTGAACGTTACGCTGATATGCATAAAGGAAGATTAACAGGTAAGCAGATATTTGAACAAGGTTTGGCATCTGGTGAAGATCTTGAAGATGACGGTAAGGAAATTGATATGTCTAGCTTGAAGAAGAAACTAGAAGAAACCATAATATAATAATTATTAATATGTCTATAAAATTAAGTGTTTAATAATCGTTATACAAATGCATGAACTTTTTCGAATGTTTTTCATTTATGGTGGTTGTAATTTTTTGAACTGGATGCAGCATCTCATTGTCTATATTTGATATTATTTCCAGTATATCATTCCTGTCAGAACAATCTAGCTGCTTCAATGTTGTCAGTAACAATAGTTCGTATAATTCATTGTCCTTTAAGTCAATAGCTTCCAATCTTTCAGTTTCGTTGTCCAATAACTTTTGCAGATATTCGTTTCCATAAACTGTATAATCTTCATCAAAAGGTATGATAAAATTAGTCTCGTGAAATAGTTGAGAATAGTGTAAATCATTTAACTCCAAATCTTCAAATGCATCAGTATGTGCCTTTAGATCATGAATATCTTCCACATCTGACAGTAAATTCAATGAAGTTTCATTAAGATTATCATTTTCCGTGTCACTCGAAGTAGAATTGTCACCATCACTGTCAGGTTGGTCGTTAACAAATAGTGATGACACGGGTTCTTCTGTTTCTACTGATCTTGTACTTATAGAACGACTTGAACCCAATAGCTTACTGGTGACTTCTTCAACTTCTTCTATTGTGATACCTAATCCTTTCACATCAAGATTATCAGGTATTTCGATTGAATTTTCAATAACCTCGTCTTCTTTCAACAATAAGTCTGTATCAGTGAACGTTGGCAAATAGCTATTTTCATTGTCGTCATAATCTGTCATATCAATGTTATCAAAATCAATTTCTTCATCAATATATGTTGTCATGTCTTTCAAGTTGATCACATGAACAAAATTGCGTGGTTCTGGAGGATTCTCCCAGGCTTTAAGTTGGTTGTACCATTCGTAAGAAAGAGCGGTTGACATTTCACATAATTTCTTTTTATAAAGTTGCCATATCAATTCTTTTGTGTAATCTATCACTTTAGAAACAAGTTTTTTTGCAGCATCATTGCCAATCTTGATGTTAAACTTCTCTTCCAATCCTTCAAAATCTACCAAGTCGTATTCAATATTAGAGTTAAAAAGTTTGGGCGATTCACCAAAACTGTTATTTTCCATATATTCTATAATACTGGCTTGTTGTTCCTCTAACTTGATGTACTCTTCACTTACTTCAAAAGCTTTGGGCATTTCATCAAATGAAACAAGCTTCAATCTGAGTTTCTTATCTTTTTTATATTTTTTCAATTCCTTTTTCAATATATTATAGAAATTTATTATATCAACTTGTGATTTGTGTGGTAAAAGAGCTGCTATTTCATCTATCCTGTTGATTCCGTATCTAGCTAACGACTCGTAGAAAATATCTTTTTCCTTTGCTGTCCATTTGAGTGCGTTTTTAGAACTTTCTAGACTGATAGTATCATCACCAACATACAAGGGCTCCTCCTCTTTGAGAGAAGAACTACTGAAATCTGTTTCAAGATCAAAAAACTCTGTAAACTCTTTTCTGAGTAAATCAAAATAGTTTTCGTTTAAATCATCATTATGTGATCTTACGCAATTCAATTTCTCTAATTTTTGGATGATCTTTGTGATCTCTTTGGCCACTTGAATCATATCAATTTGAGATGCTATTTTCTGCCATTCGTCTGAAATTTCTTGTGTCAGTATGAATTTCTCTGAGAAAGAATCCCAATAATCAAATTGAGCTAGTCCATCTTGAAGAGCTGTTTTTAACAAGCCAAATAAATATCGATAATAGTGTAGACCACATATTGGATCTTCCAATACTTGAGATTGAATATTGTATTCATTAGTTATCTTCCTCTTTTTTATGTTTTGAATTTGTTCATTTTCTAATAACGGAGTATCCTCTAACCTCCCTCGTTTCCCCATGTCTTTACCCTCTTCATTCTCCATATCCTATTAATGTTTATTATATTATCAAAGACGTAACATTACCCGATATTGAAAGGGTACTGATCTAAACTAAAGTAGATCTCAGCATCAGGTTAAGCTTAGAGTATGTAGCGGGAAAAAAAAAATTTCAGATCCACCAATGTTTCTTCAGTACGACACACAAGCTAGTTTGTGATTGGTAAAACTTGGCACAATAAGCATAGCAAACAGCTGTTATTTTTATTCTAAACAAGGCTACTATGCATAGTATTGGACGTTATAGAGGGGTTCTTCTGAAACGAAGTGAAATAAAAAAATCAATAATTTATAGATGGAACTCATCAATAGTGCATAAGAAGACACAAGATGAAGAAGGACGAGAAGAAGATAAATTAATGAACTTACCATGGGAAGCAGAAACTAATGGGAATGCTATTGAAACAGAACTTCCATGGGAGCTTGACGAATCAGAACCAATTCAAGCTTCTGTTGAGGCTGTTGATCCATCGAAGAATGAACTTATCTTGGGTCCTTTACGTAAAAAATCATCAATAATTGAGAAGTTGAAGAATAAGAAGACTTCACAAAATATTAAACTTGGAAATGAAACTCTTGCGTTTAAAGTTGAACGAGATTACAAGAATTTGATGCAATATAGACAAAATGTGTCCCCTGAATCATTTTGTAATATTATTGATGAGTTGAAACCTAGAGACAATGTCATTACAATCAAACAATTAACTGAATTAGCGCATACACTTGATAAATCTTTCCGTATCAAACAACTTAAAACATATATTGATGAAGCATGTTCTGAAATTGTTGTTAAGAAATCCGACAATAAAAAGAAGTTAATCAGTAAGATAATTTCAGAACACTGGAAATTGAAAGTTACACTTGATCCTACCAAGGATTTAGTTGTTTCAACGAAGATTGATCTATCAGAAAAGAGAGATTTATTTTTCCTTTTAAGTAATCGAGGATTTTTACCTCAACATTGGTCCCTCATTGGTGCACAATTGTCACTTGGGAAATCACGTAAAGAGTTAGTTGTTCGTGGATCAAAGAATATTGTAAATTTTGTACAGGCCTCATGGAATGATCTTTTAAACAATTTATCAACAGATACTATTGATATGAAGAGAATAAAGAAGTTTTATGAGGAGCAAAATAAAGTATTAAATTTGGAACTTTTACAGCAAGAAGCGGGTGTTTATTTTGATAAATTGGAGTTGAACTTTGTTGATGAAAATGAAACTGGAGATTCTGATATGTACGTTTTATCATCGATAAAGAATGCTATGATAAATAAGGCAAAGACGGAGTTGTTGAATGCAACACAATATAGAGTAGGATGCAGCAAGATTGTACTTCTTGAACTAGTGAAGGAAGGTAGTAAAATGTTAGTTGAAGAAGAAGTCAGTGACGAAAGTTTACCATGGTTTATTGAACAGGATCAATATTTTCGCTATGCATTGGAGAAGGGGAGACATGGAGAGAGTTTATTGAGTGATGATAGTATGATTGCCAGACTTTTAAGTGATGAAGTTGAGAAGTTGAGAGTTGAAGTTGAAGAAGCCAAGGAAAAATTTGAATTTAACTATGTTGAAACTAATGAAGATTATGAAAAATATGAAGAAATGAAGGAAAGGGATGCTGAGTTTTTCAAATTAAAACAGAACAATATGGCAAAACCTGATGTTAACGAGGTGATGAGAAGTATAGATGTTGCTAAACTTGAAGAAGAACTTAAAAAGATTGATGTTAATAGAGATGGTAATAAACTAATGTTGAATGATGTTGTTTCAGTGAAGATTGGTAAGATCTTGGTTGGAAAGAAAAATTTTGAGAACACGTATTTCAATTCTAATGTTAGTGAAGTTATTCGAAATATTGGTAAATTAGAGTTGATGGACAAAGAAGCTAAATTTTTTGGACCAACGGGTGGTATTTTGAACCGATTCAATAAACAAGTTCACGTTCAATTGATACCCAATGGATTTTGGAAGAACAATTTTGATAACTTTTTAAAATATCCGAGTGTTGATATTTTAATTGATATGAAAGACAATCGACTAGAAGTGAATAGATTTACATCATTTACATGTGAAGCTGAAAGAGATGTTGAAATAGCAATTCCAGAATTAGCGTATGATCTAAAGTTTCAAAATAGTGTCAATTCTATGTTTATCTATAACAAAGATCAGTGGATATTGAATGGATATGCACCTGAGGAGTTTGGAAACAACCACGATGATATGGTGATGAACAAACAACAATTAAACATGTTTATTTCACAAATTGGAAAGAAGAGACTTGATCTTAGACGGCCTGAAGGTGTGAAGGGCCTCATCCAGCAACTCAAGGCAAAACCGTACAGTTTACAGTTTGGAACAGAGACTGTGAAATACACGGCACTACGAGTTGAGATTGTACGAAACCTTGAACTTGACTACAAGGGGAGACCTGTAATACTGGAGTTGAGAGACGATGGCTCGCACGAGAAAGTGGAGGTGCAGATGCTCCACGAAACGGGGCCGCTGGAAGAGTTTGTAAGAGACGCTGTGGCACTAGCCCAAGAGTTGAAGTGAGTAACGTATTGTTGTTTATCCTGTGTATAGCTGAAGAGAGAGAGAAGAGAAGAGAAGGGAAGAGGTCTGTGGGTCGATCGACGCCGCGACCCAAACCGGTCCCTCGAGTGTCGTGGTCGTGGTCGTGGTCGTGGTCGTGGTCGTGTCGTGTCGACTTTGCCTGAAGTACTGCTTCCACGGCACCCTTTTAAGGTTCCTGGCGCCTCCCGGATCCAATTTCGTTCCTTCCTTTCTTCTTCTTCTTCTTCCCTCCTCACACATATACAAATCAATTGCAATGTCCAACACTTTCTTTGACGTCTCCGCTAACGGCCAACCATTAGGTAGAATCACCTTCAAGCTTTATTCTGACGTTCCTCAAACTGCTGAAAACTTCAGAGCTTTATGTACTGGTGAAAAGGGTTTCGGTTACAAGGACTCTATCTTCCACAGAGTCATTCCAGACTTCATGTTGCAAGGTGGTGATTTCACCAACTTCAACGGTACCGGTGGTAAGTCAATCTACGGTGCAAAGTTCAAGGATGAAAACTTCATTCACAGACACACCAAGCCAGGTCTTTTATCCATGGCTAATGCAGGTCCAAACACCAACGGCTCTCAATTCTTCATCACCACTGTTCCATGCCCATGGTTAGACGGTAAGCACGTTGTCTTTGGTGAAGTTGTTGACGGTTTAGATGTTGTCAAGAAGATTGAATCTCTTGGTTCCCCATCCGGTGCTCCAAAAGCCGAAATCAAGATCACCAATTCCGGTGAATTGTAAGTAATTGGACAGCACCACAGCAGTCTCTCTATACTACGTAGCCTCTATACTCTAATGGTGTCCTTGGTACCACCACATCCACATTTCCGGGCATTTTCGCATTTCCGGGCATTTTCGACCCAATCGGGCAACCACGCGTGCGCGGCTGCTGCAAAAAATCATTAAATTTGGCTGAATCCCTTAGAGTCATACATATAATAATTGAAGAGAGAGGAAGATAGACTGCAGACTGGAAAACCTATCAAAGTTAACCTTATTTACTGCATCGAGCTTCCCACCCGCTTTCTTCACAACTTACCCCCCACCCATGGATTTAGTTAACCACTTACCTGATAGACTACTTTTCGCTGTCCCGAAAAAGGGAAGACTTTATGAAAAATGTACAGATATGCTAAAAGGTGCAGATATTCAATTTCGCAGATCTAACAGACTGGACATTGCATTATGTCTTAACTTGCCTATTGCTTTGATTTTCCTCCCTGCTGCAGATATCCCAACCTTCGTCGGTGAAGGTAGATGTGATCTTGGTATAACTGGATATGATCAAGTTTTAGAATCTGGTGTGGATGTGGATATTGGTATGGATTTACTCTTTGGAAAATGTAAACTTCAAATCCAAGTCCCTCAAAACTCTTCTTTCAAATCCGGTAATGATTTAATTGGTTCAACAATCGTTTCCTCCTTTGTAAATTTAACTAGAAGATATTTTGAGAAACTTGAAGGTGTCCCTCAAGGCGGTGAACTGAAAACTAAAATCAAATATGTTGGTGGTTCAGTTGAAGCTTCTGTTGCTCTCGGTGTCGGTGACGCTATTGTTGATCTTGTTGAATCCGGCGAAACTATGAAAGCTGCAGGTTTACATGCAATTGAAACAATCTTAGATACTTCTGCTCATTTGATCTACTCTAAAAATCCTTCTGATAGGAAACTTTTAGAAACAATTAAATCCAGATTCGAAGGTATACTTGCTGCTCAAAAATATGTCCTTTGTAATTACAATGCTCCAAGGGATAAATTACCATCCCTTTTAAAGGAAACTCCTGGTAGAAGAGCTGCAACTGTCTCCCCATTGGAAGATGAAGGTTGGGTTGCTGTGTCAAGTATGGTAGAAAGAAAAGATATCGCAATTAAAATGGACAATTTGAAAGCTTTAGGTGCTTCCGATATTCTCACCTTTGATATAACAAACTGTAGAGTTTGAACTCTAGTTGTAATGTTTAGTTCATAAATCCTTAATACATTCCTTCTTGTAAGAACAACAACCTAAATAAACAGCGAAGCCTCCAAATTAAATTTCTTAAAGCCCATTGAGAAACAAAATCAAGCTTAGAACTTGTCTTGAAGGTTGTTCCCTCCCCTCTCCCCTCACCTTCAATTGTTTTATTGTACAGGTTAACCTGGTTTACACATGTCAAAGAAAGACTATTCTTGGTCGTCTTCTGAACAAATTGCAACCCAAGACACTTTAGATAGAGACTTCGAAGATAATCTTGATTTCGCCCTTGGTAATATTGATAACGGAAACAATAGTAGAAATAGTCTAAGTAGATCTAGCGTCAATATCACCCATCAAAATTCTTCATCAACAACTTTAAATAATTCAAATCCATTTGTCCAAGATAGTAGAGGTTTAAGAACACCCCCGGATACTGATACTTACTCTCTCAAGAGTTTCCATAATAGTGGTGATAACCCTAATTCAACAATGCTACATAATAATAGTAATAGCCACCCAAGTTCTGGGAATTCAATATGGTCAAAAGGTGTTTCTTCTGTATATAATACTACAAAACGTCTAATACTGCATAAGGGAAAGAAAAATATTTATTTGACTGATCATGATGAATATGATAATTCAAATGATAATTCAAAACTTGATTCTCATGCAAGAACAATCACTCCTCATATGTCTCCAATATACTCTAGTAATGAAGTTTCCAACGCAAAATACAATATATTCTCCTTTTTCCCTATAATTCTATATGAACAATTCAAATTCTTTTTCAACTTATACTTCCTTTTGGTTGCATTATCTCAAGCTATACCCATATTAAGAATTGGTTACTTATCTTCATATATCGTCCCACTTGCATTTGTTCTTTCTGTCACAATGATAAAGGAAGCTATGGATGATCTAATGCGTCGTCATAGAGATAGAGAACAAAATAATCAACTATATCAAGTTCTTGGATCATCTAAACTTGTTACTTCTAAAGATTTGAAATGTGGTGATTTAGTAAAGTTACATAAAGATACAAGAGTACCAGCAGATATGATTCTTTTACAATCAAGTGAAAATAATGGTGAGTCTTTCATAAAAACTGATCAATTAGATGGTGAGACTGATTGGAAATTGAGAATCGCTTGCTCATTAACTCAATCCTTATCAGAATCTGATTTAGAAATGATCAAAATTCAAGCTCAAGCACCAAATAAACATATTCACTCCTTTCTCGGTAATTTGACATACGGTGATAATACAGTAGGTCTTACAGTTGATCAAACATTATGGGCAAATACTGTTTTGGCTTCTGGAACTTGTATTGGTTGTGTAATTTACACGGGAAAAGATACAAAGCAAGCTTTGAATACTTCTGCACCTTCAGTCAAGGTAGGATTATTAGAATTAGAAATCAATCAAATTTCTAAAGTATTATGTGTTTCAGTTTTTGTACTCTCAATTGGTTTGGTTGTTTGTCAAGGTTTTACCTCGGATTGGTACATTAATATAATGAGATTCTTAATTTTATTTTCTACCATCATTCCTGTTTCTCTCAGAGTTAATTTAGATTTAGGTAAATCTGTTTACGCATATCAGATTCAACATGATAAAAATATCCCAGAAACAATCGTTAGAACATCAACAATTCCTGAAGATTTAGGTCGTATAGAGTATTTACTATCTGATAAGACTGGTACCCTTACCCAAAATGAAATGGAAATGAAAAAAATTCATTTAGGTACCGTTTCTTATACAGGTGATACGATGGATTTGGTAAAGGAATATATTTCAACATTTGGTGAAATTTCTAATAAGCCTACTTCTAGAAGAGATTTGGGTGCTAGAGTTCGTGATTTGATACTTACTTTAGCCATTTGTCATAATGTTACTCCAACTATGGAAAATGATGTTTTGGAATATCAAGCTGCATCACCAGATGAAGTTGCAATTGTCAAATTTACACAGGCTGTTGGATTATCACTTATTAAAAGAGATAGGACCAAAATGACATTGTTACATACTTCATCAGGGAAACTTTATGATTACGAACTACTTCAAGTCTTTCCATTCAATTCGGATACTAAAAGAATGGGTGTAGTTGTTTATGATAAAAATAAAGATGAATACTGGTTTTATGAGAAAGGCGCAGATACTGTCATGTCTAGAATTGTTGTTCAAAATGACTGGCTTGAAGAAGAAACTGATAATATGGCTCGTGAAGGTTTGAGAACATTAGTTATTGCACGGAAAAAATTAACTGCAAATCAATGGGAAAATTTCAAAAATTCTTATCAGGAAGCTAGTGCATCAATGTCTAATCGTGATCAATTGATGCAAAAAGTAGTTACTCAATATCTGGAATATGATCTTGAATTACTTGGTCTCACCGGTGTGGAAGATAAATTACAAGTTGATGTTAAATCGTCAATTGAAAGCTTAAGAAATGCAGGAATTAAAATTTGGATGTTAACTGGTGATAAAGTTGAAACAGCTAGATGTATTGGTATTTCTACAAAATTAATATCAAGAGGTCAATACGTTCATACTATTGAAAAATTGAAAAATCAAGAGATTGCTTTACAACAACTTGATATTTTAAAATCAAATTCTAACGCTTGCTTATTGATAGATGGTGAATCATTATCAATTTATTTAACTCATTTTTCTGTTGAATTTTTTGAGATTTCTAAAAAGTTACCATCAGTGATTGCATGTAGATGTACTCCACAACAAAAGGCAGATGTTGCAGACTTAATAAAGGAACTTACAGGAAAGAGAGTTTGTTGTATTGGTGATGGTGGTAATGATGTTAGTATGATTCAATCTGCTAATGTAGGTGTTGGTATTGTCGGTAAAGAAGGAAAGCAAGCTTCTATTGCAGCTGATTTTTCGATTACTCAATTTTGTCACTTAACAAAACTTTTACTCTGGCATGGAAGGAACTCTTATAAGAGGAGTGCTAAATTATCACAATTTGTTATCCATCGTGGTTTAATCATATCTATTTGTCAAGTTGTTTATTCAATTTCGTCCAAATTTGAACCTTTGGCATTATATCAAGGTTGGTTAATGGTTGGTTATGCCACTTGTTATACCATGGCTCCTGTTTTTTCTTTAGTTACTGATTATGATGTTAATGAAAATCTTGTTGTTCTCTACCCTGAATTATATCATGAATTGACTGAAGGTAAATCATTAAGTTTTAAAACATTTTTTGCATGGCTGTTTGTATCCATCTTTCAAGGTTGTGTGATTCAAGGTATATCACAAGGATTCATTGGCATAGAATCTTTAAATTTTACCAAACTTGTGGCATTATCATTTACAGCATTGATTATCAATGAACTAGCTATGGTTGCTCTTGAAATTAATACTTGGAACAAGGCAATGATTTATTCAGAAGTTGTCACATTTGTAATTTATGCAGGTTCTGTCCCATTCTTATCAGAGTATTTTGATTTAGCTTATGTTTCAAGTTTTAAATTTTTGTGGCAATGTTGCTTAATTTTAACTGTTAGTTTAATGCCAATTTGGTTAGTTAAATCCATAAATAGAAAATTGCGTCCACCAACTTACGCAAAGGTACAACAAGCTTAAAATTAAATGTAAATATTTTTGTTCTATAAATTTTGAATACAGTATAAACTATTCTTCAATTGCTTGAATAGGTTCACGCTGTTGAAATTCTTTAGCGTGCGCTCTAGACATAACTCTTGAAAGTTGCTGCCATCCGGTAGCTGCGGTAGTCGTGGAATAAACACTATCCATACTGACAATTGATTCTTGATCATGAATTGAGTCATTAACATCAAATAGTTTATGGATATCAAGATCGATATCAATTTCTTGAATACTTGGTCTCTGGACAATTTGCCTGATATTGTAAGAATATGGCAATTCACAAACACGAGAAACCCTAAGTAAATTCATATTTGATGCATGTTCATTTTCCATACGGAAAAACATCCACATAAATCTACGAAACAATTCAATTATTGCAACAAAGAAGATTGTCTTTTGTTCGATTTGTATCATATAAATTAACCATTGGAATCTTAGTATTGTATCTGTTAAAATCGCTGTATAATAGATCCACTTTTTCTTATAAATTAATACATCTCTCAGAAACATATTATCAGAATGTTGGAAAAGCGACCAATCCATACAGACATCCCAAAAAATACTGTAAATGGAATTGATAGTTGCAATTGTAATAAATAATGGTTTTAATGATTTGTTTGCTCTATATGTTGGTACCATAAAGAAATAAGTTGTTGTGATCAAGTACTTAGCTAAATTGGCAAAATGAGGAAACCAATCACCTGTATCTAAGAAACGGCGTAAACACTGCATTGATCTCCATAATGGGGGTAAACAAGTCATATAAACTAATTTGGACAATGATGGGTGGAAATATTGTGGGATATTAGCAATTGGATAAGTTAAAGAGCATGTCATAACACCGAAAAAGAAATCACGGAATTCAACTGGATAAAATCCGCTAAGGAAAAGTCTTAAAATGGATACAATAAGCCAAAGACGTGCTTTGAGATAAAGTACATTTAAAGGGCATAATAAAACAAATAAGCTGACATAGAAGAAAGTGTTTGCCAAAATATTTGGATTGTTGCTTGAATTCCCAAAATATGCAAAGAGAGATGCAATAAAGCAAACAAATGAGGGTAAAACAAGGTATTCCCTGTAATCTAATGCATCATGCGCGTTAAGCTCAAATACCAATTTATAATTAATTTTGAATAAGTCCCAAACTGCACAATTGATGGCAAATAGGAATCCTGCTAAAACTAATAGAAACGCAGAAGCCCAAAAATGGATAATATATGCTTCATCATATTTCCCATTATTATGATAAATAAATAAACAAATAAGTGGAATCGATAGTCCAATCAAATAACCACTAAGGAAATCTTGAATATAATAGGATTTCGTTTCAACAGTCTTTAGTTTAATAACTGCAATTTTTCTATGCCCATTTTCAAACATTTCTGTAAATTTATCCTCTAAATGATGCTGGATTTTGTTTAAAGATTGTGAACAACAAAAATATGAGTTTGCTACTTTAGCATTGTAAGAATTAAGTTTTGAGTCTTCACAATTTTTATCATATTTTTTGATTAATTTTCTAAATGCTAGTTGATTCAATGATCTATAAGATTCCAAGAGTTCAATTTTATGATATAATTCACAAATTGCCTTTTTTATCATGATACGTGCAATAAATGGTGGTGGTGGACTTGCTTTAAATTCAAAAATTTCCTTCACCTCAGCAGGTTTGTTCTTCCAAAAAAAGTTTGGCATTTTTGGCATTTCAAAATAATCAAAAATAAAATTAGCCCTTTCAAGCATTGACATAGTTGATGTCTTGATTTTAGACCGGAAAGTTTGTAAGAATGAGTGATAACTAGCAACTTCACTAATGTTATCATTCCAATTCAATGAAGATTCTTCAAGATTGTTTAGTTGATCCAAAATAATAACAAATCTTTTGCAACATTCATGTTCTTTATACTTGAAGAAAGCGTTAACTTTTTCCAGTTCCAAATCAACCCAATCAAGGAACTGTTTTCTAGCCAGATTTACTATATCGTCGTCACAACATGCAAACGGTGGTTCTTGGCCACGTATATATAATACACTTGTAGAATGAGATCTATGCTTTTTTTGCAATAAAGGTTTAGTTTCGTCTGTGTGTAGCGAAATGTTAGTCGGTGGTGATAATGAACCAGTGATATTTCCAACTAACGAAACTACTTTGAAATCATCCTCGTCGTCCTCATCATCATCATCATCGTCATCGTCATCGTCGTCTTCCTCTAATTCATCATCTAACTCTTCTACTTCATTGTCCACCTCTTCATTATTGATATAAAATTTGTTAGAATTAGATTTGCTTAAATGATTTGTGGTGTTCACTGTATATTTAGGTTGATAATCCATCCAAGTGGATTTCTTCATATTGACCACACTACGAGCATCGCAATTAAAATCGCAACAATTTTCTAAATCTTCAAATATATCAGCTCGTCGAAAAGTGTAGTTGTCATTAAGTTGGTGTTGACAACCATTAGAGGTTTTCAAAAAAGCTTTGAGCTTCCTAACTTTAGATTTACCCTTAAAATAGTCTAAATATTGTGATCTCCACTCAGAAACTAAATGTTCTTCGAGATACTCACCAAATTTCATTGGTTATATGCACGTAAATGTCACTGTATATATTCGTGGAGTATCTTCCAAGACAATACATTACTATGGAGAGAAGACTGGTTCGTTAACAGCCAATCAAAAACTGCCAGTGCCGTCTGTCCGTCCCCACTCGCAACATTTTTTTCTGCGGTTTGAAGGAAGAAAAAGTAGACAATTTTACCTTTAATGCAAGTGAATCAACAAACCACCATGAGCAGTCTTTGCTTACATTCTACGCTGGCATCAGCGACCATGACAAATCTATCGGATGTTGCCGAAAACACCAGGCTTTTCGGGACCCTGGATCGGTGTTTCCCGGGGCACTGCGCCCACGCTTGACGGCAAATTGGGACGCAATGAGGTCGAGAACAAAGAAAGGAGGACACAAAATTTAATCGCCCGCGCTGCATTCTGCGTGACGTCAACCCCGCTGGGGCCTTCCTAATCCGGACACAGGCTATTCGCTAGGTTGATGATCACGGTCTTCGTTTGCGTTACCCTCGTCCATATCTTCTGTGCTGTCGCTTTTGACAACTTTCCGGCGCTGGAAGTCTTTAATGTGTGCTGCCCGCATCGTTTTGGATAATTGCTCGGCAAAGCGGCCAACCGTAACCAAAATGCCAGTTGATATTCCATTTTGTCCAGTCGTTTCAAAACTGGAGGGAATCGTAACAGCTTTAGTTTGATGATCAGAATCGGCAGATTTATAGCTCATCCGACTATGAGATGTCTCAGGTTCAAGCAGATCAACTCCGGTTTCAATATCAGGGTGTCTCCTACGAATTTTATATTGTTCACTAAGATCTTTGCTCGTGTCATCTTGTGAAACTGGTACATTTCTTTCAGTTATCATTTTTTTCCTCTTGTAAATCGGATATGGTAATGGCGATTCACGCGATGCACGAAACAAATGCACATTGGTAGCATGTTCATTCTCCATACGGAAAAAAATCCAGATAAATCTTCTCACAACTTCTGCAATGGCAACACAAAATGAAGTTATAGCACTCTGTTGAATTTGTTTTGGAAAAAGTGCATAAAATATCCATTGAAATCTTAATATTATGTCAATTATCATTGCTAGATAATATATTTCAGGTTTCTTAAAAGTTATTTCATCCCTAAGTAAAAAGTATTTGGAATCAAATTGAAATAGAGACCAATCCATTACAATATCCCAAACAATTGAATAGAGAGAATTGACACTTGCCCAAAATATAAGTAATATCTTATATTTTGAAATC
Source organism: Pichia pseudocactophila (assembly GCA_039700735.1). Taxonomy (NCBI): domain Eukaryota; kingdom Fungi; phylum Ascomycota; class Pichiomycetes; order Pichiales; family Pichiaceae; genus Pichia; species Pichia pseudocactophila. The sequence goes on from JBBJZV010000141.1 coordinate 99,375, forward strand.
GTTTCAATCCTGTATAAGGATAGTGACATATAATAAAATGTTGAAACAGTGTACTTACACATATTGGCCAGGTGTGGGAACCAATCTCCTGTATCTGCATAACGTCTAAAACATTGCAGAAATCTCCAAATGGATGGTAGACATTGCAGAAATCCTAATAATCGAGATTCACCTGATCCACATTGAGAAGCGTTATTCCAATGTTTTGCATAAAGACAGAAAAACATTGAAACATTAGAAATTGAATAAGTCAAAGAGCAAAATATATCACCCATAAAAAAATCACGAAATTCAACTGGATAGAAACCACTCAATAGTAGTCTTGTCAACGTGGAGAGAAGCCATAGTCTTGCATTCAAATAAAATATATCAAATGGACAAAATATAATACATGCTGAAACACCAACAAATAACCATGGGAAATCGTATCCGCTTAAACTGTTGGGCCAATAATCCTCAAAACTTAACCATGCTATCAATCCAGCAATTGAAAACATTAAACTTGGTAACACCATATATTCCTTGTAATCAAGTGCATCATGTTGATTAAATTCAAATATAAACTTATAGTTGACTTTATATTTGGTCCACACTAAACAATTGATAGCAAATAGCCAACTCATCAAGATAACCAAAAAAAATCCACCCCAAATCTGAGATAAGTATTTTGCATTAGCTAAACTATGATCAACAGCTAAATGAATTCCTAGATAAAAAGCGTATGCAAGCAACGGAATAGAAATTCCAAAGAATAAACCACTAAAATAATCTGATAAATAATATGTAGATTCCACCTCGTTAGTTCTCAACTTTGTAACTGCAATTTTTCTATTACCATTTTCAAAGTATCTTGTGTACATTTCCTCAACTTTCGCAATTATATTATCCAAAACATCGGATTTACTAAAATACGAATCATCAATCTTAGTCATGTATGTATTTAATATACTTTCACCAGTAGTCTTGTCATATTTCTTCATTAACTTTCGGAAACCAATTCTATTCATTAGTTTGTATGATTTGAGTAATTCCATAGAGCGATATAATTCATATACAGCCTTTTTTATCATTCTTCGAGCAACAAAATAAGGAACGTTATTGACTTTATGTGGTTTCCTTCTTTGAAAATCACGTATATGAGCACTGTTTGTATTGTTACCATCACGAGGATGAAAGTGGGTTTCTTCCTCGCAATTTTCATCTGAATAATATCCCTCCTCGTAATATTGCTTTTCAATTTTTCCGCCTTCTTTGAGCCATTCAAACTTCGGTAAAGATGGCATATCAAACTTATTAATAATTCTTAATTTACGTTTGGTCCAAAATGAAAGCAGTCTTATATTTCTTTGTGCAGATGTTAGAACACCTCGAGATCTTCCTTCTTCAATATATCTATTCAACTCAGCATACATAATTTCATCTTCTTCTTCCTCATCGTCATCATCGTCATCATCAAACTCGTCCTCTATGTCACCATCATCCTCAACATTACTGAGGTTCATCAGTAAACGTTTCTTTCTCATATATTTTCTTTTTGAAATTAACTTCTGTGTCTCCAATTGTATGATCTGATCTTGTAATACCAAAAATCTTTCCACAGAAGCATCTTCACGCTCACGGTAAAAGCTCTCAACTTTCTCTAGCTCACTATCTACCCATTTCAAAAATTCATTTCTTTCATTCAACCCCATATCACTCAGTTCTGTGTCGTTATTCCCTAACGCAATTGTAGGTGTTCGGGTCAAATTACCAAAGAAAGCAACAATAGAGGATTTCCTCTTCCTATTATAGTTATCCCCACTTTCAAAGCTATCTTTATGAGATGTGGTATTATCGTTAAAACTAGTTGACCTCTTTATGTTATCAGTTACACTCAGCAAGGGTCTAGGTAACTCAAAAGAAGAATCTGGGACAGTTTCTATGGACCCTTTAATTGAGTTTTCGGAGTTACTTTCATCATCACCAATTGTATCTAATGGTACACTTCTGGGCGTTGGCGTATCAGAATATCTCGCTTGTGGAGAAACGTATGACCTTGGTCTATTTGAAATTCCTTTACCACTTTTCTTTTTAGCAAGTTTTTTGAGTTTTTTCTTACCAGTCTTATAGTCTAAATATTTGGTTCTCCATTCTGGAACTATGTGGTCCTCCAAAGATTGTCCAAACTTCATTGGTTCTGGTACAGTGGGTTCCTGAATTGATTACGTTGTGCGACCCTTGAACTTCTTCCGGAATGATAGTTTGGATTTTAGGGCACGTGTTGGTGAGGCTTGAAGAGGCTCGTCTTAATCAAATTTCCAAGAGCAACGTAGCTTTATTGTGATTACAACCCTTACAGTTACAGAGGCTAAGTTGGTTAGCACAAATTCGGATGTCTCATAGGATACATCTATAAATGTATATAATATACAAGAATCAATCAACGGTCTTCCAGAATTTGTTGTTGTAATAAATCATCTAGCTGTCTTATCTCTTCAGCTTGCATTGAATTATGCATTATTCCGGCGGAGATTTGGTTATCGTCGATGAAGTTGTAGATGGTTGTACCAATCTTTGGAGGTAGAATGTCAAACTCGTAAACATCATTTTCATTCCAAAAACTTTCAGGTATCTTCGACATAACTGATGATTCATTTGACAATATAGCGTGTCTAATTATATTTTCAGGTATTTCATCTAGCTTATTCCAATAATATCCTTCCAAATTGGGTTTGCCAACAGTTTCAATGATCGTAGCCAGTTCTGTTAAAAGAAAAGTTTTGATCTCAGGTTCTTCAGTTAAAGTGTCAATCCGAACTGTATATAATGAGGTCATCAGTTTCACTGTATCGTTGACATCATCTAATAACCAAGGGTGTGTATCATCGCCCAATTTCTCTAGAATCAGATGTCCAGTAAATGGATGTTTCTGATACGCCTTTTCTAGTGCCAGTTTAGATTCTTCAATCTTACCAAGCTTATAGTAACATAATGATGTGGTGTATAGTAATGGCGCAGTCAACCATTCTTGGTAACAGTTGCATAAAGGCGAATTCACTAAATCAATCAGATACTGATACTCTTCAGAAAGAAAGGCATAATAATCAATGAAATATCTTACTCCGTAGGGATCATCCCGAGGCTCAAAAGAGAAAAGTAACTTACAGTATGTAAATGCCGTGAAAAGAATAGACTTTTGTGTCAAAACTGTTATGTATCTCCATATTGTCAAATAAATTTGTCTATTCAAAAAGTACTCGAATGGTAATCTGTTTTTACCATTTCCAAGCTCCAAATTGTTAGGCAAACTCCAGTCGAAAACAAAAATTGCTCTTTCAATCAAGCCATTAGTGTTAGAATTATCACCTTGTCGTTGTAAGATATTGGCAACTTGTAGTATTGTCTCAATGGAATATGGAGACTTTTGAAGTAATCTTATTAAGGATTCATGATCAGGTTGTACCACTACTGACATGAAAAATTCAGTAACAGCAGCAGCTGCAAACATTGGACCTGGTGAGCACTTATACGTTCTCACACCATATTTATATTCCCTATTTAAATCTTCAAGCAAAATTTCCTTCCAGTCGTTTTTAAACTTAGAGGTATACAAGTTTAATACTTCATTTTTAGTCATTTCTTCTAATAGTAGTGGTTTCTTAGGTATTGGGAGCCAATCATCTTTGATTTTTGTAAGCTTGAGTTTTCTAGTGGTACCAGGAATAGATCTGTGATCTCTTCCGGACCACCCCCGTGTACGTTTCGCAAGTTTCTTTATTTGACTTAGCATTTCAGGACTTATTGCACTTGATGATGTTGAATCAGCATCGTCAATTGCAGCAGCTGATAGTTTTCCAAAAAGATTCTCATATTCCTTATCAGGATTGAGGTCTCTTATATCAAATTCCAATAAATGATCACATCTGTGAAGTTTCTTTGGTGTGAGAAGTCTTCCACCTGGTGTATAAATGGGCCATGGAGGCAGAAGTTCTTCGTTGTCAACATCTTCATCTGCAGTATCATAATCACTGTAATCTGGATCCATTTCCAAACTGGCATCCATTGGAACCTCTTGAGAGTTAATCATGTCTTCAAGTCTCATTTCAGCTAAAAGTTGATCAAGCTCATCATCGTCAATTTCATCAACAGTGGTATTTTGATTGTTTTTACTTTTATTCTTAACTTTCTTATCATTTTTCTTATTTTTTTTAGAAGGTAAAGAGATTTTGGAATAAGTTTTATTTGCATCATCAGTTTTAGTTTCTTCTTCATACGATTCATCATCTTCCTCTGTATCATCTTCTTCCAAAAATGCAAAAGCATTCTTCGGTTTCACAATATTCGGAATTGGCGTTTCTTCGTCACTTCCAGATTCATGAACAGATTTCTGCTCTAAGTTCCCATGTCTACTGTAATGAGCAAGTTCATCTTCCAGCGATGTTTTCTTAAGCTTTCTAAGTGCTCTGGAACTCATGCTGCGGAAAATAATAAGTTGGGTCAAAACTGCATAGAGGAGAACTTATATGTATCGATACTTTACGAGCTTGCGTGAAATTTATGTACACATTTTCCACTGTTTTCAAATTCTGGTTAGAACTGCACAAAACACAAAACCTTTCCAACCTAATTATATCGATTAATACTACATCATATTTGATAATAGAAAATATAGATTATATTAGAAAAGCTAGGATTGAAGTTGAATTAGAAGATTTTGCATATGACTTTTTTGAGGTTGACTCTCCGAAACTAAAATTGCTGTTTCACACCATACTATCGATCTTGATGGTTGTTTCTCTTTAGATATAGGAGGTTCACAGAAGTTGGAATCATCTTCAATAAGTGAACTATCTTCTGTATTGTTAAACACATCCAATTTTGTGAGGCCATCAATATCCTTTTTATCGTCCATGATACATGAAATGCCATGATTCCAGCAAACACCAGCAAGCCATTCAATCTCTGTTGTAGTAACTCCATCAGCTGGTGTACTGTTATAACAATCTTTGAATGTTTTAATCAATTTTAGTAATGTTTCTTCAAATTCACGATGCTCTAACAATTTTGATACCGTCAAAAACAACCACTTAAAGAGTTGTTTTAGTCCAATTTTCAATTTTGAGTATCCTATTTCGATAAATACTGTTTCTAAAAGTTTTATAATTACTAAAACATGGCTAAAGTTTAAGTCACTATCCTTCTCAAGAAGTTTTTCCATCAGAAAATCAATCTCGTCAACTTCGTGTATAAAAGGCATAGAGTTTGAGAGGTAATATTCTTTAAACATAGTCAAAATTTCATTATATTCCTTTAGTTGTATCAAAGCTTCAATTTGCGTTATGTTGCATTGTTTTGAAATTTCCTTTTGCTCAAAATTATTCTCTTTGATTAATTCGTTTGTCGTTTTACATTCGACACAAACCTCTTTCCAGCTATCGATAGTCGATTTATTATTATATGTTATTCCAGATTTCAAAAGTCTAGATATGCAAATATTTTTAAATATTATTGCTTTGCAATACCAACTTCTGTTATGGTGATCTGTTTTAACATCAATAAGTTTAGTGCAACAAGAAAAGAGCTCAATTGTGTATGAATCTGCATTACTCATATCAAATAGAAGCATACCATAGTTGTAGCAATTGCAGGCAAACCATTCTTTATCTGAAAGCAAACTGTTCTTTTGTGACATGACTAGAAATTGGTTCACGCAATGATTGATCAGTGATACCGATTTCTCCAAATCTATTCCTAATTCAATATTTTTACAATTTATCAAAAAACAGGACCGTAGAGCAACAACGATTAAAGATACATCAGTGTCATCGCCAATTTCAATGCTTTTATCTATTAGTCTTGACATTGCTTTGTTTAGAACTTGCTTGAAATTTTTGCTTTTTAATTCTATCTCTTTGCAATCGATAACACATAAGGCCAACAACTTAATTACTTTGGAATTATTAAGCCTGCCAAAGTTGTCTAATATTTCACACAATTCGTTCCCACTTTCTGATTCAGATTTTAGCAAAACTTTAAATCTGTAATACAGAGATAGGGGATTTTTCTGTGTTTCCGGGCACATGCTTTTCCAACAACTTTCAAACATATTGTAATTTTCTGTTTCTATGCAACATTGTAAAATACTCCTCTGAATTTTACCTAAAACTTTCGAGTTTTGAAAGTTATTGAACAATCTTATTGTACAAAAGTCAAACCACTTGGTAGCTTCAGCAAAACACTCATTTTTTATGCATTTTCGACCTGCACTAAACAACATAACTATAATTGAATTAGAGGTCTCAGTACTCAATTCAGATACTATTTTCTTATCTCCCATTTCTAAGGTTGATGAGGTATATTTTAGCAATTCTTCTACTGGTTCGGTCGTAATTTTTGAAGTTATTATCCATATTATGGAAATTAGATAGGATTCTGCTACCTCTTTAAGGTCTATATTATGAAAATCAATTTTATTTGCAAATAGGTACATCAGACAATTTTTCGCAATTAACGGATGTTTATCAGCAAAGGAGTTGAATAACAACCTCAACTGTGTTAAAAGGTCAGAATCATTTGGTATTGATATCACAAACTTCATTAATTCATCTTCAATTTTAGCAGGAGTACTCACTTTTTGCTGAATCAACTCAAGCTTTAATTTTAATGCCTCTACATTTTTAGATTCGTTTACATTTAAAAACTTGATCAATTTTTCTGCTCTTGTAGTAGATTCTATAGTATTTATTTTGATGCAACATTTAGTCAACATAATTAAGGTTGATACTTTAATTTTACTTTCAGGTGTATTTTTATTAATCTGAAGTTTCTCTATCACTAGAAAACATTTCTCCAAAAAATAAAAAGCATCTTCAATTTTTTCTTCCTTGTATAGTTGTAGAGCATCATTGAATAGCGATCGACATAAGTTGAAAATTGTTTCCTTATGAAACATATCAACTTTATCAGCAAGGCTTGCCTTTACTTCGTAATATTTTGCCATGCTTAGATCATTTGCTAATATGGAAGCATGCATGTCAAGCATATAAAACTCAACTTTCAATGTTTGAAACTTTATATCTTTTGTAATATCAATATTAGCCTCAAACTCATTAATGTAGGTGTTAATATGATCCTTTACTTGTTTAGCAAATGTTTCTTTACCTGTGTCAATACTTTTATAATAGCATTTTAAAAAATGATTCAAAACTCGAAACTTTAAATTTTGTCTATTCTTAATCAAAGCATGAATCGATAAAAGCATACAAGAAAAATGCATCAATTCTAGCTTAATATCACAAAACGCTTGAAACCAACTCTTCTTCTTGTTATCTGTATTATCATTGATCTCAAGAATGTTCCATAGTGATAAAGCACGGTCTTCAAGTCCCTCAACAACTTCAACAACTTTTGCTGAGCCTTCATCAAATGCATTGGAAGTATCAGTCATCTTCAATCTTAGACCACGTTCAGTTGATTCAAGAATAGGAATTAATGTAATTAACCTAGCTTTGATGCAGCCAATTTCAAAAGTTACATCTTTGCTGCTTTGAATTTCGGAGAGCACTTTCGTTGTGTGTTCACAGGAAGCTATTTTTTGTATTAATGAGTTAGTAAAACTGATGAGCCGAAATTTACGTAAAGTAAGACATACATATCATTTCGACTAAAGTAGATATTACTTCCATAATAAAATTAGGTCCTTCCATTGTAGTGTTTGACATTGTAAAGAAAGAAAAGAAAAAGAACTGTAGCTTGCTATGTACTTACTACTGTCCGCGTTTATGTTTGTTTAATATACTCAAAAACCAAATTTAGTACACATCTATTTAGAAATTACTTCGACAATGCCGATCAATCTATTAACACCCACCATCCAAGTACCACATTCGTTGGCATGGTTAGCTACGATATCGTCTTTCAATGTCTTCGCTGTTTCAATATCATTATTCTTCAAAGCTTCACATAATGCTGTTAGCTTTGAAACAGTGTCAGTTGTTAACAGATCACCAGCCGCGAGATGATTGAAAAGCATGTTAATTCTCTTCTCTGCATCTGCAATATGTTTATGGAATTTTTCTGGAACATTTGGTTTGACAGCTTCTAATCGATCTTTTAGAATGGAAACAATTAGTTCATAATCGCCAACATCTGGTTTTTTGTTGCTACCGTCTGTTTCTAAACCTGTTGTTTCCAATTTTGGTGTTGATGTTGTCACTGTGTCTTGGTTTGAGATCACTTGCGGTGCTTGAACATTAGTATTAGGTGACAAAACTGCAGGAGGAGGTTGTGTTGCTTTTTTCACCGAAGGAGGTGGTGGTGGTACAGCAGCCTGCACAAGAGGTGGAGGTGGAGAATTAAATTGGTTTAATACTTGCTGGGTAGGAGGTTGTGGAGAAAATAAATGTTGACTTGTTTGCACATGCTGGGTTTTAGGTGCATATGGGTTTCTGTGAACAGGAGGAGATGGGGTAGCTTGTTGGTTCAAAGATGGAATATGTTGCTTAACTGGTGGAGCAATAGGACCTGCAGGATTGAAAGCACTCTTAGGGGTTATTCTTCCTAAAGGTGATTGAGGAATAGGAACGGTTGGTGCCTGGATAACTTCAGGTTTTGGAGCATACGGATTTTTTGGTGTATGTTTCTTTTGGCCAGCAGGAGGAGGTGTTGGAGTCTTAGAGCCCTGATTGTGAATTGATGGTGGTACTGGCATTGCTGGTGCCTGTGAAACAGATCTAGAAGATGCATGTCTTTGATACTGTTTCTGAGTAGGTGCTGGAGTGGTATTGATAGCCGGCGCCAAATGTTGAGGGAGATCATTCCAACCACCAACATCTCTTTTTACGGAAGGAGGAGCAACATTTTCCTTTGCAAAAGCTTGGCTTCCATTCACAGCGTATGGGTTTGGAGGTAATGTACCTGTAGCAACACTTGGTGAAGAACTTCTCAAAGAATCAAGAGCTGTTTTTGGCGCATACGGATTAGCAACAACATTATTTGAGTTCAGTGTAACATTTCCATTTGTTGGATGAAAGTTTTGAACAGGTGGAGCAGGAACAGGGGCTGAAAAAGGAACATTGGAGACTGGCGGTGGTACCGCGTAAGGATTACTTATAGTTGATTTTGCGGCATCAGAAACTACTGGAGCAGAAGCTTGAGGCAAAACGTAAGGATTTCTCTTCTTTTCACTCCTTTGTTTTGTCACATCAAAAGAAGATAAAGGCAAGTTTTGCTGTGGCAGTTGTTGTTGTGGTTGTTGCAGTTGGTTAGTCACTGCAGCTGTTGTTACTTGCTGAGGTTGACTGTATAATGGGTTGGCAATTTGAGCGTGACCATGTTTAGAATTTTGCTTATTCACAACAGGAGCATTTGTTGAGCCCGTGTTAGACAAAAATGCTTTAGAAATTCTATTCTTTTCAATCTTAACATCTGGAATATTATCAGAGACCAAATTCAACAGTTTGTAAGCTAATTCATAGTGACCAAAGTTGACCAGACAATCTGCATATTCAATAAAAATTTTGCTTAGTTTTGTCAATTCAGAGACATCAGTTGGATTCAATTTAGAAGAAGAAGAAGATTGGAAAATTACAATTTTCTCGATAACATCGGCTAATGCCTTGAATCTAGCTTCAAACTCGGTATTTCTTGATCCATCTTCTTTAACCTGTTTCAAATAGTTTGATTCATATTGATCTAACTCAGATAACCAAATAGAAGCAACTTTTTCAAGAGAATTAGCAGCAATATAACAAGAAAGTGCTAAATTTCTAGCATTTTCAACATTTGATTCAAGTAATCTGTCACCTAACAATTTCATTTCAACATTAAATGAAGCTTTGTCCTTAGAGAAATTTATGATAGACTTTGCGATCAAGTCCCAAGATTCAATATGAGCGTTTTTCACAATATCAGAAATAGAGCTATTTGAAGAGCTGTAAAGTAATCTTGCAAATGAATTCTTTGTAGCATTCTTTTTGAAGTAAGCATTTTTGGCTCTATCTTGTAATTCTTTTGATTTGTTCATTGAGATAATCAATGCTTCATTAATGTGATCAGTTTCAATACATAGATCAATTAAATCTTCAATGTTATTATAGAGTAAATACTTTATAGCTTTTTTCTCAAAATCATCATCAGAAATTAGAGAAAACTCACCAGATGGTATATAAGAGGTCTCTATATTCTTTTTGTTGGTAATTTGGGCAAAAAAATCTTCATCATCTTTGATCTCGTTATCATCGAGATCAGAAGAATCAGAGGATGATTCTAATGGTAAATTTAACAAAGCATTTACTGAAACTTTTTGAATTTGTTTATTCAAAAGATCCCAATCGCCCGCATCTTTTGATGATTTTTTAGTCTCAATGATAGCGGTAAAATCATTTGTAGCAATTGCAGCAATCATTTGTTTTGCAGTCTCATTCAAAGATTCATTATTATTAGATATATTGACAATCTTAACATTTTTACCATGTGAGATAGACAGTCTGCCTCCATAACCAAAATTAGCACTTATTGGTCTATTTAACCATAAAGGAGCTTGTTTAATTTTGATAGATGGTTGCTGAGTTTCAGTAGTGGATATTTGATTCCAGAAATCCGATTCATTTTCTGTTTTGACAGAATCCAAAGCTGATTCAGAAGTATCTTGAATAGTTTGAATAGAAACCTTCTTTGATAACGATGAAGCTGCAAAAATTTCAGGAGCTTTTGGAGCAAATTTGACTTGATTAATCCAGCTAGGGGATGTTGGATAGGTTGCTAAAAGAGCACCTTCGATTGGATTCCAAAGGTGAACAGAATCATCCCTACCTGAAGAAAGTAATAGATTGGAATCATTGTGACACCAGTCAAGAGAAAGAATACCTTTCTTGTGACCCTTCATGATCTTTTCAGGTACACTTGAGTTTCTCAAATCCCATGTCAAAATAAGTGGCTCGCTATCATTGTCTGTAGCAGTGACCAATTTTGTTGATTGAGATGGATGCCAGTTGATGGAAGAAAGTGTTAAATTGTTGTATGTTAATTGTAAGACTTCTCTTTTCACCTTCAGATCCCAGATGGAAGCATATCCAGAATCACCAGCTGTACCGAAAATGTGGGAAACACTATTGTTCCAATCTAATGAAGCAACCTTATTCATTGGTGAAATTGCCTGACCAGGATTAAATGAAGTATTTTTAACTGTATCCCAAATAAAGATTTCTCCCTTAGAACCGGAAGACGCCAAGATTGAATCTTGTAAACGATTGAACTTTACTTGCAAAACAGGAGTAGTGTGTTTCTTATATTCAGTGATTTTTGCATTGATCAATTCGGAAACATCAGCATCTAATAACTTTGAAGAATCAAAGAGTTGAATGGATGAATTCTCCAAACCGCAAGCAATCACGTTCTTAGAATTCCAATCGATGGATGAAAATTTGCCTGGTGCACTGAAAGACTTTACAGGCTGTAAGTCTTTCTTGTGTGGTTGGTGATCGTTTTCAAAGGGTTCGTAAATGGACAAATGAGATTCCGACGAGAACGTGTCGTCCATAACCCCAGAAAGAGTTCCTGTGACTATTTTGGGAAGGGCATCATGGGACCACGCAAAGGTAGCAGTCTCTTGAATGTCAGCTAGCTTGACCATTGCAGTGTGTGTGTAGTTTACAGAACTGAGGCAAGCTGAAGAAAGTGTGTGTACGTGGTGCAAACAAAGACCAGACTCGTAGCTTGCCAGCCTCTCAGTTCCTGGAACGTACTCTAGCTCGACTCAGGCCGACGATTTTCTTACACGTTTTGCATCGCGGTTTTGCGTGTCATCAACGCTAGTGTGGTGAATTCAAGAGACGGGATCGCCACCTCACCACCCGAAGCAGCCTCTCTTCTCTCCTGCACCGCCGCTAATGTCTTCAGCCAACGGCAGTGGTTCCGTAGCTGGTGGTACCCCAACAGATACAGAAGATACCGTGGACGAATGGGAAGAGCGAATCATCAAGACCGGATGCGCAGAAGAAAATGAGCGTCTACAATTGTGTCACTACGACAAGCAAGATTGGCGCCAATGTTTGCCAGAGATGGAGGCATTTCGCAAATGCTGGGCTGTCCATGGTAACAGGGAAAGAGTACATACTGTAGATGTGGACGAAAAGGATCGCACGCTTTGAATAGTTTTGTATTTTCTGTCGGTTAATCTGGATGAAACCGTAGTTCATACCTAGTGTAAATGCAGAACAGTCAATACATGTTTGCTGTGTCTAGATATCGGCAATGGAAGCTTACACGCTTTATGTATATTGAAACCTATGCTTGATTGGCAACACTACTACATTATATACGCGTTTTTAAGTCAATTCTGCGAAGCCTTAGATTTTCATATAGTACAGTACTTGACGTTTATTTCCAGTCAATACTGTGCTAATTCAACAGGCTCTATAATGGATCCATTGGAAATATTACAGAAAAGGGAAGATTCTCTCAAAAGAGTTAGAGGGGCTTGGCAAGATATTATCAAAAGGTACTCTTCCAAGCAGCTGCAAAATGAAGGTGATATCGTTGATCTTCGAACAGGTGAGATTGTTAGCGATAATGGTCATTTGCGTTCTTTGACTGAAAGAATGGATAGTATATGGGCCAATGAAAACACAAAAGTAAAGAAAACTCAAACTAAATCCTATAAAGTCATAGACACCTCCAAGAAACTTTCTAACAACACTGGTATCTCCAAACCTATTGAGGTTATTGAACTCGATAAAGTGCCAGCTATTTCAAATTCGAAGCATCTCACCAGATCTAAAGTTGCCGGAGATGATAACCTCATTCTTCAAAGTTTTAGAAGTGTTGGATCAAACTACCACCAGCAGAATAAAATCACAAAATTTTCAACAAGATCGGGTATACTTCGAACGAATGGATCTAGTTTAGCTGATGATCCTATGAATCTATTAAAGGCAATTCCTTCCCTTGATACTCCTTCAAAAGTTAGGAGATTAAGGAAGGCGATGGATAAACATGTTAAATATAGACCTCTTCATTCTTTGATATTGCAATCGTCTAGTAACACAGCTTCATCAATACTCAAGTCCAAGTCAGGCTCAAACAAGTCTAAGATAAAATGAGTGGCAGACATCAAAGAAATATCCATGTATAATATATCCCTTGTATTTTTAATTACTCAATTTTGTATTTTATTGAATTTCCTAAAAAATAACTATATAGTACTACTACTAGTAAAGTAAATAACATCAACTAGATTGAATAAGAAGTATAATGCTTATCCCAAGTTTAATCTGACTACAAGTCACTTTATATTATGTAAAATTTAGTTAGTTGTACGCGTCTTCATTAAGAAAAAAAGATTGTTGATTGCTAAACAAAAAATCAAGCCTTGTCAACAAAACATTGACCAATGCCATCAGATCTTAAAGCACTGGAACAGAAAAAGTATGAGCTTATTGCTCGTCGAAATGCTTTGAACTTACGTCGACTCAATAGTCACTTATTCCCAAAATCCAAACCCGGAAAAATGCATACTTTGGAGTCATATAAACATTCCATTGATCTTCTTGAGAAACATTCCAAGTTGCCGTCTTTAGATATAAGTAAGAGATTGGAATATGCGAAATTAACATGTCCTTGGATGAATGTAGAAAGTCTGATCAAGATTACGAATCAGGATAACTCTACCTCTAAACTTAGCTTTCTTTTAAGATTCGAAGAGTGTTGTGTTCTACAAGTTGCAATCTACATAAATGATTTGGAGCAATCTATACAAAACTTGGAGATTCAAATACAACGCATATACTCAATCGATGAAGAGGCAATAATTCGAAAACTGGTAAACCAAGCAATTACAACATTTGATTTCTCTCTATTAGTATATCGATTGAACACACTTTTAAGAATGCGACATAAAAGGAAGAGGATATGGATGAATATTTTGGATGATATCAATTTCGATAAAATTGTTTCAATCAATGGTTATAAATTGCATGCAAAAACTAGAAAGGATACAATAGCTACACTTCTCTTTGATCATTCTCCATCGTCTGTTGTATTCAAAACTAAAAGTTCACTCTTAAGCATATCTTGGAGAATCATTTTCAACTCTAAAAATCGGCATTGTGTTTCTGAATTTACTGCAACATCAGGAAACAAGAATGTAACAAAACTTTTTACCTCTTTGATCAAATCTAACGATCTAAAATTAGCAACGCTACAGCTACTTAATTTATAAAGACTTCTATCCCCTATAGTCCATTTCTATACCCACTCGTCTTAACCCACACTTCTCGTAAAACAATGCATTTTTTTCATCACAATCAAGAATGACCTTGTAACATCCTATATTTAATGCTTTATTGCAAAGATACCTTATCATGTATAATCCGATATTGTTTCCTCTTTCTTCTGAATCAACAGCAACATCTTCAATATGACCCACTTTCGAAAATCCATGTATTAATTTTGTTTCTAAAAGCAAAGTAGATATTCCTACAACTCTCCCCTGAGGGTTTCGAATAACAATGGTATTATACATATCTGTTTGCTGCAATTTTACAAAAGCATTGAAATTCTCACGAGAAACGTGTCCTACAGTAGTCAATTCACTCAGTAATTCCAATGCATTGTGGTCATAGTCTTCTTCTCGCAATTCTTCTAGGATGTATCCTTTCGGCAGTTCAGGTAGTTCGAGCATGATAGTTGATGTCAGTGACCTTGTTAAGAAATGGGGTGGATTAATCTATCGATAGTAACCTGGAGGCCCTCTTTTTCAACGTTGTCCTTTTCCCCTTTTGGGAAATTTTGTCGCTATTAATAGAGGATCTTAATCTTCCCTAAATTGCGTAAGCTAGAGCTGGCTTCCAGTGTAGAGAATACATATTTCTTGCTCTATATTACCATACTGTTCTATTTAAAGTAACGAATTATATAAAGTATGATTGTTGCTTCGGCATGCTTAACTTGGCTTTTCCAACTTAATTTTCAAAATTACAGAAACAATGAAATAAAGTTCAGACCGGCTGTCGTAGGGTTTATTTCTAACCAGTCAATGGAAACAAATCTTTCAATAATGGCAGCTCTCTCGGTTTACACGTCATATATAAATTTGAAACGAGAATCACAGATAGCGTGTGCTAAGCATTGTAGCTCCTCATTGACTTCATATGACTGAGTTACAACTGTCTGTGCAAAAATTTCTCTGACCCAAGGGTCTGCAATTAGCTGGAGATACACTGATATTAAGTGTTGTGTCAAATGGTAAATTTGCACATGTATTTGCTGTAAGCTAAAGTCAAAATCGTCTGCAAACAACTGATGATGACTAAATTGCATTGTAAATTTGATTTAATAAATCACTGGTAGCTCTTTTGCCGGGCTTCTTCTTACAAGCATTAGCGGAAATACGTAGCTTCTGTGGATATTACAATCATGTGTTTCTTCTTAATTCAAACTGTGGAAATAAATACCAGCAACCTCAATACAATTACTGTATGTGGCTTTATAAAGTTTTTCAATTAATACTGGAACATTTTAGAGTCCAGATATATTACTACGAACTAAACGATTTATTAATTATAGAATGTATGCAGTATTTACAAATGAAAGAGGTAAAAGAATTAAAAAGTATGGTTGAATGTAATGTGTAAATGGGAAATCTATTGAGGTTCAACATTGTATCTCATACAGATACCCATTGCTGCTAGCTCGGAATCCAGATACTTCAAAACAAAAGGAATTGCAACCGTTGTAGTATTGCCACCGCCAGTGAACCTTTTACCAGTTCCATCTTCCCATACATCACCATGTTCAATAAGATCGTGACGATGAGTATTTGAGTTATCAACTCTAGTTGCACAACGTCTACAACGCATACTTTCACCCGCTCCAATTCTAGCAACACTCACTTGAGTAGATAATAGACTACCACATTCTCTACAGATACACTGTTGAGTGTAATCTGAACAATTCAATAATCTATCTTGTAACAGGAAAGAAGTACCATGACCAATCAATGCGTCTCTTTCCATCTCACCCACTCTGATACCACCATGTCTCTTTCTACCCTTGACAGGTTGCATTGTTAAACTGTTAACAGGACCAGTCGACCGTACCTGGAACTTATCATTAACCATATGTCTTAATCTTTGATAGTAAACAACACCAATGTAAATGTCAGCTCTTAATTCTTCACCTGTAGCACCTGAATACAGTGGTTCATTACCGTGATAATTATAACCAGCAGCTTTCAATTGCTCACCAAAAAAGTCGGCAGGAATGTCATCCTCATTAAACTTCCATGGTGTAGCATCCTGTGCAATACCGTGAAGGGCACCAGCTTTACCAGCAAGGGATTCCACAAACATACCAATAGTCATACGAGATGGGAACGCGTGAGGATTAATGATGACATCTGGTTGAATACCTGTTTCTGAAAATGGCATATCAATTTGAGGCCACTTACGTGAGCAAACACCCTTTTGACCATGTCTAGAGGAGAATTTATCACCAATCAATGGTTGTCTGGTTACACGATATTTGATCGTTATTGATTGACATTCAGTGTTACCATTATCATCTGAAATAAGTTTAACTTCCTCGATAAATGCAGGTTCGCTGGAATGATACGTCTTGATTTTAGTTTTACCTAAAACCTCATCATAATAGGCAACAATAGGATCACCTTCTTGTACCAACACACCAATATATGGCAATCCATCTTCATCTAACTTATCTCTCCATTCTATAGGAGTGTCATCAGGTCCAAAACCAAAATGCTGAGTGATTGGATCATTTCTACGTCTTTGTTGACCTAGATCAACTTTTTCAACTTTATAAACCACACCGTATGCAAAACCTCTTTCGTCAGCTGACTTGTTGATAATCATAGCATCATCCATATCATAACCAGTGTAAGAGATAACTGCAACAACTGCATTAGTACCATTAGGGAAATTATCCATGCCATAGTCATCATATAAGTTTGCCTTGACGATTGGTGTTTGACCTGCTTGTAATCTATAAAGCTTGTTATCAGATCTGTGCACTAAAGCAACACCTGGAGTACCCATAGTCTGTTTACCCATTTGGCATTGATACATATTTCTTGGTGATTGATTAAAATCAGAGAATGGGGTCAAATTAGCAAGAATGGATAAAATATTTGTTGGTGCAAATTCAACATGAGAATGTATATTATTCTCAATTTCATTTGGTACAACAGCGATGTTCATAAAAACTTGTTCAAAAGGACCAACGATATCTTTTTTATCTAATGGTAAATACTTAACAGGTCTAATCATTCTTGAACAACCACCAAACAAGTATAAACCTGGATATTGACCATTTCTCGAAGGAGGTACGTAACCAACTTCCAAGGATAATGGAATGCCATATTTAGTTTCATTTTCAACTTTCCAAAATCTTAAGGTATCAGCAACAATCCTACCTTGTTCGTGAGTACAATAACCGATAATTCTACCATCTAACTGAACACAACAAGTATTAGGACCAGCAATTGAAATTGCAGAATTGTATGGTTTAACACCTAATTTGTATAATGCATCAGGTATTTTACTTGTGTCTATATTTTCGGTAGTGATTTCACATTTGTGAGCCAAATGATTAAGTAAACCACAAGGAGATCCATCAGGAGTATGAACTGGACAAAGGAACCCCCATGATTCAGGTAATAACTTTCTAACAGTGGTTGTTTTCAATTCAGCAAAGAAAGATCCTCTGTGGACCATTCTAAAATGAGAAATAAATCTATGGAAATTAATCTTTTCTGCAACAACAGTATAACCACTAACTTGTTGTAAATCTAAACCAGATTGTGAAACCAAGTTACCTGTAGATAAAAAGTACTGTAGCTTCTGACCAATATTTTCGTTTATTCTACCGAAAACTCTAGTCATATATTTTCTGTCATTGAAGTTGACAGCAATACCCCTAGTAATATCCGATTGAATTTGTAATTTAATATTTTGCAAATATTCATCAATCTTCTCCTTAAGAATCATACCATATAAGAAACCACCTAGCAAAATTTCTTGGTGCTGAGTGGAATCTGGATTATCAGGAGAACATTCACCTGCGACCAAGGAGTATAGTTTTCTGATCATGAAACAAAGCATTCTAAATTTATCACCGTTATCATTTAAATGAACCAAGACAATTCTATTGAGGACCTCATTACCAACGTCAATATCAGTCATATCAGGTGTAGCACCAAAAACAACTCTAAATTTCTTACCAAGGTAAGCAACGGATTCCTTGTTAGAGTTCAGCTTATAATTTTTGAATGTTCTCAAAAGCAATTCCAAACGATCGGTAAGAAAAGAGTTATCAACATCTGAACCAACTATACTATCAAAAATTTCTTTATCAGAAGTTTCAATTAGGGCCTTCAAAATCAAGGTAACTGGAACTAAGTACTCATTTTTTCTCCATGAAAATCTAAATGTAACATTACCATCATTCAAATAATGTAGAACATTTGTTTGAGAAGATTGATCGGGTCTAACTGATCTCAATTGAACACCATAAGCAGTATACGAAGCACCTCTATTAGCAAAAGATGGTCTAATGATTGCCATTGGATGATTTCTTCTCTGAACAATCAACATTCTAATTAACTTTTCGATACCATTTACAACGAAATATCCACCTAATTCGTCAGATTCTTCTCTTAAATTCACTAACTGTTGTGGGGACAGATTATTAAGATGGCATCTATTAGACTGAACCATAACAGGCAGTTGACCAGCATCTCTAATTTCACTTAATTCCTCCCCAGGTTCATCGTTAACTCGCCAAGCAAGCTTCAAAAGTAATCGACCCCTATATGTTGACAGTCTTTCACGACATTCACTAGGATAGACGTTTCTATTCACAGATAACTTATCAGTTGATGGAACTGATGGTTTCGCAATTTGCACAGAATCAACTCTGATTGTCAACTTATTTGGTCCAATTTTATCTTGATCTTTGGAGTCAAAAATTGTCTTCGTACCAATATCTTTAACAGCCAAATTGAGAATATTGCTATCTGTTAAAGCATTAAAGGAACCAATGTGAGGTCTAACTGCATCTTGAAGAAGAGGGAACGCACTGACGTCCTTTGGAGGATTGATAAATCTCTTCTCCCTTTCCAGTGTTCTAAACTGTGCTTTAGTCATTGTATTTGTAGACTTGGGTATGGTTATGCAGATAGGAGAAGGAATATGGACACAAACAACCACTAATGAACAATCCGGAGAGTGATGTTACTAGTTTTGAAAAAGATGCAATTTTTACTTACGCACTGAAAAAATTTTATTTTCAGAAGTTTTGATAAAATTTCTTAATAATAAATCGCTAAATTTATTTAATCTCAATTTTTTCAGATCCGTGAAGACATGATGTGAAAAATGCGTCGATCGACCCTCTCGCCAGTAAGTAATCTCAAAAGGATTATTTACCTTGCTGATTGACACCATCAAGATTTTAGAGAATCGTTACTGATATCAACAGGCAATATAAAGATACAGGCAATGAGTCAACAGAGTGTGATTGGTGCTTCTTGCATGCATATTTTGATGAGATATTACGCAATCTCAAGTTTGAAAAAAAAAATTTAGTTGATCCATTTTTCACATGGATCAAAAAAGCTGACTCAATATCGACAAGCTCACATGTGCAATATTGCTAGTATTTTTCACTTTTCGAACTTTAAGCTCAAGAATTCTTCCACACCTTTCCTTTTGTTTGGTTTCCTTTTTCTATCAGCAGCAAACCATATCATATTTTACAGATGAAGGTCACAGATAAGCTGTTACAAGCTCACAAAGATGAAAATTCACCTGCAACGTTTTCTTTTGAATTTTTCACTCCGAAAACTTCACAAGGGGTACAAAACTTATATGACAGAATGGACAGAATGTACAATCTGAACCCACTTTTTATTGATATTACATGGAATGCAGGTGGTAGACTGTCCAACTTAACTTCAGAAATGGTACACACGACGTCTACAGTGTTGGGTTTAGAAACATGCATGCATTTGACTTGTACAAATATGCCATTAGCCTTAATCGATGATGCCTTACAATCAGCTTATAACTCTGGATGTCAAAATATTCTAGCGCTTAGAGGTGATCCCCCATTAGACGGCTCTGAATCTACAGGTGACTTCAAATATGCGAAAGACCTCATCAAGCATATTAGAGAAAAATATGGGGATTACTTTTGTATTGGCGTAGCTGGATATCCTGAAGGTCACCCAGAAGAAGCGGATAATAGAAAAACCCTTGAATATTTGAAACAAAAGCAAGATGCGGGTGCAGACTTTATTGTCACACAACTATTTTATGATGTTGAAAACTTCATGCAATGGTGCAGAGATTGTAAAGAAATTGGTATAACTATGCCAATTATACCAGGTATCATGCCAATATCTAACTATAATGCTTTCCTCAGAAGAGCAAAATGGAATGAAGTCAAAATTCCAAAACACTTTCTAGATAGACTTGAACCGATCAAGGACGATGATGCAAAAGTTAGAGATGAAGGTTGTGTATTAATGGCAGAACTTTGTCAAACATTGATTGATTCAAAGTTGGTTGATCATTTGCATTTTTACACTATGAACTTAGAAAAGGCGACAATGATGCTGTTAGATAGTCTTAACTTAATTACATGTTCCTCCAAATCTAAATACGAGACTGAAAATTCCAAGCCGTGGAGAAAATCTCTTAATCCCTCAAGAGAAACGGAAAATGTCAGACCTATTTTCTGGAAAAACAGAAAGTTTTCTTACATCCAACGTACCAATAACTGGGATGAATTCCCTAATGGTAGATGGGGTGATTCCAGATCTCCAGCTTTTGGTAGTTTAGACATGTCTGAACATGAAATTATTCGTCATTCTGCAACAAAGATATTATCTCTTTGGGACAAACCTACTAATTCGAAAGAGCTTGGTGAATTGATCAATAGTTATTTGAAAAATGAAGTGACTTGTTTGCCATGGTCTGATACCTCAGTTACTAGTGAAGTAGAATCTATTAAACCAAATTTGATTAAACTAAACAGTAATGGTCTACTAACTATCAACTCTCAACCTAGAATTAATGGTGTTAAATCTAGTGATCCGGTGTTTGGCTGGGGTCCATCGAATGGTTATGTTTATCAAAAACAATATTTAGAGCTTTTAATTCCAAGAATAAAGCTTGATATTCTAGTAGACAGGATCAGCAAAGTTAATGCCGAAAATGACTACAACATTCTCAATTATTTTGCAATTGATTCAGAATCCAACAATCTATTGAGTACCAATATTGTTGATCCTGCGGATGTAAATGCAGTCACATGGGGATGCTTTCCAGGAAAGGAAGTTGCTCAGCCAACGATTGTCGAAAGAGTTTCATTCATTGCATGGAAAGATGAGCTGTATTTGATCCTGAAGAAATGGGTTAACGTTTTGAAATCTGCATCAGAGGATTTAGAAACTCAACCTAAAGAAGAGGAAAGAATGAAAGATATTAAGGCTGCAAATTTTGTTCAATCTTTAATAGATGATTACGTTCTAGTGAACATTGTTGACAACGATTATGTTCATAACGAGGATAGAATTTTCAAACTCTTTGAACAAATTTGAGTTCTAGCTGCATATACATATGCTCCACTTTCAATTCACATTGCATAATAAAAGTTTTAATGGTTTGACATCAACTGTCCAACTCATACAACATTCAACATTGTTACGATTTCCATTTTTTTATTAATTCTTATTGTAGGCTCAATTATTTCTACAATAATGTCATGACTTATCTTTTTCAACCTGGTTTAGTTTTTGTTTCTGTTTTCAACATACAGGCTGGCTCCTAATTCAACTCTAGAACCGCCCCTCTTTTCGACGTATGTATATCCTTCTGATACTACATTCTATAGAATAGTCCTTTTCTAATTCCTCAACGGATACCTAATACTTTTTATTCTTTACCAAAAACCTGGTCTAGCGAATGCATATATAGGCCAGTTTGTGCTGTATATATTATATCGACCTGTGCATTGCATCATGATTAATAAAGATTCTTGATGCAAATCAATTTTCTAAATTTTTCGTGGAAATTTGTACACACAAAACCTGTAATTTGATGCAACCTTGAAGCTGTTTCCTTTAGTTTGATTAAGGCAAACTCAAATAGAGTAAATTTCATAATATGCTATTATGTTCACTCACTAACACTCCAACGCAAAATCCAGTCCTTTCATTGAAATCTAAGTATGTGTTTGATGCAAAAGCTCTTGAGATTTACATAAGCAATAATGGATCCGACCCTATCACCAACGAACAAATGACTAAGGAAGATGTTGTACCGATAAATCATGCTCAGTCAAATATTCCATCTGCTGCTGAATTAACGGACCCTACATATTCCTCAATTCCAACTATGCTCACCGCATTTCAAAATGCATGGGATTCACTCAGTTTAGAGCTATTCCATCTACGGTCTGAATTAGATAAAACAAAAAAGGAACTATCATTAGCTCTTTACAGACAGGATGCTGCTGTAAAAGTGGCAGTTGGTGCATGTAAAGAGAGAGACGAAGCAAGACATGCATTGACGCAGTTGATCGCTAATGGTGATAATCACAGTGTTGATGTACCGCTTGAAACAGTACCCACTGATGAAATGTTTATTGAATTTAAGAAAGTTCTACAAGAAGAACAGCAACATTTGATGGCATTGCATAAAAATATTAATAAAGAAAAAAAAGGAAAATCTCCTGTGTATTCCTTAGATTTACCTAGTCTAAAGTTTGAAATAGACAAAAAATCCGTTCTAAGCAGAAAAAATGCTGCTGTACTAAAAACTGACTCAAATCCTGAATCTAAGGAAGCAATTATTGTCTATACCTCTGGCTTGGTGGAAGTGCTTGATTGTTCGGGGGCAAAATTAAAAGTTATCGCAAAGTTAAAAGCTAGTAATCCTTATGCCTTTTGGTTTCATGGTGAACCGTATGCGCTATATTCTGAAGACAGTGAACGTTACCTTATTAATATCAAGTCAAATGAGAAATCATTGATAAAAACAGCTATAGCAGAAGTGCATGGTGTTGTAGCACATCCTACACTTGATATCTTGATTGTGATTGGTGCTAATGAAATGGAAGTTTTATTCAACCAGCAAAGTGTATACGAGCAGGAATTTGAAGATGCAATAAAATCAGTAAAATTTCATCCTGATGGTCTACTGATAGGTATTTCTTACAAAAGCACTAAAGGCATTGATATTTACGACTTAGTCGACCGAACGACAAAATTAAATATCGAATGCCAAACTCCTGGTGATATCTTTTTCGCAGCTAATGGTTATCAAATGTTTATAAGTACAGGTGCTAAAATTTTGCTTTTTGATATGAGAAAAGCTATCATTATTTTGGAAGCATCCCTTGAAAATACCAATAATGATCATATTATAGTAGATGAATATTCTAGCATGGTTCTGTGTGATAATGACTACTTTGTATTGGCCAAAAATGGGAAAACCATTGAATATAGCTCCAAATTCGAAATTGAGAATAATGGGCATATTATTGGATGTTTGTCGTCCATAGACGAAGAGAGTTTTTTAGCGTCTACAAATTTAGGTATCTACAAAGCAAAACTTACGAACTAGACAACTTTATACATTCCTTTGTATCTTCACGATTTTCAAAGAGTTAGAAAAAGGCACAGCTATTGCTTTGGTTCAGGGAAACTGAAATTCTCGTTCAAGTCAATATCACCAAAAGTTAAAGGTCCAAACTGAGGCTGCACATTGTAACCAAGTTTAAATTTACCTGTCCGTCCAGCCAACTGAGATTCATAATCCCAGATTGAATATTTAGATTTTAAATTTCTGTAATTGATATACATTGAACTCTTGTCTGTCAGTATTTTATCCCAAATTATCAATTTATTACTCTCATTCTGTAATGGTGTATTCACCTGTTCATCGTCGAGTTCAACGTAAACATAAGCAAAGATTTGTTTAGTATTCCAATCAATTACATTAGAAAAATCTGCAACCAAATCGAACTTAAATCTAGCATTTTCCTTTGGTGTATTCTTAGTACCACCATAGTTTCTTGTATTTTTGATTGAAACAATTGGTTTAGCAGCTTTGAATTTAACTGAATCAACTGTCCCTGGATTGGAAGCTAAGGTTACAATTGAAACAAGGATGTAAGCAGCTAAAAGTGCACTCGTGACATATGAGCATAATGTGCTGGCTCTCTGAGATAACGAATGCATTGAGAATTATTGAAAGCTTCTTATTATGTTCAAAAATAGGTTGCTAAAGCTCTATTATGATACAATTAACATCAATAACTAATAGCTGGTATATACATTTTCATTCGTGAACGTGTCACGAAATTTTTAAAAATGGCTTAACCCACAGTAGAATTGCAAGCACAGTACTACAGGCCTTTAATTGTTCACTACCGAAAATTGAAAGGCTATTATGAAGTTATCTCAGAATCAAAATCACCACAAAATGAAATAGATATGGAATAATATTGAAGATGAACGTATTAAAGATTGAAAAAGATTGATATCATATGTTGGCAATTCATTAATAATATATAAGTATTATCATTACAAAGTTTTCGGCATTTCTATTCTTCAATTCTATCTAGAGAAAGTGCAAGACTGGGTCTTGCAAATCTAGTTCCTTCAAAACTAGATCTTTTGTAATTATTCGGTGATATCAGATTATCACTACTAATACGCTTATATATGCTTGGAGAGACACCAGACTCAAAACTGTGTCGACTAGTTGGAGTGAGTATTTCTTGTTTGATAGATTGATATTCCGTTCGACGATATGTCCACACATCTGGATCATCACACATTTCTAGTACATTTGATAATTTAGATCTAATTTTTTCTACTATGTTGGAGTTTGCTGAAATTGTTTCATACATGGATTTCAGTTTCCATTTTCCATTACCCTGTGTAAATACATGGTAAAAGTCATCTGCTCCTGTTACAAAAGCAAATTCTAATATGTTCAAAACTTTGAGCATCATTGTATAGTTTTTAGTGGATTCTGCAGTAGTAAGGTACTTAAGAAGCAATTTTTCCATTTGGATACATGTATTTTCACCTTTAAAAGTGTACTTTGATAGTGAATTCAGATCTAGAGCAGTAGGTGTCTGTAATTCCGATGACATGGTTCGATTCAATATGGTTGACATTGACAATGTCTTTCCAGATCCTCCCAAATCTTCAAGTCCCAACGATGAAAAATTTGTTTTAATCTTTAAACCCAGTGAACGAAACCGCCTCATTTTCACTAATGTGTATATGTACAAGGATTAGAGATAAATTACATTCACGGAACATGAATTTTCAACTTCTGATCCATGCATTGTGTATTGCAAATTCTCGGGGCATCTTTGCGAATTTTCGGACACATCTTTTCGGGCCCTGTATAAAATTAACAGTTGCTGTGAGTCGTTTCATATATTAATTGCAAGTCTATAAATAATGGTTATACAGTTGAAATATATATCTTACAATTTACTAAGATCAACTTTACCAACTGTGTAAGGTTTGTTTTCTTCATTAGATAGCTCGGCAAATATCCTTGCTTTGTTTTGTCTCAATGCATTCATACGTCCTCTCAAAGAACGCTTCTTTTCTATTAATTTGGCAGCAATCTCATTTGCTGGCTTATTATTTTCATGATCCCAAAGACCACCAGTTTCTTTTTCAAGCTTCTTAATCCGTTGAGTAACAGTGTGCATTACCTCTGTGAGTTCTTTTCTCTTTGTAAAATAATTGATAGCTTGATCAACTTGAAGAATTTTCCTGTTATAACTAGCAGCAAATGATTGTTTCTTTTTCGTATTTCTAATTCCCTTGTAGAACTCTTTTCGTAACTTTTGAGTTTTCATGAAACTGGATCGCATATGACGTCTATCTTGCATAATATGCTTTAAGTTTTTCATAATGTATTTATTTGGAGATTGTGCAATACTTTTCAAAAATGATTCTTTCTTTTCTGGGGAAAGCCTAAAATCTAAACTTACGGATAAATTCTTCATAACTTGATGATAAACATCGCTTTTGAAGCTGTAATAAGGTTCTGTTTTTACAGTTGGGATGACATCTGTTTTATAAGTCAATTGTAACTTTTCAATCCTCTTATTCTTTATATGATAAGGAAGAATATATTTGTCAATAAAAGATGCTGTGTCCTCTAAGAGCTCGGGTCTTTCACTTAAAAATAATGCAGTTTCATTAAGGTTTTTGTTACTGAAGATCACACCATTTGCAATCAAATTTTCCATTATAGAATCTAATTCTTTCAAACTTTCTGCAACTTCCAATTGTTTCAATCTATAAATCCAGACATCATAATGAGCCTTTTTTATCCACGTTGGAATCTTGGCATCAGAATCTTTTGAATTACTTAACTTTGTTTCATCAATGTTGCTCCTCAAAATAATATCATTTATGGAATCCAATCTTTTGAAATTTGGACTTTCGTCAAACACCAAATTAACTTTATCGTCCTTCAATTTAGCTCTCTTCAATAATGGAGTTATAAACTTCAGAAATGATTCATAGCATTCGTCAAACTCAATCCACCTTTCTTCTTCACCTAGCAAAATTAATTCAATACTCAAAATTCGAATATTATCTGTAATATTATCTCTTGCAACGTCGACGTACTTTTCAAAAAGCCTTCTAGCTTCATCAATACCCTTATATTTGATCACAGCTTTAATAACCAGTTTAAAGGACATTGGATTAATATCATCGTCCATTTTACCAAATTTGTCTTCTCTACGATGAGCTAAAAATTCTTCTAAGATTTGAATAGTCTGGTCAATGCTATTTCGTGCAATCCATGGCATTGACACATTGCTCTGTAAAATCATGGAATAAGTTTTAGGTGAAGGAACAACATCATTATTTAGAGCAATCTGCATAATTCTTTTAGTCAACCAAGGACGTTTGTTTCTAATAGCAGAAAATAACATTTGATTAAATAATAAAGTTGGGAGATGTGATATTCTTGTAACTCGCTTTATTTCTTCAATTTTTGATTCAAGTTGAAAAGTTCCATGTTTTCTTATCCAAAAGGACATATAATGAACGTAAGATCTAACATCTAAATCGCCTCTATTACTATGAATCTTATAACATTTTTTCCATATTTTCTCAAACGTGTTCACTTTAGAAAATTTTAATGCACTATCTAAAGCCAATAATGTGTCCTTATATGAAATTTCAGAATCTTTAGCATTCATATAAGCATCGGTAACAATTCCATAACGTTGAGCATGAAAATGGGCTTGCATGATCCATCTGGTATCATCTCTTTCAACTGGTAGATTAAACTGAGGATAATATTTGGTTAGAACAACTTCAATACTTCTATGATCTCCAAGTAAAGACAATTTATCAAAGATTGGATGAAAGGTGTATTTTGTTAATCTTGTGCCTCTTGAAATTAATTCATTTAAAACCTTAAAAAATGAGTCAACATTTCCATTCGATGCCAATACTAAAAGCATTAAACTGTAAGACTTTGTAGTTAATTCTACTTTATAATGCGAATAAGCGGTAAACCATCTAAGTGCATCATCATAAAGCTTTACATTACAGTATGCCTGAATCATGGAAGAAAGAACTCTATCATTAGGTTCAAAACCTCTATTTAAATAATTTTCCCACAATTCTGTCATAATCTTAACAGTTCCGGCTCTTATTGATAAAACCAGAAACAAAGTTATGTATTGATCTTTTGTAATAGTTTCATTGAATGCATACCTCTGCATATAAATATCCTCTAACTTTTTCCATTCTCTATTTTTCGCCAAAATAGTTAACATTGGATTCAAGGTTTCATCTGACTCAAACAATGGATCATCCTTTAAAAATCGTACAAGTGATTCATTTGCCTTTTCAAAATGTTTTAGTTTAATAAGAGAATAAAGTAAGCCAATTTTATCTATTTTAGTTATTTCCAAACCAAGTTTATTTTTTAGCCTAAAAAATAACTGACCAAACATAGGTTTATTTTCATATTTACTGTGTGTGTAAATTAAAATGGACATTGCCTTTGAGAGTTGTTGGGTATTGAAATGTAGATGATGCTCAAAATTCTGAGGAAGAAAATGAATTTTGTTATTTCTAAGGTAAATTATGGGTGAAATCTCAGATTCATAATTTAATTTTTCATTTTTATAACAATGATTAAACCATAATCTAAACTTGAGTATTTGAGTATTTTCCTTTGGTAATAGTGAAATTAGTTTATATTGAAAAGAATCATCGTCCAATTCTGATTTGGTAAAATGAGGTTTTAAAAAAATGTCAAGGAAATTATACTGCTCATCAATAGTTGGATTCATTTTCTTCAAATATCGAAGATACATCTGAGCTACTAAACTTGGTGATAAAAACCTAAATAGTTTTGGCTCTAAATTAAGTATTAAATTATGCAATTGTTTCTGAGATTTGTCATCAAATTGACGATAAAGAAGAGCTGTAATTTTGAAAGTAAGATACTTTAAACCGTCGGGAGATTTCATAGAAATTAATGGTTGTAAATTTTGGAGTGCCTCTTCAAAAGTATTCACATTCGATAAACTTATCAATTTAGTAACCAATGGATGAAACTTTAGTCTTTCTAATTTTCTCCAAATATTAGGCGTTTTATCATACTTGAAAACTTCACAATATTGAAAAAGATCGTTAACAGTTCCATGTTTATCAAAAACTTCAATTATCTTGCTGTGCTGATTAAATTTGAAAAATAAATTGTAATTCGGTGAAAGTTGATGTAAAAGCTGATATGCCAAAAAGAATTGCTTGTTCGAGTATAGCCAATCAAACAATTTAGAAGCTTTTGTGATGATATCTGGAGTGTATGACTCCGGAGAATGAGGATTGAAATATTTAAGCTCCTCAACTATTTCGTCAAAACGTTGAATTGCATCTTCTTCTATTCCAATATCTGCAGTATTGTCGTTAACAAGTATATCATAGTTATTATCAAAAAACTTAGTTGTACTAGAAGTAAAATCACGCTTAAGCAGTCGAAGATATTTGCGGGTACTGGCTCGTTTCAAAGAAAACCGTGTTAGCCTTAACAATGTATCTGGTGTGATGGAGCTTTGATGATTTGAATCATTAACTGAGCCACATAAAAGATTAGTAGGTAGTTCTCTTGACCATCTCAACATTTCCTCTCTTCGTTGGAGAGTGATCAGATTCATATATCTCTCAAAAGCCAAGCGTATACCCGACATCTGTTTTATACAAAGTTGAAAAGCTATCCGCTGTGAGTTCGGGCGCTGGTCTCTTGTTGATATTCCTTATTAACTATAATCTTAGACCACTTCTTAGCTGAGTTGAAAAATCTCAGGCCAGAAGATGGATCCATAAAGAATAATCGCGTTAGGCCTTTCAAAGCTCACGTGACTTAAAAAAGTTTTTTATTTCACGTGATTATCACGTGAGGGTTGTCCTAAAGATCCTCGGTGTAATTACGTAAGCGAATCTGAATTTTTTTTAGTGGTTTTTTGCCATACAAATTTGTTAGTGAAGCGACCCACTATTAAGCAAAGCCAAATCGCACTCGGGCTTTGACTGTGGCTACACCGCGACAAACAATTCTGTCGCAGACTAGCGGCTCGGACCTCAGTTTGCACATGGGATAGTTTTCCAAATTGGATCAAAAAAAAATTTCTTGAAAATGTTAATATATAGGAAGCATACAAAGGGTTTTGCAAGGAGTTTGAGAGCTGATGTCAGGGGTGAATACAAAAGGATCATTGCGAGGAAGTTTTAGGAAAAGTTCAAGAGGAAGGTCCAACACTGGACGGGGAAATCACAGAGGAAAAAAAGATACAAGGAAATATACAAACGGTAAGGAAGGTAAAACCGAGGAGATTCGGAGAGCACTAACTCATCGGTCCAACTTGAGGAAGAATTATTTCAAACTTCTTAAAAAGGAAGGGCTCGATGTTCCAGCCAAAGATGAAGAGAAAGAGTTTGATTATCATGTTCCAACTTCGGATGATAACGTAGAAACGGCCATTAATTCAAATGAAACCAAGGATATATCCCAATCCCAGAGCAACAGAGATTCCGATGACGAAGCTGATGGAGACAATGAGATTGGCAGTGATCCAAAATCACAAAATAGCATCAAAGCTTTATCTACGATTGACCTAATTAAACATAAGGTGAGTAACCGTGAACCTTTAACCTTTCAAGAGAGAATACTGTTGAAGAAAGACAGGCGTATGAAAGATAAAGAGCGTAGAATGCAGAAAACAAGAGAAAAATTAGAAAATATGAAGCAACAAAATAGTCAGCGCCAATCACAAACTAATCGACTCAAGCAGTCAAAAACTAAAAAAGGACAGATCCTAATGGCACCCAGAATTGAATCTTTACTTGAAAAAATCAAACAAGATAAGGGTCTGTAATTTTACTATAACTTATATATATAAAGCATACATAAATTTACTATATGGACAGTTTTTCCATGCTCATATTAGAGACTGGTTTCAATTTAGAAGATGTATAGTCCTTTAAAGGACAAAAACCCGTAGGAGCATATTCTTTTGAAACAATAGTACAGTTGTCATTAAATAGAGTGAATAAATCTACTTCCCCTCCGAGACCAACAGTTACAAACTGTGAATATTTGTTTTCTGATCGCTCTTTTAAAGAAATCCAAGGAGGAAACCAATCAACTTTGGCTAATCTAGGTAAATACCCAACATCAACTGAGATAGTAGTATTATTTTGGGTAATAGTTAATGTTTCTTCTTTCATATTGCTATAGACGACACTGTTTCCACTTATTGGTAAAACATCACTTCGTAATTCAGTAGAGGTAAATTTCTCTTTCGAATTGAAATTACTCAAATTTAATATCTTCACCTTGAGACAAGTTTGATTTTGGTTCACTATATGCAAATGAAGATCTTTTGTTAAATAAAACTTACGGATTGTTTCATTTCCTTCAAAAATTGTCTTAGATATTGATCGTTTATCAGCAGGTAAATAAACATATGACTTGATTGTAGATCCAGTTGAGTAAAGAAGATGATTTAGATCTTTTTCCCTATCATAAAAGACAGAAATATGTGTTATTGGGTCAAATGATGAAAACATATGTAAATGCTTTAGATGAATCTCATTTCCTGATCTAGTTATTTTAGCAATCTTTATAGCCCCTTTTTTCCCGTCGATAAACGAGCAACAAATTGCTAAAAGCGTCACTTTCTTGCTTCCATCATAGATGTTCCATTCATGAAGAAATGTAGGGGTGGTATCAGCAAAAAATGGCTCCAAATCTGTTTCTGCCTTGAAAACCTTCATAGTTTTAGGATCTGCAAACAGAAGGTGGGGCAAGTTAGAGTTGATACCTGGAAATCTGATCAAAGCAAATATTCTTAACTCAGGAATGAATTTTATCTTCATGCAAGGAACTCCAAAATTTTTGCTTCTAGAAAGCAAAGACTGTTCCAGAGAAACTTCTAAAATACAAACATTATCTCCCTTTATAGCCAAAAATGTGTTTGAATCATCCACAACATGTAATGGTACAGCATTTAGTATAGGTTTATTGTTGTAGTCATCCATTAAAACTATTTTAGGAAAAATACATTCATTATAATCTAATCTCCACAAACGTAAACCCTTCAGATAAATCGAATTTCCATTTTTTATTATTTCTAGAGCAGATGAATCAGCAAGCTTTTCTGTAGTAAGAACTTCATGTCCAGTAATGTAATTGTCATCGATAATTACTTTATTAACTGAATATTCTCCCGTAAAACTTGTAACTATTAGTATTTTGGATTCAAAATCGAAATGCACCTGATAAGGAAGAAACGCATATTCTGAGATATGATTTGACTTTGTTGAAGGTAAAATCGTTACAGTACCACTCTGCGTAAAATGTAAATCTTCCAATAGATAAAAGTATATTTCACTATTGGAGGTACCCACAATCAAAAATTTGTTTCTAGGAAATGTAACAAACTGAAGCAATATCACTTTGGACAAATCTGTTATATTTGAGACAAAAAAATTGGAAATATCCTGAATCCTAAAATCAGCCTCCCAATATAGATGATATTTACTATCGTCGTCTTTCACTAAAAGTATGCTATTCTCATCGATCCCAGTAGCAAGAACACATTCGTAAGATAAACTGCAACATTTTTCAATGTCATGACTGCCAGTAACTAATATATTACGACTGGTAATAAACTTGGTGTACGTTGATCCTCTGATACATTGAATTAGTTGATGATCAACCTGAAATTCTAAAACGGGTACTATTAAATCGAGGTAAGCTCCTAATTGTACTAGAGTCACTCTTTTATCACTGCATAACCAGAACTTATCTGTATCGTGAGGGTATAATCTATCGAAATCGCCAACATCAAGAAGCAAATCTGTACTGTGTGCAATATATCCATGTTTAAAATTCATGAGTGAGTGGTTGGAGCCAGTACCAGAAAGAAGCCATATCTCCTTAGAATGATTTTCAATGGTATTTTTATCCAACTCCGTAATAAACTCAAAGTCAAGAATGGGATGGTGACATACTTCAGACCAATATTCTTCAACTGTACTAAGAGTAGATGTTTCTCCACTAAATTCAATCTCAACCTTCTTTTTTTCGCATAATCCCATTTCATTATAAAATTCAAGTAGGTACTCCCCAGGTATATCTGTTCCTTCAAAGCTGAAGTATGTTAAGTTTGCCTTATATTTAAATAATTTATTCATTCTAGTTTCAAATTGATGGTTCCTTGTATGATAAAATACATCAATAACATAAACGCAAAAATCTGTAGACGAAACTAATATTTGATCACGTTTGTATGCCGAAGAATCAAATTCAGACATATAATTGAAGAAATCAATTACTCTACTTGGAATGTAGAATGAATTAATGATGGACTCAGGAGACATTAGATAATTTCCTTTTGTTGGTTCCCTTTCTTCTCCTTCAATACAAAAAGAAACAGATTTTACAGTGTATCCAGATTCCTGTAAAAGTAATATTGCACTAGATTCCTTTAGTGGGATCATGTGTAATGGTATTTCGAATTTGTTTTTGAAATAAATCTTCGATCTTTTAAATTTCAACAAATCTGAAATACATCTAAGTATTAAAACATCTTCCTCGAGCTCAAGAGAAATGAAAGTATCTTTATTGGATGATACGGGTACAAAACATTGGAGAAGCATTTCGCCAGTTTCAAAATTGTAAGAGTGTTTCAAAGATGGTATTCCATTTTCATTGTAGATAATGTTGTAAACTAAACAATTGTTTGTGCTTGTCGTCAAGAAAAGAAGATTGTGAGCGGGACTGTAGTTCATTCTGTAGATGTTTTCATTATTGTGTAGTCTATCCAGTCCAAAGACATGGGTCGTATTGGCCACAAATGGAAAAACTTTTCCAGTAGCATTATTAACTTCAAAAACTATCAGGACAATTTCAAAATTGCAAAGTAAAAGAACAAGTATATCTGTTCCGTTTGGTTCGATGGACTGAATTTTAGTGGAAGATAATATTCGATATGGTACTGGTATTGAATGCAGATTATCAATTGAAATTGAGCTATAAGAAACTGATAGTGTAACTAAATTTGTGGAATCTAGATAAGCATGGCTGTTATCGATGCTAACTTTCTCGTTATGAGTAGGTGTCTCTTCCATTAGTGAAAAATCTTCATATTTATCATTAGAATGAAGCTGAAAAGTAA
Source organism: Pichia pseudocactophila (assembly GCA_039700735.1). Taxonomy (NCBI): domain Eukaryota; kingdom Fungi; phylum Ascomycota; class Pichiomycetes; order Pichiales; family Pichiaceae; genus Pichia; species Pichia pseudocactophila. The sequence goes on from JBBJZV010000141.1 coordinate 133,128, forward strand.
TTGTTTTAGACTCCTCGTCATTTGAATTCCAGTCAAAAAAGTCTCCGTCCATTAAATTCGTAACCGTAGAATCCGACGATAGATTCAATTGTGCCAAACTACTGAAGCTGATGTCACCATTTCCAACTGAAAAGTTAAAATAAATAGCAGTAGGAAATCTTGAATGAACAAAAGTTCTTTTATTCCATGTAATATTAGGACATTTTTCATCGATCATATTATATGAAGAACATTCAATGGGTACTTCTTATACATTTAAAACACCGTTATAATAGAGGTAATCGCAAAATTGATATCAATCAATCATCGATAAATTTACTGCTTAATATTATAAAAGCTTGGAAGCACAAAATTTAAATTTACGAATTCTATGCACGCGCGCAAGCAAATTTTAAATTTGCAGTTTGTAATCTCTATAAACAGAATTCAGCATGTAATCTTGATTTCGAATGAAAAGGTCTCGATGAAAGCTTTTCAAAGCAAATGCTTCACAACTGATGTCTACCAGATGTGCCTCATCATCGGTATTCAATCTTATATAAAAAGATATTAGCTACATAAATTAATAGAATCTATCAGATTGAGTTCACTCTTTGTTTTACATATCGTAGTGAATAGTAAGCTTCACGATTTTTTATTCAACTCATATATCTCGATGTTGATTACATAACTAACTTCAAAAACTGAAGTATAATGTGTTGTAATTTATTCCCCTTTGTCTACTAATTCAAAATTCATTTTTGAAATCTAATACCATATTACCTACCAAGATAATATCAAGCGGTTTAAACGTTATTAGATATTAATTGCATTGAAATATGTGTGATTGCAAATGAAAATCTGTAGTTTATATTCAAGCAAGAGTTGAAGAAATCTATTTCGACATAGTTATAGCAAAAATCTGGTTATAATATTTTCAATGTGATGAACTAAATGTAAAAGACATGATCTTAGGTATTGACAAGCTCGTCATTTTCATCTTGATTATCTGTTTTCTCTTCTAATTCCTTGGCTTTAGCCCTAAATTTTAGATAATTTGTGTGCTTAATATAGTAATTAAAGTTTTTGTCAATCTTATTGTTTGTATCTACTACATTATTAACAAAATTCAATAGAAATTTTTGCCGATTTTGAGGCAAAACATTTCTGACATAAGAATCGTGTTTATTATAGGCTATGAAATTTTTAATCGCTTTTAGTCGATGTTCTTCTTTCCTCTTGTATTTACTTAAACGAATATAATATTCTTTATCATTTAAAATTTTGTCTTTTTTTTGTAGTAAAGTTTCGTACTCAATATCAGATAGAGTTTTACCGTTTTCTATAAGGTTGATGTCTGTATCGCCAAAATGTGTGCCACTCGTTGAAGATTCCATTTTGGCTTTCATCTGATCTCTTTTAGCCCTCTCATTTCTGCTATTCTCTAAATCTGTCAAAACATGTAAGCGAAAGTCAAGTATGTACTTTTTAACTTCTTCAATCATACTTAAAGGAACCATGGCTAAATCCTTTGGATTCACACTGTAATTTTCAGCAAGTTTTTGACATTTGGTTAAATAGTCGTCTTCCGGTTTAGTCGCTATCATTGCAGCTTCACCAGCTTGTTGAAGTTCTTCAAAATAATTTAAGGATTGACTTAAAGCTATGATAAGTTTATCAACTTCACATTTGGTTTCTTTTTCAATATGTGGCTCAATTTTATGAATGAAATTATCGCTGAAGATCACATTAATTTTAGCTTTTGTTCTAAAATCCGATGCATTAGCCAATTGATAAAAAAGATATTCCATCATTACATCATAAAACAGCACAAATATGCTGTGATCGTAACTACCATTGTCATTTTTGATGCAGCTCCATTTATAACGTCTATCTATTTTAATCTTTTCCTCCTCCGAAGTTGAATATGATGCAATTTTTTCTCCAATTGAGTCAAAGATAGAGTCTAGAAGGTATTCAGTTAAGCCATGAAAATTCGTGATTGTTTTAGAAATTCCTTCAATCTCTACAATCAATGAATTATTATATTTTTTTAGTTCACTGAGATTTATGAGCTTCGTAGGCTCTCTCAATGCATCGCCAAGTCCATCAATTTTCTTCACGTCAGTAGCTTCAGTAATACTGTCCTCTGAATTAGTAGCTGTATTCCAAGAACTGTCCTCATTAAAAAGGCTGGACAGATTTATGTCTCGTTGTTTCAAAAATGAACGTAAACCTTCGGTATCAGCAATTTGAAGACTCTTCAAAAATTTGGAGGAATTTATTATCCTTTCAAGTGCATCACTTATTTCGATATGACTTGCTGAGTGTATACTCTCTGTATCTAGAAATTGTCTCCTGTAGAATTCCTCGATAAATGGCATCGGTGGGAAGTATATGAGTGTGACCACTAAATTCAGATTGAAAGCACTAAAGAGATATAAGTTACCTGAGGCTTAGTATGTAAACATATATACACGCAGTGGTCAGAGATCAACGTTAAATCCAATTTTATATAGAAGCTGTACAGAAATTTGTTCAAAATTTATAAAGCATCGATCTCTCTCAAAATTTTTGCTAGCTTAAATTTCCCTAACCAATTAATTTTGCTTACTGTTAGCTTCCTAGTGAGCTTTCAATAAAGTTGATCGCCAAATTTTTCTGATTCGGAGCTTGTAGAAGTCTACTTTTCAAGATGAAATTACAGCAAAGAATAGATAAACAACTATAAAACTCAAAAATAATAAAAAAGCCAAATGACACTTCTTAGTTGTCATATTTAAAACGGTCTTTTTCTACGGAATTGCCAACAGGATAAGTGTTCTCTGGTTGCAACATTGAAACTGGATGATACACATACATTGGATAAACAGGCATTTGTCCATTTGGACTTGTTGGGGTGCCATAGTTATGGTATGGGTAATAATACGCACCATTAGAAGGAGGGGGGCCATTTGGATAATTTCCTCTAAAGTTATGATTTGGAATATGTTGTCCAGGATGGTTGATATACCCATTTTCATCTTTTGGTGGATAGTAGTAATACATTGGGTATTGGAATGAAGCTGGTTTTGTGCTTATATGAACTGGTGTTTCACTTTCGCCGTGATCGATGGAGCTGTATGTGTAACCGGTTTTTCCTGATGTTGTCATGAAAGACTCATCTTTATCTGTATCTTCATCATTCATTATGGAACTAGCATTGCCAGCGCTGTGCTTTTGATCTAATTGATCAAATTTAACATGTTTTTCATCAGTTTCATTATTTTTCTCAGTGTCGATGTCGTCATAGGCAACATTAGGTGCTGCAAATTGAGGATATGAAAACTGAGGCTTGAATGTGACGAATTTGTCGTAATTACGCCTACGTCCTCCAAACCTTGGCAGTTGAATTGTTTCACTTTCAATGGTAAGCTTGCTGTTCCTTGCCTTGAATGCATCGCTATAGCTTCGGCTTTTTGACTCTTTCGAAAGGTTGGCATCAGCAAAAAATGGTGAGTACTTTCTGTTATAATCCAATGCATTCCTTCTCTTGTTATTCGTGTTGAAAGAATGACGCTTGTTGAAGTTAACTGGTGGAGGTGCTAAGCTAAGCTTATATCTCCTATCTTCAGAAGAATTTCTTCTATAATTGTTGTACATTTCACGATATTGGACATGTATCGTTTTATATTTGAACATAGAATGATTTTCACGTTCTACGGCTGCTGCTGCTGCTTCTTTCGTAAGAAATTTGATAAAAGCAAAATTACTCAGCTGTCTACTAACAAGTATTGCTTCTTTTATTTTACCATGACACTCAAATCTTTCAACTAATTCTTCTTTACTTATACGCGGATCAAGATGACCAACAAATATTGAATGCTTATCAATGGTGACCTCTGGAATTTCACTGTATTCATCCTCCACATTTTGGGTCCATTCTACACTCCAATCAATTTTGCTTTTCAAATTAGCAAAAGCGTTTATGGCGTCTTGTCTATAAACAAACTTGCAAAACCAACGTTTGTGTTTTGCTTTTTTATCAATACTCAATGTATCACTTAAAAAATTATCATCAACTTTAACAAGTTTTTCAATTTCACCAAACCGCAACATTAATTTCTTCAAAGTGCTTTCACAGATACCTTCATTTGAAAGCTCAAGATATAGTGTACGGTTTACTCTTGCTTTTTCACATCTTATTGTTCTACCATTCAAGATTGAATGCTGGGCTTCGCTAATAGCTAACTCTGCATCTGTATCTTTAGCATATTGAACAAAAGCATAAGGTCTATTTGCAGGATCTCTTAATACTTTCACTAACTTCATTTCACCCCATTGCTTGAAATGATCTGTAACGGATTGGCATAATACATCATCTCCGAGGTTCGATGATAAGCTCGCAACAAAAACGCATGCGGATGGACGACCTCTAATTTGTTTAGATTCTTGGTCATAGCTATACTTTTCATTTTTGAAATTTTCTGCATCATCAAGGTTATTTGATGCAAAAAATTCCTCAATAAAATCTTTATCCTCATCATCTTCTGAATCTTCTGAAATGTTTAATGCTTCCATTGACGAGTTTATATCACCATCTAGTTGATAATTGCTTTCATTTTTAGCTTCCTGGGATAAAGTCGTTTTAGTGTTAAACGTGAATGCTTCGTTAAGATCACTTTGTTCTGAGATAACTGAACCTGAAGATATCGAAGACCGATTATCTTCTGCTTCAACTTCGACATTATAATTTTCAAAATCTATATGCGGCGATGGATTGAACGCTTCAGTATTGGCAAAGCCTTCCTTGTTGAATGATTCTGATATTTTTATGGGAGCAGGAGCAGATGACATTTTAAGATTTTTTGGAACAAACTTAGCAATAATTGAAAATATATTACTTGGAAAACGCTTTACCGTAGCAAGTTTAGTATATGTTGTTTCAAGTATAGGATGTGAGCAAGACTGGAAAGCTAGATGAGTAACTATAGTAAAAAAATACTTAATTGTTTTAAAAAGAGTAACAGAATAGCTGAGATGTTGACTAACCTATGTGCGCATTCACTTCCTTTTAAAGTATCGCTGAGCATTTTTATTTAGAAGGTTGTTTGTTAAAATAGCTTCAAACGGGGCAATTTACTTCCCTTTTGGGAACATGGCTCATTAATTTATAATGTGATGATAACTGTCCCGCAGCATTGCACCGAACTGAGCCTTCAAAAAAATTTAAAAAAATTATTCCTCGTGGTTTTATGATATTAAATTGGAGATTGGTAATGAAAAACTGTTGAAGCTAAAACAGTGTGCTTTATATTGATCTAATATAGTAAGCGAAGTATCAGAAATGCTAGACTATAGTGCAAAGTTAGTTCTGGCACCTATGGTGAGAATTGGTGAGCTGCCTATAAGGCTGCTAGCTCTTAAATATGGTGCCGATTTGGTGTGGGGTCCCGAGATTGTCGATAAGAAACTCTTAACATGTGAAAGGATGTACAATGAAAAGCTTAAAACAATTGACTTTTTATCTAAAAAGGGTAATAAGACAATTCCTGGAATGACAGATATTGTATTTAGAACGTTTCCAGAGGTTGAACATGACAAAGTTGTCTTTCAAATGGGTACTGCTAATCCTGACATAGCTGTGGAGGCTGCCAAGTTGGTAATTAAGGACGTTGGAGCTTTAGACATTAATGCAGGCTGTCCTAAACATTTTTCAATACACTCTGGTATGGGTGCTGCTCTTTTAAATACTCCAGACCTACTCTGTGAGATTTTAACGCGATTGGTTGAAGAGGTAGGAAAACCTAATGGAAAACCTATAAGTGTCAAGATTCGTCTACTTCCAACAAAAGAAGAGACTTTACAGTTGGTAGAAAAGTTAATGAAAACAGGTATTAGTAACCTTACAGTCCATTGTCGTAGAAGAGAAATGAGAAACAGAGAACCACCTATTAGAGATTACTTAGATGAAATTAGTAAGATTTGCAAATCAAATAATGTATCATTTATTATAAATGGTAATGTGCAAAGTTATCAAGACTTCGAAAATTTGCAGTCTAAGTTTGGAAGCGATGTTGGAGCAATGATTGCTTCCGCTGCGGAAATCAACCCTACGTGCTTCAACAAAGACGGACCTCTTCCATGGTACAAAATGGTTAAAGACTATATCAAACTTGCGGATGATTTTTATAATCATCCCGCAAATACCAAATATTGCTTAGCTAGAATGATACCAAATGAAAAGAATAAAAATAAAATATACGCAATGATAACCAAGGCTAAGACCACAGATGAATTTAAGGAAATTCTTTTAAACAAAATGGGTGATGATGGTAAGCTACAACAGGATGATGAAAACAATCCGGGTTTAAAGAGAAGACCTGAAGATACCGAAGCTGCGACAGGAAAGAAAATAAAAGTCTAGCATACCCGTAATACATAATTCTTATAAAGATAGGTAAAACTATTTACTTTCATATTATGACGTGCCGTGTTTTTCAAATCCTGATATTGTTGATTTTTCATATATAGAAGGATAGAATCCTAAAACTTTGTATATTTTACCCATATCTTTTATCCCCTTTCCTGTTAATCTTTTGTAAGCAGAGGTTAGCTTTTCCTTGATATCATTTTTGTCATTATTGGAAGATAGTAGCTGGTCCATACGATAACCTAATCCCATGTTATTAAGAAAATCACCTTGCTCGACAACGTGTGTGACAAACTGGTTTTGATTTAAAATATCCGCCAAGGAACCAAAGTCGACATCAATAGATAAATCTACCTCACCAACATCTCCTAATGGGTTGACAAATTTGTGACCTTTAATACCACGTAAAGAATTAATTGGAATTGTGGTTGTGCCATAATCAATTATTAGACCAGCTCCTATGTCACTTGACTTCAAAATGTTAGAAAATTCGTAAATGTAAGAATGTGATTCTGCAGAAATTTCGACTTCAGAACCAACCGGTAATGATTCATATCTATCAGATGTCTTTGGAATTGCAGTTTGAGGTGTTGCATATGGTGCTTGAACAATCACAAATTCGGCATCGCTCTTTTTAGTTATGCTTCCAGGGCTGCTGGTTAAAAGACTATCTTTTTTAGCATCAGGCCGAATATCAACAAGATATTCTCTCCAACCTTTCTCTGTTTTTATAAAACGATTCATGGGAAGTGCATCAAAGAACTCGTGAGCCATGATGAAATTCATATATTCCTTGCCTGATAGTTGTGGTTTATCATCCTTTAACCATGTAATCTTATTCCCCCACTCAGATACAGACTCAAAAGTATAGGGATCTATCATTTTAAGCTCTTCGTCTTCTTTGCACATTGTTTTGTGTTGCTCTCTAATTAAAACGTCTGATTTTTCAATGAACACGATCTCAATGGGGTTACTGTCCTTCACAAACTTTCGAATAGTTCTAATCATGTCATACATTAAAGTCCCTTTTCCTGGTCCAAATTCAATGATTCGGAACTTTTTTTCATGTATACTGAAGTTGTCTCTGTTAGAAATAGCTTGGTATTTCAATTCCTGGATAAAAGCACTAAAAAACCAAAGGCCACACATCTCACCAAATGTAGAACTAATTTCTGGTGAAGTTATAAAATCGCCAGTTTTGGAATCTAGCGGATTTCTAGTGGTGTAGTATCCATATTGTGGATCAATTAGACATTGCTTCATGAAGTGAGAGATAGAAATGGGGCCAGTGGTCTTTATCATGTTTTTCAAGACTCTTGTCAAGTTTTCACTATTAGACAATGTAGAATCCAATGGTTCCATACGCTCTCTTTTTTGCATCACGAAAGAATTATCGGGAATTGTAAACGGTTTGCCATCTGGACCTAAAATCTCTAATGGTTTTGGATCTTTGATCTCATCCTTGGATTTAAAAGGTTTTCCATCGTTTCCAGAAAAAGCAAATCTTCGAGCACATCTTAAAACTCCTTTAAAATGAGGTTGAAGTATGCTCTTTCTTGTGTAACTTTTTAGCATTGATTATGAATGTTGCAAATGATTCTTGCACGGTCATTCTGGGTTAAATAAAAGTGTAAATAGCATTGTATCCATGAAAAAATTTGTAATGTATGTATCACGTGACTGTTTAAATCCGATAAAGCTCACAAATTAAATTTAACCATTAATAACGCGCTGTCAAGTGAAATGTGGGGTTCGAGGTCAGACCTTAAACAACTCATTTTTCTTTGTAAATATAGAACCAGCCATCTCGTGTGAGCTACAAAAGAATATCATACGTTGAAGTACCAAAAAATTAAAATTAGTAGGGATACAAGACATCTTAATATTGAACCCTAGTCCTTTCTTTAAACTCCACTTGGGAAAAAAAATCATTCACATATTATGCAAGACTCAGATGGTAATTCGCTTTTTTCAGACTCTATCAATGGAGTAATAAGTCACCATCATTTTTCAAAATGGTATAATAAATATTCTTCAATATCAAATTCATCTAATGGTTCAACAAGTATCGCATCACACTTTACATACGCCTTCAAGGTCTTATGCAAATTTGTTCGCTACATTGGACCCGGACTAATGGTTAGTGTTGCCTATATGGATCCAGGAAACTTCAGTAGTAGTATTGCATCAGCGCAATTTCAATATAAGCTTTTGTTTTCTCTTGTCATATCCAATATAATGGCTGGATTTTTACAAATTTTAGCAAGTAAACTAGGCATTTGCACAGGAGAAGATTTAGCTGCAAATTGTAGGAAACATCTCCCTAATAGGATAAATTACATTATTTATGCGTTTGCAGAAATTTCTGTCATTGCTACTGATGTGGCGGAAATAATTGGAACTGCAATTGCTTTCAACATCATTTTCAAGATACCACTTTTGGTAGGTGTTTTGCTTTCAATTATAGACATGCTTTTTGTTATTATGGCATATAGACCTGATGGTCCTATGATACTTCTTCGAATTTTTGAAGGGTTTGTTAGTTTATTGGTTTTTGGTACTGTTATTTGCTTTGCAGTAGAACTTGGAAAGGTTTCGCCAACCACAAATTGGAAGGACGTTGCGATGGGTTTTCTTCCATCTCGTGAAATTTTTGCAGATATTAATGGTCTCTATCTTTCTGCAGCATTACTAGGAAGTAACTTGATGCCACATTCCTTATATTTGGGTTCAGGAGTAGTTCAAGCGAGAATGAAGGCATTTGACATCAAAATGGGATATTATGTTCGCCCATTAGAAAGAAAAAGACAAGGCTTATTTACATTTGCTTCTGCTGAAGATAATGAAAATGAATTGCAGAATTCCGAATCAAAGTATAAGCCATCTATTCATGCTATAGATGAAACTATGAGCTATACCATAGCTGAATTGATTGTCTCATTGGTTACAGTAGCTTTATTTGTCAATGCTGCTATTTTAATTGTTGCAGGATCTGCTCTTTCCACGCCCACTGACGATGATGGTGATTTTGCTTTGGAAACAGCAGATCTTTTTACTCTACATCAGCTTTTATCGACACATTTATCAAAAGCAGCTGGTTCTGTATTTGCATTCGCTCTCTTGTGTTCCGGTCTTTGTGGTGGTACTGTTGTTACAATCGCAGGGCAGCTCATTATGGAAGGACATTGTAACACACGGATACCACCAGGAATCAAAAGAATAGTTACCCGAACTTTAGCCTTAATACCGTGTGTTTTGGTGGTGATTGCATATGGTAGGGAAGGTTTAAGCGCAGTTTTAAATGCATCACAGGTTGTTCTTTCGTTTATGCTTCCATTTATTTGTGCTCCATTGATTTATTTAACATCCAACAGGGATATTATGAAGGTCGAAATATTTAATGATGACAATAAGCTCACGAATGTTGAAGGTGGAATTGAATTAAACGACCTCACCGTGAAGACCAATAAAATTAACATGTCAACTTCCACAGTATCTCAGTCAAATTCTGAAGCAGGTTCTTGTTATGATTTTACTGAAGAAGGCGGAAATAGTATACAATGTAGAAGTTACAAGAATATGAGCAACTCAAAAACTACTACAATTGCTGCAGTGTTGGTATGGATTTTAATTTCTGCATTAAACTTTTGGTTATTGATCAGTATGGCACTAGGGAAAAATGTGCCGGTGTGATTAGAGCTGTCCCCTGATTTTATTATTATATATATATATACCCTTTTGTACTATTAGAATCATAGTAGTTATATATTTAAGTATGTTATGAAAAAATTTGAACTCAAAACAAATGCATGATTACGTAACAGATCCGCCATAAATTTGTAATAAATTTATCGGAATTCTGCAAAAAAAAAGTTAAACCCGGGAACACAAGTTTGAAGTTTTGTACAGGAACTGAATTTGTATTAGAACACTAATGTCAGATCTACATGAACTCTGTTATTTTAAAAGTAGGCCTATAGATGAGGATAGATATTTAAAGCCACTCAAAGGCTATTTAAAAGCGGGTATTCCAGCTACTTACACCTTGGAAGAAGCGTACAATTATGAAAATGAAATCGAAGAAGAACCCACAAGCACCACTACTCCAATGCATTTGATATGTGAAAATATTCCGCTAGAAGTAGAAAGCTCTGAGGAAATTGTTATTTTGAAAATGATGGAAGAACTTTGGCTTAATGGTGCTGGTTGGTGTTTAGTAAATGAAAAGAACGAGACCCCTGCTTGCATTCTTTTGAGGAGGGGTTTGCACGGATCTGAATATTGGAATAGCTGTGTAGAATCTGGATACCGTGCAGAGGTGGTTCTTAGGAAATTGAACAATTTGAATATTGAGTTCTTGGGTGATGATGAAGATGAAATTGAAAATAAAAATAAAAATGAAGTTCTAGGAAATGATAAAAATAGAGAAAAGTTACCTGAACTAGTTGAAGAAATTGATTTAAAGACAGAAGATGATTTTGTTAATAATGATGATGATGCGGATATGTATAGTGGACCTGCTGGTGCTACGGATGTTTATCTTAAAACCCCACTTGAATACAAAGAGGGAGCTCTTGTCACTAAGGAAGGTGCGGATGGTGTTATGATGCAATGGGAGGATACACTTATGAAGGCGGGCTGTGAGTCTTTATTTTCTTCGGTCGAAGATGATAATGATGTCAATATTCTGAACTTGGGATTTGGAATGGGGATTATTGATTCTATGATTCAATCAAGAAAACCCAAAAAACACTATATATGTGAAGCACATCCAGATGTTTTGAGAAAAATGAAAGAAGACGGATGGTATGAAAAATCTAATGTTGTTGTTCTAGAAGGAAAATGGCAGGATACTCTTCCGGAGTTACTTACCAAAGGAATTTTTTTTGACGGTATATATTATGATACGTTCAGTGAACATTACGAAGATATGGTAGAAGACCTCTTTGATTTAATAGTCGGACTACTTAAACCTACTGGTACATTCTCCTTCTTTAACGGTTTGGGTGCAGATAGATTAGTGTGCTATGAAGTGTATAAGAAAGTTGTTGATTTTGATTTGTCAAACTATGGATTGCAGGTTAAGTTCACTGAAATGGCAGCTCCTATGACTACTCTTGAAGAAAATGATCATGAAGAGGATTCTGTGTGGAAAGATATCAAACGCCCCTACTGGCGTTGTCCAGTTTACTACCATCCAGAAGTTAGATTTATGTAGCCTGTTGTACCATGTTGAGCGTCACGTGATGTGAATGATGCATCAGTTTACAACTAAAAACTTCTTTTTTGTAAAGGAATCATCCCCTTCTCTAATATATACAATATTGGCAGCTTAATCCTGGTCTTAGTATAGTTTTATCTGATTTTATTTAATCTAGTTTGGTTAGATACTCAGAAAATGATATAGATTAATAATACAAATTTAATAAATGAACTAGCATAATTTTTATGTGATCAAAATTCAATTCCATATAAATTTTGAGTTCGCGACCAATTTAATCAAATTTCAAAATTCGTTAATTAATATTCAAATTTTGAAAGTTTCGAAAATTAACCCAAAAATTGATCTTCCAACCAAACCTCGCAAAATTATGTTTGATAGTGGAAAATTATATGCTTAACGGCTGTTGATCCTTTCACACTAAATACCAAAAAACATATGTCTCTTGAAAATAGCTTATCGTTGTTATCACTTGCAGAGCCAACACCAGAAGGTGCCCTCAAGGTTAAGTCTCTTGTATTTAAACCAAAAACTGCAAAAACTGCAACACCTGTTCCAATCGTTGTCGTCGCTTTACAAACCACACAAACACCAGCAGGTCTCATTGCAAAGGCTGCAGAAGCTAAAGAACCAAGATTGGCAAAAGATGAGTTGACCAATGAATTTTTTGGTGTCAAAGCAGCTGATTTCTCCATTGCTTCATTAGGTGCTAATCACAAAGATGGTAAGATTAAGTTAATCATCGATTCCCAAATTACAGACTCGGAATCAATACAATATGTGTTAGAGAATGATTCCGCAAAACTTATTTTGAATGGTCAACAATTAAATGGCTTTCTCTCTTCATTTTCACCAGTTGTTGTTGACTTCTCCATTGCGCCAACTCCTGCTGTTGCCCCAACTACAAAAAAAACAGTTAAGACAGCAACCAATGATGCAGCTTTAGAAGATGCTAAGTTGATCGGTGTTACTGTTGACAAAGAAAAAGATTTTTCAGGATGGTATCAACAAATTTTAACCAAAGGTGAAATGTTGGACTATTACGATGTTTCTGGTTGCTATATCATGAGACCAGCATCATATGCTGTTTGGGAACAAATTCAAAAATTCTTTGATGAAAAAATTAAATCTGATGGTGTTTCCAACGCTTACTTCCCAATGTTTGTGTCTTCAAGAGTTTTAGAAAAAGAAAAGGATCATATTGAAGGTTTTGCTCCAGAAGTTGCTTGGGTTACCAAGGCAGGTAGTTCTGATTTGGATGAACCTATTGCTATCAGGCCAACCTCGGAAACAGTGATGTATCCTTACTATGCTAAGTGGATTAGATCTCACAGAGATTTACCTTTGAAGATTAATCAATGGAATTCTGTCGTTAGATGGGAATTCAAGCATCCGCAACCATTTCTCAGAACAAGAGAATTTTTATGGCAAGAAGGACATACTGTCCATTTAACTCATGAAGATGCAGAATCTCAAGTCTTAAGAATCTTAGACTGGTACGAAGAAATCTACAGAACTTTACTGGCTGTTCCTGTTGTTAAAGGTGTTAAAACTGAAAACGAAAAATTTGCTGGTGGTAAGTTTACTACAACTGTTGAAGGTTATATTCCAACCACGGGTAGAGGTATCCAAGGTGCAACTTCTCATCATTTAGGTCAAAACTTTTCTAAAATGTTCAACATCACCGTTGAAAATCCAGAAGGACCAGACAAGCCAAAAATTTTCACCCATCAAACCTCCTGGGGATTATCTACTAGAGTAATTGGTGTCATGGTTATGATTCACTCAGACAATAAAGGTCTTGTCATTCCTCCAAGAGTTTCTCAATATCAAGTTGTCGTCATTCCTGTCGGCTTGACGTCGAAAACTACTAAAGAAGTTGAAGATAATGTCTATGCTTCTTGTAAAGACTTGGAATTTAAGCTTGCCTCAAACAACATCAGAGTTACTTCAGATTACAGAGATAACTACTCACCAGGTTGGAAGTTTTCAAATTGGGAATTAAAGGGTGTTCCGGTCAGACTTGAAGTAGGTCCTAAGGATGTTGCAAATAAATCTGTTCTTGCTGTCAGAAGAGATACTGGTGAAAAGATCTCTATTATGCTTGATGAACTTGATACTAAACTTCCAGAATTGCTTGACTCTATCCATGACAACTTATATGAAACTGCTAAGGCCAAGTTTGATGCTCATAGAGTCCTTGTTCATGATTGGGAAGATTTTGTTCACCAATTGAACCAGAAGAACGTCGTTATTGCACCTTGGTGTGGAGTTCCAGAATGTGAAGATGATATCAAAGACGGATCATCTAGAAAAGATGATGGTGAAGAATTCGAAGTTGATGAAAAGGCCCCATCAATGGGTGCAAAATCATTATGTATTCCATTTGAACAACCACAGCTAAAGGAAGGCACTAAGTGTGTCAAATGTGAAAACAATGCCGTTAACTACACTATGTTCGGTAGATCTTACTAGCTTAAATTTTATAGTAACCAACTAGATTTGTAAATTTAAGATGCTGAAAAAAGGTCGCAAATTCGTTTCATACAGATCATCAATTAATATCGGATCTAGCTAGCTTCGAGTTTGTTTTCGCACAGTATGCTACAGTAGAAATATTATGATAAGAATGTCAAAGATTTTTGATGTTATATAAGGTTCTACATTGTTATTTAAGTAGGTTCTTATTGTGGACATTCCTAAAGGTGGCCGATACTCGACGACATACCACGACATTCTCTGTCAGTCGTGAGGTCGATTGACCGTTGTTGGCGGCTCGTCTCTAGACCGATAATTCTAAGGATTTTCCCCAAATCCTGACATATTATTATAATTGAATCAATTTTCAGTAATGATGCATGCACATCAATTTAAAATAAAACATAACTCGGCATGTTTAATTCAAGAAGAACTGTCACTAACTACCTTAAGACTATTAATTTTTCTAGGAGGATAACGAAAAATGTGGAACTTTCACCATGTATCAGACAAATTTTAGAAAACGCTCCTGCACCTCAAACGTCCATCGAAATAAACGGATGGGTTGCTTCATCCCGTGTTTCAAAGAATGTGGCCTTTGTAGACCTTAAAGATGGTACTTCTTTTGAGAACATTCAGTGCGTAGTGCGTCCACCGACCCTCTTACCTCAAAGTATAAAAAATGGTGCAGGTATCAAAGTCAAAGGTGTATGGACGACAAGCAGAGGAACCCAAACATATGAAGTACAAGTTACAAATGAGAATGCAGGTGAAATAAAGATGTGGGGGGACGTTGAAGAATTGTTTCCAATGATTAAAAGTGGGCATAGTTTACAATACTTGAGGACGATTCCCGAGTACAGACTAAGAGATGCTAGGCTCGGTGCACTTACTAGATTCAGATCACAGGTTGAAACTTCCCTGGTCAACTACTTTGATTCAGAAATGTTTATAAAAACAAGTCCACCGATTGTTACAGCATCTGATTGTGAAGGGGCAGGAGAATTATTTAGGATTGAATCCAATTCTAAGTTACAAAATGGTGAAAAGTTTTTTGGTAAACAAGCATTTATGACCGTTTCTACACAATTACACCTAGAAACTCTTTGTGCAGCATTAAATAGAGTTTGGACATTAACACCTTGTTTTAGAGCGGAAGAAAGTGATACAAACCGTCATTTATCAGAGTTCTGGATGCTCGAAGCTGAAATTGCTTTTGTGGAGGAGGTAGCACAAGTGACTACTTTTTCTGAAAAGATGATAAAGGCTGTAGTGAAAAACTTGGTCAATGATTATAAGGGAATGGGCAAGAATCTACTGAGCACTACAGATAATAAGAGTGCAGAACTAATGGTAGAAAGGTGGAAAATGTTATTGGCAAAAAAATGGGACTCGATTACTTACACAGATGCCATCAAAACTTTACAGACAGCATACGACTCCAAATCAGCTAACTTCACTACAAGACCAAATTGGGGTGAGTCCTTGAAATCAGAACACGAAAAGTGGTTAGCCGGGGAGCACTTCCAAAATCCAGTTTTTGTAACAGATTATCCACTTGAAGAAAAGGCATTTTATATGAAAATAAATGAACTTTCAGAAAGTGAGCCTGGGCCTACTGTTGCTTGCTTTGACCTCTTAGTGCCGGATATTGGTGAGTTGATTGGAGGATCTATTAGAGAGCATGACTTTGTGAAGTTAGAAAAGGAAATCGAAAGGCGGGGAATGGAAGTTGAGCCATTGCAGTGGTATCTGAACTTGAGGAAAAATGGCTCGGTTCCCCATGGTGGTTTCGGTATGGGCTTTGAAAGACTACTACTGTACTTGAGCTATACTGAAAATATCAGAGATGTGATACCATTTCCTAGAAGTGCCGATGCCTGTCTTTGTTAACTTTCTCATAATACTTGTAAATAAATGATATATTAATATTAAGAGCATCTTTTCCTATAGTTCAATATCTTTAACATTGTGGCTTTTGAACTTTTTGTTTGCCCTGTCAAGACTCTTGATACACATTCGGTCACCGATAAATTCGAATGATAGAATCTCTTCGCCATCGCCAATTTCGATATCAAACACAAATCTAGTCGCTTTTTTCGGTATCATTCGTAGACCACCAATGCAATCCTTTGTCGTGTATGGAATAGTTGGTAAGTTGTCGCAAATATCTGTTTTCCAGTTAATTTTACGAGGAATAATAAGTAAAACGTACGTTTGAGACTCCCATATCAATATACCTTCTAAGCCGATGTTTTCTGGGCAGGAACTATGTGATACTTTAAAATAAGCTCCAACAAATTCTGCTACAGATAATTTTGCAGTAATAAGGTCAATAGTTTTGCATCCATGAACTAAATCCTTCATATAATTTTTCCATAAATTGTGCATTTGAAAGAAGTCTTCAATAAAAAGAAGCTCTCTACATATCTTAAGATCCTTTACGTCCTTCTCTAAAATTTCAGGTTTCAACTTCTTAAGTTTGTGAAGTTTTTTGGCTATCTTATTCTGTTTTCTTAATGTATCTTGAATTAGTTTCTTGAATTCAGTTTTAGTTTTATTTGGATCAAACTTGTTTCGTCGAACATTAGTGGCATTTTTTAAAGAATTATCAGCAGAATGAAAGTCTCCTTCTTCTTTCTGTGACCCAATGTTGTACTCGTTTCCTTCAGTTGATTCTAATATCAAATAGTTTTTCTGAGGGCCAGTGAAAGAGTATCTTTCTTCCAAAAATTTTAAAAGTTTCCCACTTTGGTTAAACTTGGAACATCTTGATAGAAGTAACTGCTCTACGCTGTTAATACGATCCATAATGTTTCTCAATCAGAATGCAACGAACTAATGGAATTGTAATTGGGATTGGAATTCTTTTTGTAACAAGAATGCAGATTATTTTTGGAGTCGCACAATAAATTTGGGCGAAGTGATTATCGTAGTCCTATGCAAATCACCATTTTCCGTTCAGAGTAATAACATTGATTGTGTATTGGTAAAAAAATCGTAAAGACTGTAATTGATCATTGCTAGCTTATAAAAGATGTTTTTTCAAAAAACAATGTATTCGATGCTAAGCAGATGCTATAATCTGAAAATGCTACTGAGCTGGCGACTTTACCGTTAGCCATAATTAAAAAAATTCTTCATCTTTTTATTTCTTATTTTGATGGATGAATATACTATTGTCAAAAGCTTCTTTCAAATTATGACTTTTGAATTTTTTTCTTATTTTTTTTGGAATATGACAACAAATAGCTTCTCAGTTTCCGATAGGAAAGGTTTATCAAACATTTCTATTTTCTTCAAAGGTAATTCAAAATGAACTTAGACAAATATTTATATGGCATTGTGTTATTTTAGTCCGCTTACCGACTGCTAAAATACTTGAGAGAGTCATTTTGTTAAAAAACGAAGCAGGGGGATTCTACAGACAATTTGGTTTTACCTTATAAGATATGATAATGAACTGTCTAAGTTGCTGAAGTTGTGATTTGTTTAATGACTAGTTTGAATAGATATTTTATGTTAGGTTAGATTCGTTGCTTTTCCAATCATTGAAACCCAATATATATGTCACCATTGTTGCAGTGAAATTAAACTCCTAACTCGGTTTATAGCTAACAGTCAGTTGATCAAAGTGTATTTAAATTCCATATTCTCTAATTTCTGTTATGGAACTCAAACATTTGGAATTAGATAGATGATAACATTACATTCAAGGTAGCTCTGCTAAAACAATTAGCTTTCTAAAAATAAAATCAGGAGTTTCATTTTGACTCATTAATATTCCAGTTTCTAAATCTGTATGGGTATCTGAGCATAAACCAAGTTAAATATTTCTTGATATGAATTTTGTTTATTTAACATGATTTTTTTGATATATCTTACAATCTTGCAAACGAATACATAGCTCGCCTATCTGGTTGTGGTATCACATTTTTTGGTTATTTTTTCTCATCTTGATATAGATGTAATATAAGCTAAATAGGGTTCCTTCGTATTTATGAGAGCAGTTAAAAGTAGTTTGTGATTGCATTTATCTGTCATTTTTGTTTCGTGACACTTCAGATCAAGGGGAATAGCAATGTCTGGTGTTTGCAGCTTGGCCAATCTAAAAATTATGCAATAAAAAAAGTACAAAAACCGGATTCAGCTTGAAAATATGTTTTTACAAGTAAAACTCAAATTACTCGCTTTCAGTAATTAGTTGTTTGGTCTAGTGGTTACGACGTCCCCTTTACACGGGGAAGGTCGCGAGTTCAAACCTCGCATCAACTATACAACTAAATTTTTTGTTAGGCTTGGACAAAAGCTATTTATAATAAAATATTAATTCTATTTTTTGAATTATTTTTATTTTTAAAGAACTTAAAGATTCAAAGTTTATATTGAACACGTTGGTGGCCAGCTACTGTATAAGAAATTCTATAATTTTCCTTTAGAATGATTTGATTTTGTTACCATTGCCATGAAAGCAGATTGTGGCCTTTCATTTATCCAGCGGCTCAATCCAGACATGCTCTCATCTACTAGTTGAAGGTTGATTTGATGGTTAAAATTTTGTTTAACCATAATCTTGTTTTCGGTGATTGAATCATTGGCCAACGACTCACTTAAACTATCTAATTGATCTCTAACTTTTTGATTGAATACATCCACACTATCTGTTTCAATTATATCAGAAATAAAGCCACACATTTGCAACGTTTCGAATGTTATTTTCTGTGCAAGACATACTGCCTTTAAACTATTTGTAATACCTATCCTTTTTGGTAGAGAAGCAGAAACCCCGCATTCGTTAACTAAACCAATCGAGGCAAATGGATATTGCATGTAAGGTTTTGTGGATTTAGTGCTAACAGGTTTTCTTGCAATGATTATGTCCATCAAACATACTAAAGCAGCCGATAGACCAATTACAGGACCATTCAATGCGACAACAATGAGTTTTTTATGATTTAAAATAGTATTAACAAGATAAATATTCTTCGACGTAATCTGTTCATAGTAGTCAAGTTTCGTGAGGTTGACCATTTTAGATATCGACTTAATATTAGCACCAGTTGAGAAAAATGATCCTGTTGAGGTTATCAAAGTAATTGAAGTAGTTTTATCTTTATCAGCTTTATCAAATAGATCGGCTAAATGAACGAATTCTGGTATAGTGAATGAATTGAGAGATTCAGGATTGTTGATGTGTATTTCGGAAACTTTTCCTCTAACAAGATATTGTAAAGAATCTGTCATTTTGGTATGTTAATTGATCAACTCCAAAATATGAATTACTACATAAGAGCCTGGGGAAGAGCATAGACTTTAATATATATCGATTACGCATAAACTTCTCCGAGACCTCGGTGTAAATATTTTGCGGGGCCATAATTTGTCTGTAAACTACATTATTTAATAGGAACGTCAACTTCTCTATAATAATAAAATATTTACATGAATTGTACATAATTGATAAAGCTACTTGGAGTCGTTAATCAAATGTTTACCAAATTTTTTCAATGCATCTCTAACTTCGATGAAAGAACCTTTACTACCACTGACACATCCCTTTACCAGTAAGTAGCCGTCGTTTGCATTGGCATCTAATACTTCTAAATTGAATATAGTGTTTGTAACATTACCCATTCTACCTGCCATTTTCTTACCAGGAAAAACTCTAGCTGGGGAAGTATTTTGACCAGTGGAACCAGCTGATCTATGAGATTTGGACGCACCATGAGAAGCATTACCACCTGAAAATCCCCACCTTTTCATAACACCTTGTGTACCTTTACCCTTTGTAACAGAGATACAATCAACAAGCTGACCTACTTTGAAATGATCTGCTTTCAACTCTGTACCAACTGGTACGAGATCTTCCTCTTTTGCAACTTGAAAATCACAGAGGTATGCCTTTGGAGAAACCTTGGCATTTCTGAAATGTCCTAATTCAGGTCTTGTGACATTTTGTGGCTTTCTATATCCTGCACCAATTTGAACAGCATAAATACCGTTCTTTTCAACAGTTTTATTATAGACAACTTCGTTTTGAACAATTTCTAAAATAGTTGCAGGTAAACGACGACCTTGATTATCAAAATAACAAGTCATACCTCTTTTAACAGCAATTAGACCAGGTCTTGACAAAAGACGGCGACGCTGACGTTTTGATTCATTAGAAGTAAATGTAATTGGTTCTTGTGATTTTATGTAAGGGATAGCAGATGGTGAAACAAGTTGCTTAGAAATGTCAAGATTGTAGCGTGAAAGCACTTCTGCAACAGTACTCTGTGCCCTTTTCGATATATGCAGGAAGGACATAGTGTTCGTTGATAGTGGAGTTAGAGATAATAGTAGTAATTATCGTGAAGAAATGTAGCACGAATTTCATGTTGAAAAAGGGAACAAAATCGCAAAGATTCCGCACTACGTTAAATCACCAAGTTACCCGGTTACTATTGTTATTAGTTCGTGCGATCACTTTACATCATCTACACAACTGATTAGCTACTAAATAGTTGATTATTCTATAAAGAGCATTGTAATATCAAAGAATAATGGATATATATGTGTATATGGATATGAGTTAAAAAGGCTTATAAGGATAAAGACATTCTTGTTCTTCTTCCCTCTTTACTTTCTCATGTTCTTGATTTTCACTTTCTTTATTTTCATCATTGTTACCTTCTTTATTTTCGTTGCTTTCATTGTTTCCATCACCATCTCCTTCTTGTGGCTTGATCTCACCTTTACCATTGTTCTTCCAAGAACCACCAAATTCATGAAAAACGTAACAATATTTACCACAATTATTTTGATTATCTTCTCTGAAGGAAAGTTTAGGATAAATCACAACATCATCAACCATAACAGGAGCAATTAAACCAGTAAAAAACTTCCATGTTATGAGATTTGTATCATCTTCTGGACCAAATAATTCGCCATAAACATTACGACTAGAATCAATATCCACAATAGTTGGATTTGATAAAGAATTCATGTGTCCATAAATGGTGTCTGTCCAAACAACTGGTCCAGTCCACTCCATAATATCAATTGAGTTACATCTATCCACGCCATGGAAATCTTTGTAATATGCTTGCAATTTGTGATTTTTGGCAGCGTTGAATGTAGTTTCAACGATTTTTGCAATCAGTTTTTTAAGAATTGGATGTCTTGGCTTAGCTTTAAATGTCCACTGCTCAAATTGTACTCTTCTTGTCATGTAGTGTTCCCAATTTTCTACATTCATATCTTCTTCAACAGCAACAACAAAACCTACGTTTCTATCTGAATCAAACCAAGTATCAACCGGTTTCTGCATTTTAGTGTCAAGATCGGTATATAATCCACCATATAAAAAAATTAAAAGGTATCTTGAAAAATCAGATTGAATGATTTTATTTGGCATTAAATCGAATGCTTCAACCACTTCAGGAACTGTATTTGCAAAATGCATAACAAGGAGCTCATGAATTTCAGCATCGGTATACAAGTTATATTTGTAAGTTGGATTTTCGTTTTTCCATGTTGCAACCAACTCTCTGTGCGGGAAGTCTGGATCCGTTGGTGGAACTTTCCACATTTGAATGATATTCTTGTCGATTCTTCTAGGTGAATTGTCATATGGAAAATAAGTGTTCAGCCTGTCCAAAGTAGTTTTGTAATCATAAGGGTTAGCACCTCTCGTATGTGGATTGAATCTATAAAAATTGGATATTGCTTTGGATGTGGAAGACGACGAGTAGGAGTTCAAAAGAAACAGTATATACCCGATGGCTAATCCAAGAACAACGGAGTAAATCCTAAATCGGCTCTTTGTATGTATTGCTTTCGATGTATACATATTGTTAAGTATGTACCTCACTTATGACTGTCTGTTGATACCGAGAGAGAAGTAACACACTAGGTATATTGTGTGTCGTTACCTAGCAATACTTTATCGCACTGCACATTGAATTTTCTAAAAATCAGCATGGTGTCCCAAATTAGCAATTTCGCGAATTACTGCTCAACGAATTTCAACTCGCCCCTGAATCCGTCAATTTGTTTATTTTTGGCCCAATTGGCTTTACCCAGACGAATAACCTTTCTTTTTTTGTTTCATTTCACAAGTTTTCTTTCTTCGACATCCATCACATATGATACTTAGAAAAAAGAGTTTGGTAAGGGTGTCCATTTTGTCAGTAGTAATCTGCTTGGTCTTTTACTTCACATCAAATTTGGGTGCATCAACGTCAATTACGGACATTCAGAGTTATTTGAAAAATTTCGATTCTGATAAATCCGGTGGATCATTTTCCTCAAATTACAACTATGAAACTAAGGATCTGGACTCGGTTACTATTCAATCATTTTTGAATGGTGATATCAATGTCCAGAAATTCTTTGCTACGTATTTTGAGCTTTTGCAAAATAATAAATGTTCATACCCATTAAAACAGCGTATGGTTCTAGATGATTCTGGCAAGCCTAAAATTGATCCAGTCTATTTTATTGCACAAGAGAGCGATGATGTTTCTGAGGAGAAACTTTTGTCCTTATTTGAGTTCAATGATGAGTTTGTGAAAGATTTGACTGCTAAACATAAAAACGTTGTTTCTAACATGCCATCATATACTCCAACTTTCTACAAGGGCAAAGGTTACGCAATTGTTGGAGGTGGTAAATATTCATGGTTTTCATTTCTTGCAGTGAAATCATTGAGAAAACTTGGTGCTAATTTACCAGCAGAAATCATTCTACCTACAGCTTCTGATTATGAACCCCTCCTATGTGAAGAACTTCTACCAAAACTTAATGCAAAATGTGTTCAAATGGAAAATGTTTTTGGAAAACAAATTTTAGAGAAGATGAACTTAACAGGTTATCAATTAAAAGGTCTAGCCTTATTAGCATCTTCATTTAAAGACGTATTTTTATTGGATTCCGACTCTTATGCTGTCACGAACCCTGAGCCTATCTTTAAGAGTCAATTGTATAGAGATTTCAAAATGATTACATGGCCTGATTTTTGGAGAAGAACAGATTCCCCCCTCTATTATAAAATTGCCGGTATTGATGTCAAAAATAAAATGGTACGTCATCTCAATGATGTATGGACTGATCTTGATCTTATTGATCCAAACCATGAGACCAAGAACGTCAAGACTGATATTGCATTCCATGATAGAGAAAATGCTTTGCAAGACTGGTCGACTGAATCTGGTGAAATGTTGATAGACAAAAGTGTTCACTTCAAATCTCTATTATTGGCGCTATATTATAATGCAGATGGTCCTTTCTGTTATCATCCACTTTTGTCACAAGGTGGTGCAGGAGAAGGTGATAAGGAAACTTTTGTTGCTGGTGCTAATTATTTCAAATTACCATATTATCAAGTCTATAAAAGACCAGATAAAACATATGGGTTTTGGAATCATTTAAACACTTGGGAACATGGTGCAATTGTTCAATATGATCCTCTCACTGATTATGAAAATATCAAGAAGATTCAACAGAGGATCAAAACAGATTCTAAAGACCCAAACTTTCAATACGATTACAATAAATACTTTATTGAAGGAAATCCAGTTTCATCATCCAAACCTATGTTTTATCATTGTCATGATCCGAAATTTGATCCATTCTTTCTCTTTGAGGAAAAGAAAATGTATGTAAGGAAAGATGGTGAGATTATTGATCAAAAGCGTAGAATATTAGGTGAAGATTGGCCAAGAGGTTCAATTGATTTGGAATTGAGTTTATGGTCTATGGCTGACGAATATATTTGTCAAAAGAAACTTGATTTTGCTATTTTTAGAGGTAAAGATCATACAAAGTTTTGTGAGGACTTTGTTCCTAAACAGCTCAGATTCTTGAGGGAATCTGGTAAATTTATAGAAGATCATTATGATCCTAATTTCATCCATGAACATTTTGAGGGAACAAATGATCTGGCAGCTGGAAGAGGAGAAAATCTGTAATTTTACCAAATATATTAACTCATTTTTATAGAACAATTTTAAAGTTTTATTAGCTCAAGAAGGCTATATCATTTGTGCATGTATAATAAATAATTATCGGACTGAAAAGCTTCTTGGTTCCTCACCAATTTCGGTGACAAAACTTTTTGTAAATTCTCTAAAGTTTCATAATGTCTGTCAATAATAATAATAATGGCTAATTCACGATTTGAGTATGTTAAAACTTTTGAAAGGGAAAATATACTATTACCTCAAACTCATATTGTGATAAGAGTAGATGGTAGGGGGTTTCACAAATTTTCTGACTTTTATGAGTTTGAAAAACCAAACGATATACTTGCACTAAAAATTATCAACAAATCAGCTTTGAAATTGATGCAAACGATGCCAGATATACTTATGGCTTTTGGTGACTCTGATGAATATTCTTTTCTTCTTAAAAAAGATTGTGA
This sequence comes from Pichia pseudocactophila, assembly GCA_039700735.1. Lineage (NCBI taxonomy): Eukaryota > Fungi > Ascomycota > Pichiomycetes > Pichiales > Pichiaceae > Pichia > Pichia pseudocactophila. Next base: position 157,623 of record JBBJZV010000141.1, read on the forward strand.
ACTTTTCGAAAGACGAGAGTTCAAGTTGATATCAACATTCTCTTCAACTTTCAGCGCTTATTATCAATATTATTGGACTCAACTGAATCCTTCTAAACCGCTCGACATAGATCGACTACCCACATTTGATGCTAGAGCAATTGTATATCCGAATGATATTAATGTTATAGATTATTTTTCATGGAGACAGGCTGATTGCCATATCAATAATTTATACAATACTACCTTTTGGGCATTGGTATGTAAGGGAGGAATGAGTACAAGAGAAGCAGAGAATAGACTTATTGGTACATTAAGTGCAGATAAGAATGAGATTCTTTTCAAAGAGTTTGGTATCAACTACAATAATGAACCAGAACTATTTAAGAAAGGCACCATCTATGTTAGGGAAGTAGTGGATTTCCCGCTTATCAAGTACAATGAGAACCCTTCCAAGGAAACATTGTTGAGACTCTTGAAACGTTCCAAGAAGACAGAAATAAAGGAATACAACTGTGATATTATAAAGGAAAAATTTTGGAATGATAGACCTTACTTATTTCGTTGAGGTATTTCGTGAAGTAAATTTATGTACAGATTTATAAAGAGCTTAAACATGTGGAAAGCAATTAATTTGCAAAAGTCTTTCCTTCAAGTGGAAGTTCCGCTCTTTGGACGACTTTAGCTGCCTTTGCTGGACTTGGCCATTGCTCGTGTAAAATACCAGCTTTTTTAAACAGATTTGCAATAGAATCACTTGGTTGTGCACCAACAGAAATCCAGTACTTTGCTCTATCAAAATCTAATTTCACTTCTTTAACTGGAATAACACCAGCAGCCTTCATTGCTGGGGTGATTGGTGTAGGTACAGGGTTATAAGTACCAATCACTTCAATCGGAAGACCAGTCAATTTTCCTCTTTTGTGACCAACTGCAATATTGTATACTGGTTGTCTAGTTCTACCTTTTCTGACAAGTCTGATTCTGGTTAACCCCTTCATTGCTTCTTGTTAATGCAAAAGACTAGACTTGTACATACCTTTACTGTTGTAAATGAAGCCAACATCAATTTTTCATCAATTTTTATCCGTGCACCTCTTTTCTAATGGATCTGGCCAGCTCGAAAATTGTAAAGAGATTAATCCTCACTAACAATAAATTTCAGCTTAGCTCATCAAAATTTATTATCATCGATTATTAGGCCTGTAAAAAATTTCAAATTTGATGAAAAATTTCTATTTTTCTTTTTGTAATCTTTAGTACATTTTAAAGAACATCCAGCAGCCACAACAATGTCTACGGAAAATGAGGATAGAACGGATCATCTCATTGCTCTTATGGAGATGGATGACAAATTGAACAAAATTAGATCTCAAATAAACTCCAAACTTGAAAACCAAAAGAAACTAGCAGTCGTGCTATCTACAATTGAAGAGAATCTAAAAGAACAAAAGCAAAATACCACTCCAATTACTTATTTCATTTCTTTTTTAACTTTATTAGAACAATGTTGTGAAGATAATGAAATTAAAGATATGGATTTAGCTACTTGTGCCTTGTATTTCCTTGATTTAGTATCACCATATACTCCACCAAAGCTTTTGAAATCTAAATTTAGTGATATTTTAGTCAGAGTTGCACCTGCCTTAACAAGTGAAAAGGCCGATGCTCCTCTTGTTAAGTCTGCCATTGGATTTCTTGAGTCTTTGTTATTGGCACAAGATTTCAAATCATGGAGTAACTCAAGTAACTATAAAATTTCCCCAAAAAGAGCATTATCTGCCCTTCTTGATTTATCTCTTGATCCAAGACCAAAGGTGAGAAAGAGAGCACAAGATGCCGTAATGAATGTACTAAAAAAGAATCCCCTCAAAACCAAAGAACATCCAGTTGCATCTTATTCTGCTGAGTTTGCACTCAATCACCTTATTACTATGATCAACGAAAATGGCATGAAAAAAGTTACAAAAGATGCGAAAGATAACTCTAATCCTCAGATAATTCACAACCTGCAGTTAATTACTTCTATTACATCGGCAAATGCTTGGCCATTAAAGCAAATCACTCCATTATGTGACGTGCTATTAGAAATTTGCAAGAGTGCTGACCAATATTTGATCTCTTCTGCATTTCGTGCATTCGAAGGAATTTTTGCTTCCATGACAAATGAAATCGATACCAACAGATTCACTCAAGTGTTAGACATAATCTTCGATTTGAAGCCGTCATTAAATGACCCCCACCTTGCACCCGCATGGCTAGCTGTAATTGCTAAGGCAATTTGTTCTTTTTCATCTAATGTCAGTTCCTTGGAGATTCTTAGTAAGTTACCTGAAATCTTTAAATCTGTTGGTACCTACTTTTTGAGTGAAAACTCTAGCATTACTGAAAGTGCTTCTCAATGTCTGATTGCAATTATCGTTGATGGTATAAAAGACAAAGATCTTCTGTTACCACCAGCAGTCTCTGACAAAACTTACAAAAATGTTGAAGAGATTATTACAAATATCGCAGAATTGACAGCGGACTTCTTAACTGTTAGATACAGACAGAGTGCAAATAATGTTTGTGAAGTGATATCTGCTTTATTCACTAAATTAAGACAAAGAGCTAATCCAGACTTTATAGCTCATCTAGAATTAATCGGTAATTGGCGGTCGAATGAACAAGAAGGTTTTGAATTAAACGACATTTCTGAAAGAGTAATCGCCTCTGCTATCTCCTCTGTAGGTCCAGAAGTTGTTTTGCAAGCTTTGCCGCTAAATTTAACTGATTCAAAGAAGGTTGGAAGAGCATGGTTATTACCTATTTTGAGAGAAAACGTTCAAATGGCCCACCTCGGTTTCTACATCAAAGATATTTTACCCATCACGGAGTTTTTTGAGGCTAAGATTGCAACTGGTAATCCTGAATCAATGAACACCAAAATCTTCACAACAATTGTGGATCAAATTTGGTCACTTTTACCATATTTTTGCTATTTACCAACTGATTTACAAGTTGCATTTTCAGATGAGTTTGCTGCAAAACTGTCAGGTTTGCTATATGAGAAGGTCCAATTGAGACCAGTGATTTGTAATGCACTGAAAAATCTAGTGGTAACCACAAAGAGCCGTCTCGAAGAGAAGGATGGAGACGTCATTCTCGGCCAACAATTTCCTGTTTCCAAAGCACAATCTGATTTGGACTATTTATCTAAAACTAAGGCTACTAAGTTACTTTCAGTCATGTTCAATGTCTTCTCTCAAATACCAATGGACCAAAGAAACTACGTTGCTGAAGCTATAGAAGCATATTTCACTGTATCTGATACTAAAGAAATGACAGAAACATTCAATAAAGTTTGTACGTTGTTGAGGAAAGCATTAGATGATGAAAAGAAAGATGGAACCTTAACAAAAGAAGAGGGCGGCAAAGCTGCTAAGAACTCCATTCCGAAACTTTCGGTCACTATGATGGATTTGATTGTTTTGATGACTAAATACATTCCAGCTGCTACACATAACGCTTTGCTGACCATTTTTAATGAAGCGGTTCGTATTGAGAACTCACAAATTCAAAAAAGGTCGTACAGAATTATCACAAAATTGCTCGATTCAGAAAATGATTCTTCGATATTACCATTGATTTCAAATATTATTCAAGTCTTTATTGAAACTTCTACTCTAACGTTACCATCAGCGAGACCACAAAGACTTGAAGCTCTCGAAAAATTAATAAAATTGTTACCAGGTGACTCCTTACATTACATTACTGGAATTTTAGCAGAAGTTATTGATTCTACCCGTAACGCAAATGAAAAGACTAGAACTACTTCATTTGCTTTGTTGATTCAAATTGGTAATAAATTCAAAGAAAATAATGGCGAGATCGTCCGCAATTCTTTGATTGATGCTGATATCCCAGATGCACAGGCTTCGATTCAAGAGCTGTTCTTAATGTGTTGTGCAGCTGCTGGACCTGAAATTCCACATCAACGTAGTGCCGCTATAACTGCATTGTCATGTATCTTCTACGAATTTCATAGCGACTTGGATGTGGCGTATCAAAAGGAGCTAATGCAGTTCGTTGAAGTCTTCTTACACCAAAATAACAGAGAAGTTATCAAACCAACATTAGGTTTTATGAAAGTTGCGATACTTTCACTACCGGAAGAAGAAGTTTTACCGGAATTAAAGGGTTTGATGACATTATTTTTGGAAATCAACAATAAGCACAAAAATCATTTCAAATCTAAAATTAAGCATTTGATTGAAAGACTCATTAGAAAATTCGGTTTTGATGTAATAGATAATACAATTCCAGAGGAAGATAAAAAGATTATTAATGGTATCAGAAAGGCCAAAAAGAGAGCTTCAAAGACCAAAGATACAATTGAAACTAGAACTGCTTCCAAAACAAATACTCTTTCCGCACTTGACAAAGCATTATACGAAGATTCTGATGATGACGATGATGATGACGATGATGATGAACTTGAAGACTCAAAAACTCATAAACCTGTTCCTCAGTATATTTCTGAGTCAAGAGATTCTCCATTAGATTTGCTAGACAAACAAGCATTGACGCAAATATCAAGCGCTAGACCAAAGAAGTTCAACAGAGACTCCATCAATGAATTCAAAACCAAAAATGGTAAGCTTATTATCAACGAACACGATAACGATGATGATATTCTATCTAACAAGAACTCATTGAATGCATACGTTGAAGCTGTGAAGCAAGGTCCGATTAGGGGACAAAAAAATAAGCTTAAATGGAAAAAACAGAAAGGTGATGCTGCAATTGATTGGAATTCTGATGATGAATCCTCTGGCAAACATAGTAGGGGAAAAATAAGCAAAATCAAGGGAGGTAAAATTGGCAAAAGCCAACCAAAGTTCAAATCTAGAAAGAAATTTTAGTTAGATTTACTGTGTACCTTTACATTTAGTTTAATAGACATCAAAGTTTTTTCTAAGTATTTATCTGAATTTAGTTAGTAAAGTTTTATATAATATAATCCTAAAAATTCAACCAAAAAGGTTGAGATCATGAGATTGATTTGTAGATTCCCCATATAAATCGGTTTCTGGCATTTCATCCTCGTATATTTTGTGGTGTTCGTAATAGTCATAAGCAGCAAGCTGGTCATTGTTACTATTATCAGAATCAGGAGACTCTTGAATATTATCAGAGCTATTGTTTAACATTTCGTCATCAAAATCTGAATCACTACTTTCATCGTCACTTTTATAATAAGGAAAAGTATGTAAGAGATTTTCGGGCATTGGCCCGGCTATCAAAAAATCATTGTTACCTGAATTTGAATTTTTATTAACATATGTCTTTAAATCTTTAGGTACATAGTCCTCCAGCACAGTGCCCTTCAACATGGTAGGTTTAAAGGTGTTTTGAGTATCAGGACTAGCTAATTGGTTCTCATGATTTTTGAGCAACTTGCTAGTAACTAAAAAGGAAGCAATTTGGTCTCTGATAAGATATTGAATCCAATCTTCATCAATTGCATAAGACGGTATGTCGTAGTCAACATCTTCCAATCCATCGTGTTCCGGTTGCTTATTTTCTTCCCCTTTATAAAGGGATGATATTCCTGAGTAGTATAGTGTTGAAGATGACTTACCACTCCCTATAGATGGTGGTGGAAGATATGGCATTGTTGGATTGTGTAACTGTGCTTGTTTTGATTGTTCGTTCAATGCCTTTGTCAAGTCATCCATTTTAGAAGATACAGCATGAGATTTTTTCTTGGTCTTTTTTCTTTCTTCAAGAAATGCAATGTTTGGCCTTGCTACTTCTCTCATTCTAGTATTCATATCACGGTTGAACCATTTTTCAAAGTTCTCAATTCCAAAATCATTGATTTGCTCAGTATCATATTTATCTAACCTTTTAGAGGGACAAATAACTCCAAGATCCAGAAATGCATTGGTTATGTCTTTAATTATAGGACTTTCATCATCCCTCAGTGACATATACCTTTGTGTTGTTTTTGATAATAGAAGTATATATCTAATCGCTAGGTCTGTAAGCAACTCCAATACATGATGATCACTGGCTCGATCAAATCCATGCGCTTTTAACATCTGTACTATAGTTACCTTCAACAAGTGAAAATAAAATCTTATATCAGACATTTTATTTGCTATTCTCCCACTCAATACAGTTTTAAAGAGGATTCAGAAATATTGTTGTATTGGAGTTAGTTTGCAAAACTTCCTTTTGAGAAGGGGGCGTGTAATTAAATTACAAATAATTGATCTGTGTACTACGCACGTGACAAATCTTGACTAAATTCGCGTTAAAGCTATGGTGATTGAAAGTGAGAGATCTATAGGATGTGAATTCTCGTCATCGATATATGATTTGGTTAATTTTAAAAAGAGTCATATATGAATCTGCTGAACGTTTGAATTTAAATATTTTTATAAGTTGGTCCATATATATAATTATAAAAAAACTTCAATCTAAGAAATAAATTAAAAACAATGGTCCCTAGCAGGATCGAACTGCTGATCTTGGCGTTATTAGCACCACGCCTTAACCAACTGGGCCAAGGGACCTTTTCCAAAAAAAAAAATATTGTAGACATTTTCAATTCATGTTGACCTAAAAAAAATTATCTTTTCTAAGCGTTATTTTCAGCTTCACTGACCATGTATTTCATTCTTTGTTATAGGAAGCTCAAACGAGTGCAACTTGACCAGAAAATAACTCCAGACAGCTCATATTGGACTTCGATTTATTATCAGTTCAAATTTGAGATCCACTTAGGCAATAACTAAGATAATATTAAATACCAGCAGAGGACAAATCTGCTTTTCGAAGCTAGAAACCTTAATGTTTCTAAATGGTGGAACAAATAAGACTACAAGTTGACAATAAGATTTTATACCACTGCATAGGACGGTGACTAACTTATTAGTTTTATAAGATTGTATAATATTAATTCTACCAGAAAAAAAGCCATTAAATTTTGTTGAATACTACCTGTTCTCACTGGCAACTGTCCTTAAATATCATGGTAAAGCATTCTTTGAACAATTCTTACTGGCCGGTGATCTATCACCAATTTCAGTTTGAAAATAATTTAGCTATCAACTGAGATGCTGGATAAAAAATGACAGTAAACGGATTTTAAGCAGAAAAAGATTTTTGCTATTGCATAGCTGTTACACGAACAAGCGTGTTATTTTAAGGTAATGTACATTTATACCAGGATAAAAAGTATAAATGAAAGTTGAATATAGATGTAATACCACTGGAATGACGATGATTTGTGAATTGGTACATTAGCTTGACGATGGGGAAAACAGCTTTCTGTAGGGAAACGTTCTTTTCCTTCTATGTTTTCGATCATGATTAATCAAAGGGAGACCCAAGAACTTTTCATTCTCCCAAAATTTACTTATTAATATTTATGGATGAAACTTCTAAGAACCCAGCCTGAACAAATTATAGCACCTTGCAGCTCCTACCGGCAATGCATATACCATTAATTCCAGTTTGAAAACAAATCTACATAATACAGTAATTGTAACTATCGACTATAATTATATTTACCTTTCAAAGTTATGTCCTTAAAAGTCTCTCACTGGGAAAAAAGAGTAAAAATTGCAAAGAAACTTTATGCTACCGGCATGTCTGTAAATAATGTATTATTTTTATATATATATATAATTGTTTCTATAATCTTAAATCTGCTAAAGATAAACAGCTATATCTAGAAACTTCCGCATGAAATAAATTACCTTATTATATTTTGTATTTAAAAATTAACAGTCTATTTAAAATTTCTCTGCAGTTAGGTTCACTAATCTCTGCAGAGACTATTAAGTGATCTTTTTTTTGTCAGACTATAAGATGATTAGGTGCTTCCACGTTTAGATACATGATTGCCCCTGTATTTTTCAGTGAATAAACATGTTTTTCCCGGCATTAGCGTAGAAGCACACATATCTTCCACTTAATTTAATCTGTAACATGTGAATATGCGTCAGTATTCAACTACTTTCTAATTCACATCTAAAGCTTAAAATCATTACCAATCACAATAGCCTATATTCTGCTATGGTAAATCAACACCTCTTTGAAGATAATCCGTGCTTGTTATTATATTTTGTCAGTTGTGAGTCTGTGAATAACATCAGTATACCGGTTCAGCCTTTGGATCCACGTGAACCGCTAAGCCATGATGTCATGTTCTTCTTGTTCCACCCATTGGTTGATTTCCTCAAAGACCTTTCTCCCAGGTTCTGCAGTAGAATTATAGAAGAACTGAGGTTTCTCTAGATCTGTTGTGAGTGAGCTGTTGCAGCTAGCTACAATTTACAGCTTCGTGCCCCGACTAGTGTGAACCGCGACTCTCGCCAGCTGGCCGGACCGGAAAAAATTCGGGGGCTCATGCACATGTCCGTGCACCAAAACGCTAGTGCTCTATATCGTGCGCCCATTTTAAGCTAAAGTTTTCGCCGGTCGCTGAGGCAAAAGTGCTCGTATGCACGCTTGAGCAGAAGCAGTCAGACCGGTAAATGTTTGACAAATATTCAGTTGGCCAATACTCGTCTTACAAGCTATCCATAACTGTATTCCAAAGATAACGGTATAGGCGCTTCCCCAACCCCTTCAGAGACTAACGGAATCAACTAATGATCTGAGAAAAGTGCGTCAACTATTTGCATTGTTTCCACAGCACATCGCGCTAAAACTGCACTGTGTGGTGGTTTTATTGTCGCGCGCGGGACAGCAATCTGCGAATTTATTTTTGAGTGGCACAAATGCGGCTGTAGTTGCCGTTGTTTGCTATCCACTGCAACCGGCATGTTTTCCCCAGTCTGTAGTTTGGTCAAATTGATCATAATCATCACTTTTCTTCTGTTTAGAACCCTTTCAACTTCCTTCATTCACTCTCCACCACAACCCCCCTCCCAGTATGCGAAGATTCATTCCGAATGTTAGTTTACTGTTAACTCTGCTACGTACGTCGTATGCAGACATTGACCGAAAATTCCAGCAATCAATTCATGGTTGCTCTTTTGACGATCCAACTTTAACTCAAGGTTTTACTGGAACCATTTACCAGTTTGATCCTGATGACACTACTTTTAATGCTCAAAATGTTTTTTATGAAGCTCAGTACATGACGCAACCAAAATTAGGTACATTCTTTAATGGTGACAATGTCGGTTTAAGCATTGCCACCGAAGCAGAAGAACTTTTTGGTTTTCATGACACTGATCCACAATTTATTATCGAAGAATCAGGTTATTTCAATGGTATGTTCAATCAATTCCACTATTTATCACTCAATAATATACTAACATACAATTATACAATTTCATATAGCTCCTGAAACTGGTCTATACAGATTCGATTTATTCAATTTCGATGACGGTGCATTAGTTTTAATGGGAGAAAATGCCTTTGAATGTTGCTCTGGCTTACAAGACAAGAGTAATAACCCTCTAATTTTTGGCTCCAAGAGCAGCAACGAGATTTCATCTCATCATCTGACTTCTTGGGTTCATTTGGATGAAGGCAATTTGTATCCGTTCAAGTTTGTTTATCTTAATAAAGTTTCGTCAGAGACAATCTCATTGAAAGTTAGTCTTCCTTCTGGTTCCGAGTTAGAAGTTTCTAATTTTGTATTTCAAGTCACTGGCTCTGATAGTTGTTACCCAATTGTTGCTGTTAAATCTTATGAAACTTTAACATCTTTCATCCTCTCTAGCGGATTCAAAGGTCTTCAAGTTTCTTCAACAGTAACAATCTCCAACGGACAATCATTCATACAAGAACTTATTACATATGATTCTAACACAAGCTTATCCTCCAATAAAGACAAGAATTCCGTTATTTCCTCATATGACATTGTTCATCCCACAACATATGTTACTATGGCTGAAAAAAATTTATTTGCAAGGGCCATAGATGACGGTGCAGATTCACAAACTGTTGAAGTTACTGATTGCTCCGGTATTGTTCATCCGATTACATGTGTAATTCAAGAAATTCAAGACCCTGTCGTTTATTCAGTTATCAGCTGCGATATGCCAAATTATTTGGTTGGTTCTTTCACTTCATCCACTAAAATACTCACAATACAAGGTGATGATGAATTAGTTACAATTACTGCAACTGATTTCATTGTTCCAACAGTTACTTGCACTTCCCTTTCAACGATTACTGACATCGACGGCACGCTTGGCGTTGCAACATGTTCTTATGGTGATACTACTGTATCATTTGCTGAAACTTCTGTTTTAGCACTGACGACTTCATGTGTTATGCCTGAAAATATTCCAGGTTCCTTTGAAAACTCCAAGTCAACCATGTTCGCAACTTTTGAAAATAATAATACTTCAATTATTTTGAACAACATTATTGTCGCAAGAGTCAGTCATGGACCAACAACTGTTTCGGAACCATTTACAAATTGTAAGAATGCCATAGAGATGGCTGAGTGTGTTATCACAACTACTGTTTCAGTGGTGGATACAGTTACCGCAACAGCATATTTCACTTCTTGTGTTTTACCTGAAAACTCTAAAGGTAATTTTTCACCAACTTTAGCCACTACTACCTTTTCTTCAAATAATGAACTTGCCGTCTTCACAATAACAAATTATATTGTGCCTGCAATCACCTGTCAATCAATTGTTGTAGTAACAGATCCTACAGGTGTAACCGCTAAGGCAACTTGTGAAATTGGTCCGACTTTTGTATCTATGAGTAATCAATTGTTTGAAGCAACAGAGACTTCATGTCTCATGCCAGAAAATGTTTTAGGTTCTTTTGCAGATGCCTTCTCAACCACTACAGTGGATGAATTGAATCGTATTATTATCACTGTGACAAATAAAAACGAACCCACCTTTTCAGCTGTTCCGTTTTCATTTTTGGTCGTTGACCCTACAGGTACCTCTGGAGAGATCACGTGCAAAATTCAATTTACAACCATCTCCGTTGCAGAAACGTCTACTACAGTTTCAACTACTTCATGTGAAATGCCTACTAATCTGAAGGGTAACATTGTTCCAACAACGTTTACAACAGTGGTGACTCAAAATGATGAAAACTTTGTCTTAACTTTGACAAATTATAATGTTCCAACATACGCAGCGGTACAATCTGTCCTTACAGTGACAGATCCTATTGGCAAGACCGGAAGCGCTACGTGTGCTGTTCAATTTACCACTGAGGCTGCAGGTGCACTTGCCGTTTTGATTCCAACAACATCGTGTGCTATGCCATCCAGTATTCTCGGTACCTTTGTGGCAGTCACTTCTGTTACCACCACTGCCGAAGGCATAAACGTCTATCAATACACGGTTACCAACGTGATTGTACCAACATTCTCTGCGGTCGAATCTGTGATTCCGGTTACCAACCCAATTGGTGACGTTGGCCAGGCTACTTGTGACATTGCGTTTACTCAAGGCATTGTTGCTGACTCCACAGTTAACATTCCAATCACATCTTGTGCGATGCCATCGGGCATGCAGGGCTCGTTCACTCCAGAATTGAGCACCACGTTCTTCACCGAAGGAGATGCAACATCCTCTCTCTTGGCCACCAACATCGACGTTCCTGTCTTTGAGGCAATCAAGACATCAATACCGGTTATCAACCCTACAGGTAAGACCGGCGAGGCTTCATGTGCTATCCAATTCACTACCGAACTAGCAGAAACCTCTACCGTTGTTATTCCAACTACCTCGTGTGACATGCCTTCTGATCTGGGTGGTTCTTTCGGCGACGTGGAAACCACCACTGTTGTTACTGTTGACGGTGAAGTCATTACCCTCACGGCTACGAATGTGATTGTGCCTTTCTTTACGGCTGCTATCTCCACTCTTGTGGTTACTGACCCTGCAGGTCATACTAACGACGCCACATGTGAAATCGAGTACACGACATTGGCCTTTGCTGCATCTTCCACTGCTGTTCCTACCACCTCGTGTGATATGCCAGCAGGTCTTGCAGCATCTTTTGTCACCACCACTACTACGACTGTGGTGAGCTCCGGAGGCATTATTTCTACATACGATCTTGTCAATGTACTTGTGCCTACATTCTCTGCGGTCCAATTCAGCTCGACGGTCACCGATCCAATAGGCAATACTGGCGAAGCCACCTGTGACGTCGCCTTCACCACGGACACCCTCGCAGAGACTGCTGTTTCTGTCGCGACGACCGATTGTGTGATGCCTGAAGGATTCGGTGGCTCGTTTGCACAGACCACGACTACATCCACTGTTGTATTGCAAGACGGTTCAACTTCCACTTTGACGGTGACGAACACCAACGTTCCAGCCTTCGAGGCGGTCCAAACCACCTTGCCTATTACAAACCCAATAGGCAACTCTGGCGAAGCTACTTGTGAGATTGCACTTACTACTCAACTGGCAGGCACTACCACGGTTGCTATTCCAACCACCTCGTGTTCCATGCCTTCCGAGTTCAGCGGCATTTTCATTGGCGAAACGTCCACAACCACATTTAGCGATGGTACCATTGTATCTACTTTGACGGTCACCAATGTGAAGAACCCACAATACTCTGCGGTTTCTACATTCCTCGTTGTTACTGACCCTACGGGCCACACGGCATCTGCTTCATGTGCAATCAACTTGACACAAGAACTCGTTGAGGCCACCACTGTTGCAATACCTACTACAACATGTGAAATGCCAGATGAAATTGATGGTTTCTTTGTGGGTGGTATCAGCACCACCGTTTTCACGGACGGCGCTGTCACAACCACATTAACGGTCACCAACTCCGACGTTCCACAATACGACGCTGTTGTGACCACGTTGACGTTCTCCAATCCTATAGCAGAACAAGAAGAAGCTACGTGTGAAATCAATTTGACCACGGTGACTGCAGCCGGCACTACTGTCGCACTGCCAACCACCTCATGTGATATGCCAAACCAACAAGGTTTGGTGTTTGTTCCTCGCACGTCTACCACTGTGTTTTCACACGACGTGTCAACAGCAACTATCACAATCACCAACACTGTGCTTCCAAGTTTCCCTCCTGTTGAATCCGTCACCACTGTTATTGATCCGACCGGACACTCCGAAGCAGCTACCTGTGACATCGCGTTCACGGAGATTGATGTTTCTCAGTCAATTGCGCTTGTGGCTACTACCTCTTGTGCAATGCCTGAAGACATCCAAGGTGCTTTCTCTGCCGTTACTTCAACCACGACTACTACAAGCGGTGACTTCACAACCACTCTGACGTTAACAAACGTCAACGTGCCACACTTCTCTGCTATCGATGCAACTATGCTTGTGGTTGACCCAACTGGTGTGACTGGCGAGGCAAGTTGTGCTATCGCTATGACCTCTGTTCCTTTTGGTGAAACTACTGCATTGGTTCCTACTACGTCCTGTCACATGCCTGTGAGCTTGACGGGTACTTTTGCGTTGACAACATCCACCACCGTTGTTTCTGGTTCTGTTCTCATTGTTACCAACACGAACACACCAACGTTTTCAGCGGTTCCAGCTGTTATCAGAGTTTCGGACCCTGTTGGTAATGCCATCGAAGCGTCCTGTGCAATTCAAATAGCAGAGGCATTGTCCACTGCAATTGTTGCTACAACGTCATGTGCCTTAGCACCGGGCGTTGCAGGTTCCTTTGATGCCCAGGTCTCCAGCACAGTTCTCTCTGCAGGCGAGAAGCAAACCCCAGTGACGTTCACTAACTTCAACGTTGTCCACTTTGCTGCTGTCAGAACCAAGGTCGTAGTCACAGATCCAGCTGGTAAGACTGGCGAGGCTAACTGTGCTATCCAGTTCACTACAGACGCAGTCGGTATTGCCACAGTGTCTGTTCCAACCACTTCATGTGACATGCCAACAGGATTGCAGGGCTCCTTTTCACAAGAGCTATCCTCAACTCTGTTCACGGATGGCAACTCTACTTCCACCCTAGTGGTGACAAACTTAGATGTTCCTGTCTTCGAAGCGGTCATGATCACATTGACTGTTGTAGATCCAACAGGTGAGACCAGCGAGGCTACTTGTGCAGTCCAATTGACCACTGACATGGTTGGCGAGTCCACAGTGTCTGTTCCAACGACATCGTGTGATATGCCAAGCGCCCTGCATGGTACCTTCGGTACTGCTACGTCCACCACGGCCGTTCTCAACGGTGCTGAAACCAGCATGTTGACAGTTACCAACACCAATGTTCCTTTGTTTTCTGCCGTTGAATCCATTTCGACAGTCACAGACCCAACTGGTCATACGGACAACGCCACTTGTGAAATTGAGTTGACCAGTATTGCTGCCGGTGCATCGACTGTTTCTGTTGCAACCACGTCGTGTGAAATGCCAGCAGGTGTGAATGCTACGTTTGTTACCACAACCTCCATCACCACGGTTGTTGATGGTCTAAGAACATCGACTTTTACTGTTATCAACACCAACGTGGCTACTTTCTCAGCGGTTGACTCGACCCATATTGTCACCAACCCTGCCGGTTTGACTGGATATGCTACATGCGCCATTGCGTTCACTGAAGCTTATGCTGCCGGATCTACGGTTACCATTCCAACTACATCATGTGCAATGCCATCTGAACTTCACGGAGCATTTGTTGAGAACCTGTCTACAACCACTGTTGTTGACGGGGTGGTCACGTCCACTCTTGTTGTTACCAACGTGGATGTTCCAACATACGCAGCGGTACAATCTGTCCTTACAGTGACAGATCCTATTGGCAAGACCGGAAGCGCTACGTGTGCTGTTCAATTTACCACTGAGGCTGCAGGTGCACTTGCCGTTTTGATTCCAACAACATCGTGTGCTATGCCATCCAGTATTCTCGGTACCTTTGTGGCAGTCACTTCTGTTACCACCACTGCCGAAGGCATAAACGTCTATCAATACACGGTTACCAACGTGATTGTACCAACATTCTCTGCGGTCGAATCTGTGATTCCGGTTACCAACCCAATTGGTGACGTTGGCCAGGCTACTTGTGACATTGCGTTTACTCAAGGCATTGTTGCTGACTCCACAGTTAACATTCCAATCACATCTTGTGCGATGCCATCGGGCATGCAGGGCTCGTTCACTCCAGAATTGAGCACCACGTTCTTCACCGAAGGAGATGCAACATCCTCTCTCTTGGCCACCAACATCGACGTTCCTGTCTTTGAGGCAATCAAGACATCAATACCGGTTATCAACCCTACAGGTAAGACCGGCGAGGCTTCATGTGCTATCCAATTCACTACCGAACTAGCAGAAACCTCTACCGTTGTTATTCCAACTACCTCGTGTGACATGCCTTCTGATCTGGGTGGTTCTTTCGGCGACGTGGAAACCACCACTGTTGTTACTGTTGACGGTGAAGTCATTACCCTCACGGCTACGAATGTGATTGTGCCTTTCTTTACGGCTGCTATCTCCACTCTTGTGGTTACTGACCCTGCAGGTCATACTAACGACGCCACATGTGAAATCGAGTACACGACATTGGCCTTTGCTGCATCTTCCACTGCTGTTCCTACCACCTCGTGTGATATGCCAGCAGGTCTTGCAGCATCTTTTGTCACCACCACTACTACGACTGTGGTGAGCTCCGGAGGCATTATTTCTACATACGATCTTGTCAATGTACTTGTGCCTACATTCTCTGCGGTCCAATTCAGCTCGACGGTCACCGATCCAATAGGCAATACTGGCGAAGCCACCTGTGACGTCGCCTTCACCACGGACACCCTCGCAGAGACTGCTGTTTCTGTCGCGACGACCGATTGTGTGATGCCTGAAGGATTCGGTGGCTCGTTTGCACAGACCACGACTACATCCACTGTTGTATTGCAAGACGGTTCAACTTCCACTTTGACGGTGACGAACACCAACGTTCCAGCCTTCGAGGCGGTCCAAACCACCTTGCCTATTACAAACCCAATAGGCAACTCTGGCGAAGCTACTTGTGAGATTGCACTTACTACTCAACTGGCAGGCACTACCACGGTTGCTATTCCAACCACCTCGTGTTCCATGCCTTCCGAGTTCAGCGGCATTTTCATTGGCGAAACGTCCACAACCACATTTAGCGATGGTACCATTGTATCTACTTTGACGGTCACCAATGTGAAGAACCCACAATACTCTGCGGTTTCTACATTCCTCGTTGTTACTGACCCTACGGGCCACACGGCATCTGCTTCATGTGCAATCAACTTGACACAAGAACTCGTTGAGGCCACCACTGTTGCAATACCTACTACAACATGTGAAATGCCAGATGAAATTGATGGTTTCTTTGTGGGTGGTATCAGCACCACCGTTTTCACGGACGGCGCTGTCACAACCACATTAACGGTCACCAACTCCGACGTTCCACAATACGACGCTGTTGTGACCACGTTGACGTTCTCCAATCCTATAGCAGAACAAGAAGAAGCTACGTGTGAAATCAATTTGACCACGGTGACTGCAGCCGGCACTACTGTCGCACTGCCAACCACCTCATGTGATATGCCAAACCAACAAGGTTTGGTGTTTGTTCCTCGCACGTCTACCACTGTGTTTTCACACGACGTGTCAACAGCAACTATCACAATCACCAACACTGTGCTTCCAAGTTTCCCTCCTGTTGAATCCGTCACCACTGTTATTGATCCGACCGGACACTCCGAAGCAGCTACCTGTGACATCGCGTTCACGGAGATTGATGTTTCTCAGTCAATTGCGCTTGTGGCTACTACCTCTTGTGCAATGCCTGAAGACATCCAAGGTGCTTTCTCTGCCGTTACTTCAACCACGACTACTACAAGCGGTGACTTCACAACCACTCTGACGTTAACAAACGTCAACGTGCCACACTTCTCTGCTATCGATGCAACTATGCTTGTGGTTGACCCAACTGGTGTGACTGGCGAGGCAAGTTGTGCTATCGCTATGACCTCTGTTCCTTTTGGTGAAACTACTGCATTGGTTCCTACTACGTCCTGTCACATGCCTGTGAGCTTGACGGGTACTTTTGCGTTGACAACATCCACCACCGTTGTTTCTGGTTCTGTTCTCATTGTTACCAACACGAACACACCAACGTTTTCAGCGGTTCCAGCTGTTATCAGAGTTTCGGACCCTGTTGGTAATGCCATCGAAGCGTCCTGTGCAATTCAAATAGCAGAGGCATTGTCCACTGCAATTGTTGCTACAACGTCATGTGCCTTAGCACCGGGCGTTGCAGGTTCCTTTGATGCCCAGGTCTCCAGCACAGTTCTCTCTGCAGGCGAGAAGCAAACCCCAGTGACGTTCACTAACTTCAACGTTGTCCACTTTGCTGCTGTCAGAACCAAGGTCGTAGTCACAGATCCAGCTGGTAAGACTGGCGAGGCTAACTGTGCTATCCAGTTCACTACAGACGCAGTCGGTATTGCCACAGTGTCTGTTCCAACCACTTCATGTGACATGCCAACAGGATTGCAGGGCTCCTTTTCACAAGAGCTATCCTCAACTCTGTTCACGGATGGCAACTCTACTTCCACCCTAGTGGTGACAAACTTAGATGTTCCTGTCTTCGAAGCGGTCATGATCACATTGACTGTTGTAGATCCAACAGGTGAGACCAGCGAGGCTACTTGTGCAGTCCAATTGACCACTGACATGGTTGGCGAGTCCACAGTGTCTGTTCCAACGACATCGTGTGATATGCCAAGCGCCCTGCATGGTACCTTCGGTACTGCTACGTCCACCACGGCCGTTCTCAACGGTGCTGAAACCAGCATGTTGACAGTTACCAACACCAATGTTCCTTTGTTTTCTGCCGTTGAATCCATTTCGACAGTCACAGACCCAACTGGTCATACGGACAACGCCACTTGTGAAATTGAGTTGACCAGTATTGCTGCCGGTGCATCGACTGTTTCTGTTGCAACCACGTCGTGTGAAATGCCAGCAGGTGTGAATGCTACGTTTGTTACCACAACCTCCATCACCACGGTTGTTGATGGTCTAAGAACATCGACTTTTACTGTTATCAACACCAACGTGGCTACTTTCTCAGCGGTTGACTCGACCCATATTGTCACCAACCCTGCCGGTTTGACTGGATATGCTACATGCGCCATTGCGTTCACTGAAGCTTATGCTGCCGGATCTACGGTTACCATTCCAACTACATCATGTGCAATGCCATCTGAACTTCACGGAGCATTTGTTGAGAACCTGTCTACAACCACTGTTGTTGACGGGGTGGTCACGTCCACTCTTGTTGTTACCAACGTGGATGTTCCAACATACGCAGAAGACGTATCGTTAAGTTCTGTATTGACCATAAGTTCTGTTTCCTCGAGAAGCTCAAATTCTTTTTCATTGTCAAGTTTAACATCATCCATAACATCTGGAAGTTTAACATCATTGTCACCATCCGTAAGTTCATCGTTATCTATGCCATCGTCAAGTCTAACATCATCCTCACTATCCGAAAGTTTAAAATCATCTTCAAGTTTGGTGTCATCTATGAGTTCTGCATTATCTGGAAGTTCGACAAGTTCTATGGATTCTGTATCATATACGAGTTCTTTTTCATACACGGCTCCAGTATCATCAACATCATTATCCAATGACCCAGCAAAAACAACATTAACATCTTTTATTATTATAATGGATCCTGTGGGTAACCCTATTGAAGCAACTTGTGAGATCAAGCCAACTATTTTTTCCTTTGATTCTCTAAATGTTGCCATTCAAACCACCTCTTGTGTTATGCCGGTAGATTCGGGCACATTTATCGCAACAACATCTACAACAAGCTACGATGAAGAAGATAATATTACCACCCTTACTGTGACAAACTGGAACCATCCCTCGTTATCAGCTGTACCTGTGTCATTTGTTGTCACAAACCCAGCAGGAAGTGTTTTGGATGCTTCTTGTGCCGTTAGTATAACCGAAGTGGATGTTGGAATCACTACAGTTGCGGTCCCAACTACATCTTGCGAAATGCCAAGCGATGCTTTTGGAGCTTTTGTTGCCCATACCAGTACCACAGTCGTGACTATCTATTTGACTAGTACAGTTGGTGTTACTGCGACATCATTGTCACATGTCTCTCAATTCAGAAAGCGGCTTGACAAAAGATTAGAAGTTACATCTTTGGCTAACCCTGTCATTACCACATACAGTTCCATTATAGTTACTTTAACTGTTACGAATTACGATCTTCCAGAATATAATGCCATTACCACTTCAAAGACATTCATTGACCCAACTGGCGGAATAGACCAGGCGGTGTGTAAAATTGATTTAACCAGTGTTGTCTATGCAGCAACCTTTATTGCTCTTCCAACTACATCGTGTACGTTTGAAAATAATGAGTCGGCATCCTTTGGAACATATCCATTTACAACAGTAGTTACAAATGCCGAGGAACAATCTACATTGTCTGTTATCAATACAAATGTTCCAGACTATTTGCCTGTTTCTTCAACCATTGCTATTACCGATACATCAGGAGTTATTGAATCAGCAATCTGTGAAATAAACTTTACAGACATACCAATAGCACAAAAGGTAATCCAAATACCAACTACCTCCTGCTCTATGCCGGATGACGTGGACGGTTCATTTGAAAACATATTCTCTACTACAGTTTATAGCACAGGCCATTTTACTACTATTATTACGGTAACTAATGCCGTACAAGCAGGTAGTTGGAAAAAGAAAAGTAGCACAATAACTATTACAACAACTATTGCTAATGTTGTTTGCTCTTACACTAGTACAACAACTTCTTCAACACTCTCTAATATGGCAGTTGTTGAAATAATAGCTATTGCAACACCTCCTTCAACTTGTCCAATTGGTACCACAACCGCTGAAAACACTGTTTGCTCTTTAGAAACGACTACAGCTGCACGTTATACAAATCTGAACAACACATTGACAACTGTATATGATGAAGTGGTGCTGACTCCTCCTGGTGTATGCAATATCTTATATACTACAGAGCCAGCAGATGATTGCGAGCCACATACTTACACTACGTTTATTGGCACAACCAACTCTTTGGGAAGATATATTAATGCAACTCTTATCATAATTGAAACACCTGTTCCTACTCTTTGTTCTATTCCTAGTGGAAAAAGTACACTGCCACCGATTACTATTTCTTCGATCCCTGAAACATTTTTATTATCTTCATCTAAATCATCTAAATCATCTACATCATCTACATCATCTACATCATCTACATCATCTACAT
Source organism: Pichia pseudocactophila (assembly GCA_039700735.1). Taxonomy (NCBI): domain Eukaryota; kingdom Fungi; phylum Ascomycota; class Pichiomycetes; order Pichiales; family Pichiaceae; genus Pichia; species Pichia pseudocactophila. The sequence goes on from JBBJZV010000141.1 coordinate 177,846, forward strand.
CATCTACATCATCTACATCATCTACATCATCTACATCATCTATACCAACTACACCCACTACTTCGAACACTCCGATCACATTAACAACATCCATACCAATGCCCGAAACGACACTTAATCTTCCTAGGGAATCTTCCTTGACGACTACTATAGACTCTAGCACAACTACTTTCAAAGAAGTTGAAACTTCTCCGGAGAATTCTGATGATATTGGCAAAGTAAATACCACTTTTTCTTCTATTAGTGACACGGAAACTGTTAGTACTGGTGGCGTTAGAGCAACTGAAACAACAGAGCCAGCTACTGCCGCTACTTTTTCAACTTACAAACCACCCGAACAAGACAATGCAAATGATGGTAATTCCAACGCATCTCCTAATTATACTGATCAACAAGACGAGACATATGATTCTACATTAGACACTTTGACCACAGGAACAATTCTACAATCAGTTTCAACTGCTATGCCACATCCTACCTTTGAATATCCTCTTAATTCAGGCTCTCGCTTAAAATTAACAAATAAGTACATTTATTTGCTTACCGCTATATCTTCATTGTTAGTATGAGCTTTCTCAAACTTATATGCTCCCAATTATGAACTGCAATAAATAAAAAATAATAATCAAAAAAATAATCAAAAAAATAATCAAAAAAATAAAAGCATTATAAAAAATAAAAAAAACATAGAAAAATAAAATAAAAAAAAACAGTGAAATAAATATATAAAAAATAATAAAACAACAAAAAGATCACTGAAGCACTACGAAAACACCATGAAAACAGAACATAACACTAAATAACAAAAACACAGCACAAATCAATACAAAAAAACAAATCATATCAGAAAGAAAAACAATCAAACATTGCAAACCTTATTATGCAACAAAATTAAAGAATCGTATGGTTCGGCTAGATTTGTCCTACAGAAACTACCAGTTTTAACCAATTCACTCATAAACCTTTGCGTTTTCAATTATATTTTAGATCCTAACTTATTAGCAGCAGTAGAGATCTAGCTTACTCCTACGCTACTCACTAATCCTACAGTTATGGTAGGTATCCAGATGCCAAAATTCGGCAATTTTGGAGCTATAATTATCCCAAATAATTTCATTTGGTTGATATCCAACATTTTTACCTTTTTTAAGTATCAATATTTGATAATATATAATTTTAATTATTTTAAATTTTTATCATTTACGCAGGTCAGTCTTGAATTCAAGCTTGCAGTGTTTGCTTTAAACTCATTTGGCATCAAAAACTATTTCTAAGCTACAAAAGAGACAAAATAAGTGCTACATAATATCAATGTTAAAGGGCTAGTGTTTAATACTTGTATTACCTGTATAATGTTGAAATGAAATGCGTGGCTTCGATTTGCTTTATAATATCAAGCGACCCGCGTGAAAAGTTTTAATAAAATGTAAGAATACAGATCTAATTATGTAGAACTTTTTATACGATAACAGCTTTTACACTTAATTATGGCACTAGATTTTTAAAGACAGTTGCCGGGAACACATGGTATCCAACATATAAGATGTATCTTTTTGTTTCAGTTATAGAGTTTGGTTTTTTAGCGTAATGATATAGAACAACATGCATCATGTCGTGATCGTAATCAAGTTAAGAACCACTATAATGTTAGTCAATCTTTATATCTCTTTCATAGTTTCTAGCTTAAAGTTCAAATCACCAGTTTAAGGGAAAACCTCCTATTTTGATATAAAATCAAAGTCTGGACTTTCTTTTATAATGAAAACGCTATAAAGATTATTGACTTCTAGATCGAGCTGCTCTCATCCACAAACGTTTTAATACATTAATTAAATAAATTCATGTATGAACCACTAAACTATACCTTATTATTAATGTTAATATCAGATCTCATTTAACTGAAGATCCTTCAGTTTCGTTATACGATTAATTTCAAGCTTTAAAACAGCCCTCTTTACAGCTAGGTCAACATCACAGTTGCTTATTTCTACTAAATGGTTGACTAAGAATCGCTTTAGTCTTGAAACGGGAAAGTCATCAGGTATTTTGTTTATTACACCAACAAATTGTTCTGCTCTTTTTATGGTGGAAACTTTATCGTCAATATCTGAACTTAAAAGATCATATTTGAATAAAAACTCATCAATCAATTCACTCTCATTATTTTTGAGATACACACTGAAAACTTTCTCTAATAAATGTTTCTGTGAAACTTCAATTTTAGTATCCACTTTATTTGATGGACTTTCACCTCTTGAAAAAAATTCATTATCAATTTTGTTTAAGCTTACGTTGACTGCATATAGTTCAGCAGACTTGAAATCTTGATAGCAAATCAATAAATTTAATACCTCTGTTGGTGATGCTGTGCGCTCGAGTATTATTAAGTATAATAATGGAAATCTTGCTTTTAGGTCGATAGAATCCGAAAAAGACTTGCACCAGTATAAAACAGATTGCTGTTCAAAAACAGACTTTATTCCAGAGGGTACTACACCTAGTAAACCATACAGTCTTTTATGAATTAAATGTATTTTTCCTTTTGTTAAAATTGACGTATCAATAAAATCCCAGTATTTGAATAGACTCAGTTTTGGGCTTTTCATTTCAATGTAATCCGACAAAGCTTTTTCTAGCTCTTTTGTATTTTCAGAGTGACTATCTAAAAATTGTTTTATCGCATTGAAGTAGCATATGATCAAATCTCCCATGAACTGCTTCTCATTCTTCACCTCAAAAATGTATTCCAAATAGTCCATCAAAATTGGAGATTTATTTTGTTGCATTGTGCTAAGCAGTTTTATATCATTCAAACTTACATCAACAAATCTGGTGTCATTGATAAACTGCATAGCATATGAAGGATTTTCAACAAAAAGCCATTCTGCATATGACCGCAAAACATCTTCATCCCCAGAGCAATTAGAAAGAACATATTCACTTGAATATTTTAGAGCTTCAACTTTATCATATTTTTTGGTAAATTCATCATCTAAAAACTCACCACTAATTAAGCCTTTCCAATAAAACAAAAATTCTTGTGGCTCATTCAACCTACTATAAAATAGAGATAAAATGAAATAATGCTTGGTTTGCAGTAGCTCCTCAACTACTGCGTCCTTAGCATACTTGATTTGGTTTACAATAGAACTTAGCTCTTTGTTTAAAAGAAATCCAACTTTGAATAGAGCGATCTCTACACTCTTAAGTTTGTTGATATTATCTTGCTCAAACTCATGAAAGCAACAATTTAATAAGTACTCATAAAATGCTTTCATCATTCCTGTTGTTTTCTCAGAACCTTGGAGTTTTTTGAAACAATCTACAAAAGATTGATATACCCACACTGATCCATAAATAACAAAGGGTCTTTCATTACTTTTAAAAGCATATATAACTAGCCGCGGATCAAGAAGTTCTAAATGTGAACTCCAAAAGTGTGGGAACTGATCAACAATATTCCATTTTATCATGAAGATCCCAACCAGCATTACAACAAAGGAATCATCAGGAACTTCCTCAAGTTCCACTTTAAGTTCATCTAGAATTGACTCACAATTTGTTTGCTTAGCAGAAAGAGACTTTGCAATTAATCTATCATATTTAGACTGAGGCTTCAAAATTTTAATAAAGCTCCCCAGACTATCCGCCGAGATAGTACTGGAGAAGCATACCGCTTTTGCAACTGCAATATCAGCTTCTGTTACAATACGTTCTATTTCATTATTGTCCATTGTTGAAACTAGAGGGACTAATGTAATCTTCTTTTCCATTTCAGGACTTTTAATTTCAAATATTCTTGAGCATTTAAATAGCTGAAGAAATTTGACACTTCCTATCTGTAGATCTTGAAGTTTCTTTTGACTTTCAATTGAGTAGACTGAAATTGTGTTTCCTATGGATGATATTATGAAAGGATGCTCGATACAAACACAATGCGGGTATTGTGAAAAAGTTATTGTACTTCGTGTTACGTCACCTTGTGTGCTAATAAACATTCCAATAGCCGGAGCATCTTTGTCTTCACCACCTCCAACTAGAAACACTTCTTCCGAGCTAATAGCTCTGATTATAGGTGCCATATCTCGAGATATATCGCTCATGAGTGGCAGTGTGCATAATATTTGCTCTCGGACGGCATTATATAAACAATATCCTGTTTCCGTACTGCAAACCATGATTTCACCAAAGCATAAACCACCACGTAAGTCTTGTATAATTAATTCTTTATGGAGCTTCATGGAATCTTTAAATACTTTCAAAAATTTTATTGCATTACTAGTGAATAAAATGACCTCAGAATAGATTTGATCATGATACCTATGTGTTATTACCCTCGTAGACTTTGTTTTATGATCGATAGATAAATCTTTATAATCCAAGGCAATATCAAGAACATTTTTTGCCTTGCCAATATTTGCTGGCGATAATTCAGGCAAATGAAATCCAGTAACAGTGGATCCATAATGAACTAAGACTATCGATATTCCTGAAAGAACAACAATTTTTCGAACTGGTTTCGATGCAGCAGAAAGTTTTTGTTTCGAAATTTGAATAAATCCAGATTCTTCATCAAGCATATACATGTGAATTATTTCTCCTTTATCTGTACCTATATATAGATTCAAATCCCATGCCTCTATACTTGTTATCTTTGAATCTTGCGACTCCGATAAGCTCAAGGGATGCTCTTTCAATAAGTCAACTTGCTCGATAATATTGCCATCTTTCATTAATTCATTTTTGATAGCATTGGTTAGTTTCAAAGGGGTTTCTGGTTGAGTTGGATCTTCTGTTGCAACTGTTTGTTTGATATGTTGCGAGTTTAAGGCAAAATTGCCTGAGACTTGATTTGCCACCGATGATACATCTGCCAGATTAGCATCAGATTCAGTTTTGACCCCATCTTCACCCATTTCATTCATCTCTTTCAATTTTGTAAAAAGTTGAATATCAAAGCAGACGTATATATACTACTTTCTGTTGGCCTGCATGCAGATCTACGCAGACCACCTCAAATTTGTCAGAATTTAGCGCATATAACATAACTTTCGGTCGCACTAATGGTCAGTAGAAAGTTAGTTTCGGGTCTGCGGTT
>JBBJZV010000140.1:0-179915 GCA_039700735.1 Pichia pseudocactophila
TTTCAAAAAAATGATTTTGAATTTTGGCGTCTGAGAAATCTCAGAGGTTTTTTTACTATGCGCTTCTTCCCGTAGTGTTATAATGGACAAAATTACTCTGAGGAAAAGAGGAGGAGGACAGTACGGCAAGTACCGAAAAAAAGGGTCATCGTGTCGATTAGGGCGTAGACGTTTTGGCGTGGCCGGGACCGGTGGGTTGGGCTAGTGGGGGACTACTAGAGGGACTAGTGGGGACACCACTGGGGGAAAAGACGCCAGACGCGAGATGCCAGACTCCGGGCGGCGACTCGTTCAGGGAAGCAATTCCGTCGGCTCGTGGCTGCTTGCCCGGACAGCCATTTCCGCAGGCGAGCCCGCCCAGCGAGCCCCCACAGACTGGGCGAGTCCTCTTCGGGCCGTGCGCGCGCTCCTATTGGCTGGCGGGGGTGGTTCTCTCGCCTGTCTATCTCGCCTCGCCTCGCCTCGCCTCGCCCTGCTCTGTTCTGTTCTGCCCTGATCGCTGGCAGTGGCTGGCAGTGTTTGGCAGTGTTTGGCAGGCCCCTTCTTTCCCGCAAAAGAAACAGACCAACCAGTCTTCCACGACGAGTTGTTATATTACAGTGTCGCCCGCCGGGCTCATCGCGTTCGCGCCGCACTCTCGCCGCCACGCATCTCGAGTCCCACGCATCTCGCCGGACTCGCCGGACTCGCCGGTCGCCTCGCGTCTTCGCGTCTTCGCGTCTTCGCGTCTCCCGGTCGCTTCGCGCTGTCCGGTTTCGCTTCCCTTCGCTTCATTTCGCGCTATTTGCGCTTTCCGCTTGCTGGTTGTCTGCCAAGAGCTCCTCGCTTCTCGCTTCCCGCGTAAACTCCCCGCTGCGAGCCTTCAGTTCCATCGGCATCTGCTGCATTAATCTGTCATTGAGCACCTGTCCGATCTAATCTCTCTTATTACAATCATCACACCAACCCACGCCCCCCTCCCCTTCCTCCTCCTCCTCCTCCTCCCACGGGGTAGACACCCACGGGGGGTATACCAGTCGATCAATACCCTTTCCACATCACCATTCCATCCCATTCCATCCCATCCCATTGGACAAAATTAAAGTCTAGACATTTATTACTCACCTGTTCATCTAAGCTTCCTCATATTTTATTAACCTTTCTTATTTACTCTCTAAATTAGGTCTATATTTCTTTAACGTACTAAATCGATTAAATACTCATAAATATTAATTATTGCTCCTTCCGAAATTCATTATATAATATCGCGCCAACAAATTAATTTAAAATCATCTAATAAAATTAAATATATCTGTACGTTCCGTTTAAATTCGAAATATATTATTAAATTAAATTTAATACACGGGCGATTTTTTTTTTCTACTAACTAGACCCTCGGCTTTACCGAAAATCGTAAAAATCGATGAGCTGTGTTGTTGTTTTGTTGTCGTTTCGGCGTTTCGGCGCTTCCGATGTAAAATCTTTCAACCTGATTTTCTCCAACTTCTCTCTTCTTTTGTATGTTACACTTAATTATACTAAAATTACATAAATTTACTATTTATTTACTCACATATTATCCATATTCTTTTCAACAATATCACAAAAAGTGTCTGGAATTAATACAATACCTGATTTACCTAATGATAAATAACTCATCTCATCAATACCCATTTTTAAAAAATTCGATGCCATTCCTGCAACTATACCTTTTAAATCAAGTGGTAATTCTTTTAAATCAATAAAAATCGGATAATAATAATCTTGTAATGATCCCATTATATTAGATTTTGAAAAATTTAATTTATTCATCTCAAAATTATCATATGGTAATAACAATCCAATCTCCTCAGTTGGTGTTCTAGTTATTGCAAAATAACTTGGAAAACTCTTGCTTTCATTATCAATATGTTCCGTATTTAATCTTGAAATAGATTCTGCTGTTTGCTTTAAAACTTCAACCGAATCTCCAATTCTTGCACCTGTAAGTAAAAGTTTTATATCAGTAAATAATCTTGGTCGAATATTTTTACTCTTTAATAATTCAAATGTTTTCCTCTCTAATATTTCATCATTATCATTTTCATTTTTCTTCTGAACTTCACTTAAAATTTCTAATGCTTTAATTTTATCCTTTGTCGGTACTAAAACTAAATCTGAAAAATAATTAGATATGAAAAAGAGTGAAATATTATTTAATGAAAGTGGCTGTGTTAATTCAAGAATTTTTTTACCAATATTAGCTCCATCACTAAATACTTGAATAATAAAAAATTTATCACTTATTAATGTAGATTTTAAATCAAGTTTAATCGCTTTAGTTAAATATGTTTCAATAAGTGATGTTGCACACATTAATGTTACTTCTTCTTTAGAAAATGCTAAATGGAAAAACATACCATCATCTTCAATTTCATCAAGTCCTAAATCTTCTACTAAATTTTCAACATTTTTTATTGAATCATTATCAATTTTATTCATAGATGCAAAGTTTGACATTCCTGACCCCCCTGATAATGATTCATTAGATGTAATAGATGAATCATCATTATCAGAATATCGGGAATTCGATCTATTCTCATAAACATCAATCAATTGAAATAAAATCTCTAATATTCCTGATTTAAATATCCAAAAGTTCTCTCTCGGTATAGTAAGAATAGATATTTCACTTTTAAACAGTTGTGTATCGGAAGAGTTGATCATTGTATCTTAAAAAAATACTTCTCCTAATAATATATCAAAAAAAAATTCAATAACTATTGTAAGAATTGTAGTCTTTATATATAGTAAGATTTAGGGGAAATGATTCACACTGGCAATAAGTGAGTAACCCACTGCATGAGTGAGTCAGTGTGAAAAACTTTACGCGTGCATTAAAAATTTCTCTCAGCCAAGCTTTCGCTAAATCGCACCTTTCCCTTATTTTTTTTTATCTCTCCTTATAGATTATGATCGATCCCATCGCGCTAAATCACTAAATTGCCCCTTTGGGCGACACATCAATATAAAACATTTATAAAACGGAGGCTCAGCTGCTCATTCTACGCTTCACTACTTTTAGTGATGTATCAGTTCGGCAAATTGGTTTCAATTTCAACTGTAATTCTTTTATAAGTAAACGATTGTCCCTAAGTTATACCTCAAAATATTACTTTTCTTTACTTGCAACCAACCAATGAAGTTTAATTTGTTCAATCTATTTATTAAATCAAACAAAGAGCAACAGGTGGAAGAAACCTTTCCGGATCTCAAGCTGGATCTGAAAAAAATTTCAAAACAAAGAGAGATACCTATAATCCAGTCAGGAAACTTTTCTAATCAACTTAAAGTCAAAAAAACAACCTCCTTAAGTAACGTTAAAGAAACTTTTAGTAAATTGAAAAGGAGCTCGTCTTTTAGTAGACTCAGCAAAAAGCACAAAAATTCTCAAACTCACAATTCGAAAAGCAAAACGAAAACCTCACAATATCACAAAGACTTTACTCACAGTATTCCTGAAGAAGAAGATTATAGTGGTGACACTTCAATCTTTGATCAGGTGAGAACATCATCTCTGAACTCTTCTTCTTTCATCAATATTACTCCAGATAATCAAGATTATACAGATTACTATAATAATCTCTATATGTATTATTGTCAAGATGAAAGTAATAAGGAATCTATCAGTGCAATAACTTCTCTCGATTGGAACAAGGAAAACATTCCTCCATTTGATTATCCCTTAAGTGAATCTAAAACACCAAATTATTCAATCACACAACCAACTCCAAGTTTACAACATTGTGATACTGAAAACCCATTTCTCGACACAAATATGTTGACTCCACCACATAGACTTTTCCTTAAAAACAAGGAAAATAATTATTTGATACCTAGTGACGATAAGGAGATTCTTTATTATACATCATATGCATCAACTTCCTGTAAATCAACACCTTCTAACTGTTTACAACGGAAACCCTCATTTTTGAGGAGTTCTGCAAGTCCACGCATTAGTATTCCACTGCTACCTAATGTTGATATGCGGTCACCAGTTTCAACAAGATCTGTTAACCTTTTAAATACTCTTAGCGCGTTGGCTAATGATAACAATCCTTTTGATATAGACGAAGAAAACAGTCTCTTTGAAGCATTAAACAGTACAGAACTTATTAGTTGCTCCAAAGTAAAATTTGTTTCTTACAACAGTTAGCACTAGTATTAACAACTAATATACAAATTATTAAAATATACAATAAGTTAACGGCAACATCTACTTCCCACTTTCATCACCAAGCTCGTCAACTGCAGAGTCTTGCTCATCATCATCTTCCTCTTCCTCTTCCTCTTCCTCTTCCTCTTCATCATCATCCTCAACAACGACATCTTGATCATCATAATCATCATCTTGAGAGGGATCATCAACATCATCATCTTCAGGATCACCAAAAATTTCTAAAACTGCTTCTTCATCAACAACATCTCTATTTATATCTTTATCGCTTTTTATAGAACCGTTCATATTACTTTGATTCCCAGTTGCATTGAATGTTGACTTCTTTGTGAATTTCATCCCCGGATAACAAATTTTGGAGTTCGTTAAATTAAATTCAACTATACTTTCCTTTTGCTGTAAATGAACTTTTTCCAATGTTTGCTCCTCAATATCCCTATCATCTTCTAAGTCATCTTGTAAAAAATTATAAATAACTGATATATTTTTCATCAAATTATCACCATTTGGTTCATCAGTCAAAACCATTGTTGAATTAGTGTTTATTCCACCTGATGGTCCTAAAATCACAGGTTTCCAGTACAAATAATCACTTTTAACCTTAATGGTGCGCTTTTTCTGCCAACTTTGATATAGTTGCTTTACCAATGTATAGTTGAAAATCAATGCATAATCAGTTTTATTATCATCTTCATAAACTAGGAAAGATGATAGTTGTTCCAATCCGACAATAACATCGTCATGACACATTCCAGTAAGATTTGATAAATCATCGATGGATAATTTAAATTCCTTTAAAGTTTGATCTTTTATTTCTTGTTGAGTTGATGATGATTGTGAAATATTTAAATTTCCAAAAATTAAATCATAGATCGCCCGTATGATTGCCATTTTCCAATAACTTCGATAACTGAGTAAACCTAAATGACTCAAAGGTTTCTCTGGAGATCCTGTTTTAAATTCCCTTTTCGATAGTAGATAGCTAAAATCAATAAGGAAACTACCAAAGCCGCGTCGTTGATAAATCGGTAGTGTCATGATACATGATAGATTATATCCTGTGGAGTTTAATTTTTCCTTTGAAAAATATCCAACAAAGCTAAAACTTCCAGAACTATAATCATAAAGAACATAAAATATGAAAGGTTCAACATCATAATAAAGTGTTTTTGAATTGAGGAACAATTTGGCTAATAGACAAAGATTTTGACAAAATATTACATGTTTCCTACCATCAAATTCAATTAACGAGATCTTTTCATCTTCATCCCTATAAATTTCTCTTCCACCAGGTTTATGTTTGAACGAACATTTAAGTAAATGTCTTTCTAAAGTGAATGAAGAATCATAATATGCTAAACAATGAGGACAGATATGCATTATGGCGTTGGAATTATATTTTGATGGATAAGGAGACTTATACCAAGTATCAATTTCGTAATCGTTGAAATGAATCGATTTCAATCTGTTGTTAGATATAGGAGTCTCTAGAGTAGTTACTTTTTTTGAAGTTGATTTATTAACAAAATCATCAAACAGTAATTTGAAGTTTTCATCAGGTAAAGTATCATAGGTGTTTGCATCTTCGAAATCAAATAATCCACGATACGGCAATTCTAAAAGCACAGAATCTACTTTAGGGTAGTTATTTGACCCATTAGCGATATTGTTTCGAGTAGATGATTTTGCTGTTTTCTTTTTTTTCGTGTTTACTTTATCTGACAAAATATCAGGGTCGATCGAACTATTTAACATTGACATTGAATTTGAAGCATTATCTGACGAGACATCAACGTCTCGACTTCGACTTCGATGACGTGATGTTCGTTTCACCATATCGGCAGTTTGATGGCTAAAAATATTATTTCTCTAATTGATCTAACAGCAGTTTTAATTTCAGCTACAAAGTTCGTGTTGATTCCATTTAGTGCACAATTTTTGCCGAAAAAATTCCATGCAGGTTGAAGCGCTCCTGATTTATTATAGAATAACGAACGATTGCTCTTAAATTTGCGACAGTGATATAGATAAATACCATAATTAGATACTATTTTTTGTAGCAGATATGAAGGTTGAAGGTAGTGCAATACACTCTGATAAGAATTGTATCAAATAACTGAATCTAGGTTTAAAAAATTGGGTCGTTTCTTATGCAATAAATTGAAGTTATAAACTTATACATTTGACGTTATTTGAATGATGGAATTGATAGTATAGTGTAGTGACTCAGTTTGTATAATTGAATTGTGTGAGTAATTATGCGCTCAAATAGTACTATGCGTAGAGAGAGATCGATAGATCTATTCATCGATACTGAAATTCCCACTTCTCGATAATTTATTGAAAATGTTTTCTTCTTTAGGTGGCAAAAGTAAAACTGATTTCACCAACAATGGCATCTACTATATTTAACGCTAGACCAAGGGATATTCACCGATACTCAATTTTCAAAGACTGTATTAGTTTTGATTTCTTTTCATTACATCCATATCATATAAAGGAATCTTTTAGACCAGGACCGAATCATGGAGAAGAACATCCTAGTATGAGGGATAATTACAAACAGTTTAAACATCATGTATTAGATGATCAAATACCTTTAACGAGTAAGTTACAGTGGACTTTACTAGATTATGAATCAAAGAATAATCTCGATTTTCTTCATAATTCTAATATTACAGAGATTTATTGTCATAATGGGTTGTTTACTGATTTGATGACGAGAAAACTTGAAAGATATCGATGTATCAAACATAATAATAAACTTTTCATTAGTAATACATCGACTCGTAAGAATCAAGATAGAGTTTTATGTTTTATTGGGGCAAGATTTGAGACATTTGTTACTAATCAACGAATTCCTAAACATGATAAAGATCATTATAAGGCGTTACTTGAAGGTAATTGGGGTAAATGGAAATATAAATCAGTTGTTGAAATTGATGCATATAAAGTGGGTGAAGATGGTAAGAAGATTGAAGATATGACAGAAGAGGAACGATTGAAAAGTTATGCGGAGATTAAACTTTGTTCTGCATATAATATCAAAGAAGAACAAGTGAAGCAGATCAAAAATAAGCAAGAATTTCTTACTATTTTGTCTAAACAAGTTAAGAAATTTAAACAAAAGCTTGAACAATGGTTATATCAATCATATTTTGGAAGACAAGATACATTAGTTATTGGAGTTCGGAATAGATTATTTGAATTGATGTGTTATGAAGAGATTGATATGTTTGAAGATTTGTTACCGTTTGTTAAAACGACATATCCTGATGTTTACGCGAAGTTCCTCAACAGTCCAGAGATACTTGAGAGGGAACTTGGGATGTTGTATGAAGGAGCAATAGATGAGGTTGTAATGGAATTTACGACAAACGACCAAGAGCTTGCACTGTCTCCAGCAAACACGAAGTATGTTAAAAGGAAGAATCTTCTTGTGCCTGGAATTTTGAGAATTAAAAGTGGAAGTGGAGATGAGAATGAAACTGGGAATGAGAGTGAAACTGGAAATGATCGATGGAAGAGTGACCGATCCTTGAAACTGGCTACGAAACGGGAGGAGACTAAGGAGTCGCAGTACCTCGCTGAGGGGGAGGCTGAAGCTGAGGCGAGGAAAGCGGAGCTGAAGAAGAACAGACCGAAGAGACCAAGGAGACGTGGAAATAGTGGAGATGGTCATGCAGAGACGGGAGCAGTGAAGACCTCAAGCGATGCCGTGGTGGTGCCCGCGGGGAATGAACAGGCTGTCGAGAGAGTCGAGAGAGTTGACAATGAAAAAGTCGCGGCATCGTGAACTTGGAGCTGACAGAGAAGCGATTCGCGAGTGGTGCACCGCTTTTCCCAGTTTTGCAAGCCCACTTTGAGGAGTGATGATGATTTATTTGCATCCTGGCAGGCAATGACAATTTCCTAACCTCCTAACACCGGCACTCAACACACACACACACACACACGCTCGGACCAACAACTCTTCTACTACTTCTGTAATCTGTAATCTGTAATCTGCGCATCCACACCCATTCTTATACCTCCCAACCCTTTCATCGCTACTCATCTTCACCACGACAATCACCACCATCACCGTTTGCTTAGCAATCCTTCTTTTTTTCCATTTTACACCAAAACTTTTCTTTCCTTTTCTTCCCTCTACTTTTATTTCCCACACTACGCATACCCAATCCATCACAATACTTCTCATCAATCAATTGTAATGGAAAACTCCACTGAAGAACAAGACGAATTCCTATCCAACTTCTTAGATCCTGGAGTTTCAAATGGTGACGTCGACTGGCTTTTTCGTGGTAGAGAAATAAAAAAATTGTCTAAAAAGACAAATACAATTAATACAGAAGTTCAATCACAACTATTACAAGCTCAACAGAAAGCTTTATTACATGCAAAAGGTACAGTATCTTCTCCTTCCGAATTTGCAGATTCAATCTCACCTTCGGTTCAATCTCCTTCAATTTCAATGCTAAACATAAATGGCTTCACATCCAAATCTGGTAACTCTAAATCCGCTGATGTTTCAAGGATATCTTCCCCAGTATCTATACCTTCAACAGGTACTTATTCCACTCCTCTGAAATCTTCATTAAAACCTTCTTCTGTCTCTTCAAATAACTCAGGCTTAAAAATAAATACTTCAACAATACATGGTTCTCCATTTTCTGCAAACTCTCCAAACAATAGTTTAAGTAGATCTCTTGAGAGTCATAAACTTCAGCAGCAGCAGCAACAACAACAGCAACAGCAAAAACAGCAGCAATCCGAATCTACACCCAGCCAAGTGGAGACTGATGTCTCTTCTCCTACAACTAGATCGAGATCTTCTTCATTATTTGGACGGCCCAAAAGTTCTACTCCAACTGAATCAAAACCAAAGAAATCCTTATTTTCTGCCCTATCTTCCAAACTAAAATCAAGTACAACAACTTCAACAACAACTACTACTACTACTACAACAACAACAACATCAACAACTTCTCAACAACAGAATTCTAGTTCCGTCAGTCGATCATCGTCAGTATCAAACCGTTCACAACAGAGCATACCTGTACAATCTCATTCTTCAGCACATCAACAAAATTTATCATTGGCTCAAACAGTTTCCACTGAACCTGTCATTTTACCTCAACCAGATAAAGTGAATTCTATCAATGAGAAACTAGGAAGAATCTCTTTCAATAGAGTCCATTTTGCATTGGATACTTTACCTGAAGATCCTCAACAACAAATTCCTTCAAGAAGACCAAAAAGGGGAAATGTACTCATCCCTGAAGACATGCTTGCTGCACCTCCAAAGTTATCAATCGGAATAACCAATTCTTTCAATGAACAAACGAAAGATCAAAGACCAACTGTTGATCCTGAGCTTTATAGAGAAGCCCTTTCACGACATAGTTTTTTCAAAGCTGAATCTAAAAAACATTTAGAGGAAGCACATTTGGCAGCACTCCGAATGGCAAAGGAAGTTTCTAATTTTAAAAAGAGAAGAAGCTCTTTTTTAAAATCTACAGATGGTGATGATGATGACGATGACGATGATGAAGAAAATATAACGGATTCAAGATTCCTCAATTCTACTGATGATATTGATACTCCACTTCATGAACATGTTAATTATTTCGGTACTAACGAATCAGAAAATGACATAGGTGCTGATGATAATGATACTCAAAATAGTTCAACAAATGATATATCACTTGAAACTCTGTACACTCGTTGTTGTCATTTAAGAGAAATTTTACCTATTCCAGCTACTCTGAAACAATTGAAAGATAAATCAAAACCTTTACCAGTATTAAAAATGTTAAATCCAAAGCCAACACTGATTGATATCTTATCATTCTCTGATTTTTTGGCAATAGCTCCTGTAATTACGGTCGTATTTGACAATGTTACTATTGATACAGATATGTTGAAAATCATTCTTGTTAGTTTGAAAAATTCAGTCATGTTAGACAAATTATCAATGAGAAATTTACCAATAGATAATGATGGCTGGGCCATCTTATCAAAATTTTTAAAAATTAATCAAAGCCTTCAAAAATTAGATATATCTCAACAACGTATTAAGAAATCTTATGATAATTCAAAATACATAGTTAGATCCGAACTGGATTGGGATCTATTTACTGAAGCTTTACATGATAGAGGTGGTATTGAAGAATTAGTCATTCATGGTTGTATACTTACTGACTCACAATTTGATAATTTAGTCAATCGTGCATTATCTTTGAAAACTAAAAGATTAGGTTTAGCTTCAACTCAACTTAATGTTCATAAAATGGAAACATTATCAACTTGGATTTCAAGCTCAAATTCAACTTGTGAAGGTATTGATTTTGCATTTAATGATTTATCTGGTGGTCAATTGAAAAAGTTCAATAAAGTTTTGGCAAAATTTGGCTCTAAAATTAATTTACATTTCTTTTCCTTAAATTCAACAAATGTAAATCTTGAAGAATGTTCTCAACTACTCAAAAATTTATCTACTCTTAAATCTTTGCGATTCTTAGATTTGAGTAATAATCCTCAATTATTCCCAGAAATTATACCAGTATTGAGAGATAATTTACCAAATTTCCCAGATTTAAGAAGAGTTCATTTTGATTTCGATAATTTAACGGAATTAACAATTGTTCAACTTTGTTTGATTTTCCAAACTTGTAAAAAATTAGTACATGTTTCAATTCTTGGTAATAATTCACTTGGGTCAAAATCCGTTTCCTCTCTTTATTCAGCTGTTAAAAATTCACATTTATACAATATAGATATGGATTATGATGGTTTAGATGAAGAACTGTTATCTAGAATTTCATTCTATTTGATGAGGAATATGCAACATTTCTTGAATAATGATGTTCCATTAAAGAAATCAAAAACTAAAGATGAAGATTTGATCTTTGATGGTTCCTTATTAACAAAAGCTGCTGAACAATTACTTGAAAAAGGTCCATCAATTGAAGAAAGTGAACGTATAATTGTTTATCACTCCCTAGTTGATAAAACGCGTACTTTAAGAGCAGAAGTTCAAGATGTTATCTCTAAATTGTTTAAAGATAGAGAAGATGGTAATTTATCTACAGAAGGTAAGGAGAAACTTTTAAGATTTTGTTTATTAGATGATTCTTTAGATAATATTATTGACATTTTCAGTGAAGAAGTTGGTGAGAAGAAATCTAGCAAACCAAACTTAATAAGACAATTATCTTCACAATTAAGTAGACATCATTCTGCTGAAATCATCGATATAGTTCCAGCAATAAATGTTGATGAAGAAGGCCAGAATTCACCAACAGAGGATCCACATATTGTTGTCACAGATGCAGATAGTTTACCTGTGGATAGTCTAACAGGTCAAAGAGTTTTGATCAGGAACTACTCACAAACAAATGTACATTCTAAAAAACTTGAAGAAGAAGAAGGTGAATTACATAGATGGGGGTTCTTTGTTCAACAACAGAAAGATATTATGCCAGACGATGAAAACAATGAAGTTGAATTGCGTGAGAAGGAAAGATTAAGAGCTGAAGCTGAAGCAGCTGAAGCAGAGAAGCAGAGAATTGAAACAGAAAAGAAGAAATTAAAAATTAACACTATTCCTTCAGGTTCTGAGCTCCGTGAAACTATCATGAAGGTTAAAGGTATTGAAAGTATTTCAGATTTGATTAAGAAAGTCAATAAGGATTATAGCACTGTTGAAAATATTTATAAACATGCTGATACCCATAAAATTTCCAAAATCGAAGAAGAAGGCGAATTAGGTGTTTCAAACTTATCGTTAGCCGATAAAAGTCCTGTATATGATTCAAATGTGACTGATAACCGTTTTGAAAATTCAGAAACTACTACGTATCCATTAAGTCCTACGGTTAGTATAAATTCAATGGAGGAGGACCCAGATGTAGTATATGAACGTATCCTTAACGATGTTATTAGAGTCAGATCAAATAAATAAAAACAAAACTATTTTATTCTTTCATTATATATATATATAAAGCTGCATATTTTGTAATAAAAAAAAATTGCATTATAGATTACAATTCAACATCTTTCAATTCAAGTTCCCTTTTAACGTAAAAGAACAACGATCTTTGTAATTCGCATAGACAATCAGAATGAATTATAGCAATTTGCGATAATGACATCATTACATCATTTTCTGTTAAAGGAATGAAGCATTTGTTATCATTGCCATATAAAAGTTTAGCTCCTTTGAATTGTAGTTTTTCACAACATGATACCTCTTTCATATACTTTTGACTCATATATTGTGATGCGATCATGAATCCATACACATCAGAATCAAAATACCCAACAATAGGTATTTCTGGAAATTTATTCGTCAAAATGTAAAGAAAATGTTTTGTTAATCTATCAGGAAATCCTTTTCCTGTAATCAAAAGCACGTCTCGTAGTTTTGTAGGATTTGCAGAATTGACTATACCTGACAAAATGGCATCTTTCTCAAAAATCATAATCTTACTGATATTTCCAACATTTATCTCAAGATCTGTCTCACTTAAAGATAAAGAGATGGGTGGGATCAATGTTGTTCCATTAACTAAAAACTCTTGCTTCCCAATTCTAATTTCAAGTTTTCCATGAACTAATCCTTTCTGCGATGGTTGTATCCATAGAGAATCTAACGAGCGATTTAAAGATTGTGCAATCTTCTCTATAGCTTCATCTACAGTCGATTGTGACTGAAATAGATTAACATCTAAATAATATAACTGTCTCTTTGAAATATATTCACCTCGATCTATCTGTAAGGAAATTAGTTTCAAAAGTCTAAAATATATCGTAAATCTTCTATTCAGATTATAATCAATTGTTGGGAATGAAACTTTCGTCTTAACCTTACCTGTATTTAAATACAATGTAATTGAATCTCCGCTTTTTATACCATTTTCAATAAGCTGAACAGTTAATTCAATGTTGGTTGATCTGTTTTACTGTTAGTATCAAATATGCTCATCCTTGGTGAGTCATGATAGTTTCGATAACTTACTCGCTTAAATGGATTACACGGTCAACTTTTTGAGGTTCACCTATTACCATAAATGTTTGATTCAATATAGATCAATTTAAATTTACAAATATGAAATTATATTGATATAAAGAAAAAGATTTTGAAGCACCAAAATTTGGCAAATGTGAAACAATTAAATTTAACAAATTTAAGCGGAAGCCTTGAATTGTAAAATCTTTGCTTCGACTCTTGCTTGTCTTTCGTCTCTGGTGAGCTTCTTTTGCTTGTACTTAAGAGATTCAGCCTTGTATTGTTCCTTCTTGTTTTCAGCCTTCTTTGGAGATGGGTCTGCTCTGATCTTTTCGTGAGCTTCTAAGTAGATGTCTTCAATTGCATCAGCATCAATGTCATCTGCAATGTAAGACTTGAATAATAAAGAGTATCTTTCTTCATCATCATCCATTAATTCTTCCATGTATTCAGCAACGTGACCACCGAAGATGTACTTTCTTAATAATTCAGCATCTAATTCTTCCGATTCGATATCCCAACCTGGGAATCTAGATGGAGAGTGTGGAACGTATAAACCACCATCAGAAGCACCCTTTAATGCACCGAAAACCTTTGCACCAGTAGTAGTTCTTTGTAAACCAACATCAAGGAAAACCTTGAATGGTCTTGGAGCATCTTCAACTGCTTCAGTTAATTCGAATTCACCTTCGACTTCTTCAACACCTTGGTAGGTTTCATCTAAACCTAACTTTTGTAATGCTCTTCTTGCAACTAATAAACCAGTTGCGTAAGCTGCAGACCAGTTAGTTAAACCATGGGAAATACCGTAGTTTGGTAATTCATGAGAGTATGCTGCAGTTAAGACAACATCACCAGTGATGGTAGAAGAAACAATTTGGCAGATGATATCCTTGTTGGTGAATCTGACAACTAATCTGTACTTTGGTGAAGCGTACTTGTTCTTTGCTTGAGTGATTAATCTCTTTCTAGCATAGTAATCAGTCTTACCTTCAGCTCTTCTTCTGAATGGAGTTTGGAATCTGGATAAGTATGCAGAATTTCTGGTGAATTTAAAACCCATGGTTAATTTATTTGGTAGTTATGGAAGAAATATCAAGAAGTAAAGAAAACTTATAAACAAAAAAAAAATAAGCTAGAAATACATTTTTTTCTTCACCTGAACAAAATCATTAGGAAATGTGTTGAAAAATCGGGAAGCTGCGTGCTTCTCTGGCAGCAGAAGCGAGCCATACTGAAAAAAAAACCAATCGGAAAACATTGTTCTTTCGCGTCGCCTTCCGCAAGAGGAAGTTACCCGGTATAGTTGGACACAACCCCCATTGCCGCATTGGGAAGCTGCACGGCACCCGCGCTCCGCTCAGCGTCAGCAGCAGAAGGCTCAGCAGCAGAGGGCTCAACAGTGGATACTGTCTCATAGATGTTACCAGCAAAGATGCAATGCACTTTCATGGCTCTGGAGTAGTGCAAGTCACTGAGAAGCTTAGGGGTTATGAGGAAGTACTGAGAACTGTTTTCCTTTTCGACTCCGCGGACAATCATCTCATGGACACGGCGCTCATTACGGGCGTCTAAACCTTGGTTGATTTCATCAACAACACGGAATGGGGTCCTCGTCAATCCTTGCAAAGAATTGAGGAAAACAGCAGTAGTTGTAGATTTCTCACCACCAGATTGTTGTGCTCCATTGAATAATGTAGGTTCTTGTCCGTCTCTGAAAGAAACCCTGATTTCTAACTTCCATTCATTGCTTGAGTTGCTAGATGTGGTAGAGTCCGCATCTGCATTTGCATTTGCAGCTGCAACTGATTCGTTTGTATTAACTAGGGCAACACCACCACCACTGGCAATCTGTGACATATTCTCACTGAAATCTTGATCAACAAGTCGAACAACTTTCCTCAACTCTTGTTCCCAAGAATCACTCTTTTGTGTAATCTCTTCTTTTAATCCATTGATCTCTGCTTCCTTTTCTGGTAATTGCTCCTCTAACTCTTTGAGTTTAGCTTCATTTTCAGCCAATCTCTCCACAGACCCTTCTCCTCCACTACGTGCATGTAATTGCATCTCACTTTTAACTTGATCCAATTGCAACATAATCTTTTCCTTGCTCAAACCCCAATGCTCTCCATCCTCAGTCTTCACATCTCCAGCTAGCATCTTTATTCTTGCACTCAGTGAGGCCCTCTCTTCAGTCGTTAGTTCAGCAACTTTAGCCTTATACTCATGTTGAATCTTTTTAAAGCGTATTTTGCTTTCTTCATATAAACTCTTGAGTCCTCGAACCGCATTTTTCTTACCTTCCTTTTGGGAACTGATACTTTCAGCTAGTGATTCAACAGAAGCAATTCTATTCTCCTGCTCAAGAAGTGATATCGAAGCCCTGAGTAGTTGTGCATCTAGTTTGATCCGCTTTATCTGAATTGCCTTTCTCATCACCATCAATTCATCCTTTTCTTTAATAAGTTTCTGGATAGAATCAAATTTGTCATTCTTACCATCAGTAGCACTAGTATTCCTTAAATCCTTGTACTCATTTCTCTTGACTTGTAATCTCGCTCTTAGTATCTCTAGTTTATGTTCCAATTTGCTTCTTTGCTTCTTTAACATGACTAAGTGATGAATTTGTGCTTCTACATCGTTTAATTCAAGACTTTTATCATCTCTTTCTTTTTTAATATGACCGACTGCTTCTCTACCTTCACTTATTGCAGTCTTCAATGTGCTGATTTCATTATTTAATGAATTGATACGTTCGTTGATATGCAATCTTTGTTCTTCACTTAATCCACTACTGAAGACAGTATTTCTGGTATCAAATGATTTTATGTTGGTAAAAACCTGTTTACGACCAAACTTAGACCTGTTCATTGTGTAAATTTGTTCATCGCTGACATATTTCACTAGATTTAACCGATCTGCTTCAACCTCCCTACTAATACTTTCCTTCTGTGTACTACTTAATCCTCTGATACTTATTGGAATCTTATTGATAGAAGCATTTTCACATAACATTTGTATAAGTTCTTTTGGACCACTTAAAAAGTCGCTCAAAAATCCGTCAAACCCTAGCCTTTTCATTTTGTCTCTATCAATTCTATCACTCTCTATATCAAAATTGTCTCCTAATGTACGCATGGAAATTGTACATTTGTGCTTGTCATACAAGTAACCAGATAGTCGATTATATTCATCTCTATTCTTAACAACAACGGCATTCAAAACGTTTTGAGGAATAATGGCTTCTGCAATTGCCGCTATTTTTGCATCTTTTATATTTATAGTAATGATTGCTGGTTCAAAGACTCCACTTCTATTTTCTAATTTACGGAGAAGTTTCACTGCTTCAATTGTTTTATAGTACTTTCTTGAATCAAGTAAATTAAGCCTATCAGTAGAAGTAAGTTTTCTTTGTTCATCCATAATATTGTTCTTCAAACGCTCAATCAACCTTTCATTGGGAGCAATACCCCCCCTTTCTGTACTCATTCTTTCTTCAATCTCCATCACCTCATTACGAATAGAGATTCTCTTATCTTTTAAAGCAATTAGATCAGCTTCACTAACGGTTTCAAGTTTTGAAAGATCATTCTCGGTCGCATTTATTTCCTTTTTAATAGCACCACAACTTTCTCTTGCTTCTTTCAACTTGAATTCAAAGTTCTCGATGTCTCTAAAAATCTTCGATATTTCTGAGCCAATGCGTTCAGACTTATTACTTAGCATTTCCGAATCTTTTTTAAATTTGGCCTTTTCGATATTGAGTTGAGTAACTTTTTCTTTCAGGCTTTTCAAATTTTCACCACTAGATTGAAGTTGTGCCTCTAACGGTGCCATTGAGTTGATGAATTCTTCATAGTCAACTCTAGCTGATTCAAATTCAGCATATGCTACATCCCTCTTCTTCCTGATATCTTGGTATTCAACATATGGTAGAACTAGTTCTAATTGTTTGAGTTCTTCTTGCAAGTCTAAGAATTTTTTGTGCCTTTCAACATTGTCCACTAACATTTGATTCTTTTCTTTCAGTTCTTTCAAGACATGATTGGCATCTTCAAAATATTTTATTTGAGTAGACAGTGTATTTTTTAATGCAATAATCTGTTCATGCTGGTCTAAAAGTTCACCATTTTGATAACATCTTTCAATTTCTTTCAAAAGATCTTCACCTTTCAAATCAGCAAATTTAGAGACCCTATCTTGAGGTAGAAACTGACACAAGTTGTCTAATTGAATATTGAAATCTTTAAGTAACCTTTTCACTTCTTGTTCGCTCACAGCTAATTTATTGACAAACCACTTTGTCTTTTGCTTTCTTCTCAGTTCTGATGTAATCAAAAATGTTTCATCACCTTCCATATCTTTTAGTTCTAATTCAATTTCACTGAATTCTTCTGTATCTTTTATGAAGTCATCTGTGTTCATAGATTCTTTGCCAAGGTTCACCAACTTACCTCCCAATCCAAGACAAACAGCACAAACAAATGTAGATTTACCTGTACCATTTGGACCTATAATTAAATTCATATGTGGTCCAAAATGAAATTCAGTAAATTTGTAAGACATAAAGTTTGTTAATTTACATCTGATGATGGAACCAGGTTGAAATGATGCATAATCTGGAGTATACGATTTTTTTAATCTTTTCGGAGCTGGCATAAACTCTGCCAGATTATATCTTTCAACGTCAGCCATAAGTTTTGAATTGGGTCCTAAAGATGTTGTATTAGGAAATCAAATACCAAAATTCGTTGAGCATTAAATAAATCAACAAGCTACGCGTCTTGAATTTTGTGATGATTTTGAAGCGGTTAGGCCTGACGATTAATATCGATGGCAACTTTAGTTTTTCGAGAAGATTTTTGGACTCCTTTCTCATATCCATTGTCAATATCTTTGCTAGGTTAAAGATAAACACTAGTGTGTTTAAAATCAATTATGGAAAGGAATGCGATTTTGATTCCCAGTCTGGAAGGAACGTATAAAGAACGGTCCTATCAGCAAAGGTTGTCGAGGCCATTTAAGGTTATTCAAAATTTACCAGTAGCAAAAGAAGATGTCGATTATGGTATTTTAACCAATCCTTTGTCGATCAAAGACAGTGCTGTTTTATATAATTCATTATACGTTTCTAGGTTCAATTGGCTCCATCACGTGTTTAGAGTTTACTGGAGTAAGAGAGAGCAAGTAATTATAGGTGATAAAGATACACAGAAGAAGGACAAAACCGTAAGATTTTGTGATGCCGATATTGATGTCGGCGTGCACAAATTTTCCATTAAACTCTTTTTCTTGAAAGATGATTTGAAAGAAAGGCAATTTATAGAAGAGCAAGAACGTAAAAGAGAAGAAAGAATTCAACGTCGGAAAGCAAAAGAAGAAGAAAAACTCAAAAAGAAGCTTGAAAGAGAACAATTGGAGAAGGAAAAAGAAGCACAGAAAGAAAAACTCCAGATTGAATATGACACCAAAATGAAAATCACAACAAATCTGAACGCTAATACTCCGTTGGATACACCTTCCGCCAACACTTTAGGAAGTACTCAAAACACACTATCTAACATTCAGATAACAACTGTCGAATTACCCAAAACATTGGCTACTAAGGAATCATGCTCATTCGAGACGAATCAAGTTAAAAATACAAACACAATGCCTGACATTGGCAAAATGTCCAATATATCATCAAATGTTTCAGGTACATCTATTCCACATACGAATATATCACAGGGAAAAGCACAAGAAGAGACTTTACAGACATCAAAAGTGAACCCCGCTGATACAGAAACATTACCAATAAATCCAACTCAACCTGTTGTCACGAAATCTGCAGACGCTGTAAAACAAAAAATATCATTTGATTCAGCTACGAAAGAGAAGCCTGTTGACCACAGTACTTCCTCTTTGACAACATCTACTAACTCTCCTGATACTAATGTCTCCACAAAATCCCAGGTTGAAAACGACGCAGAATCATCACAAAGTCAGGTACTCACAGAGAAAGAATTTATGTCGAATGATCAATCTGAACAACCATCATCCAGGAGTCTGAAATTGATATCTGATCCTAAGAACGCTCTTTTGATCCAAAACTTAAATTTAATGGCTCGTACAGACGCACATCTCAATGAAGTGATGAAAGAAGTTGCATCAGGGGCTGCTCCCGCAGAGAAAATCCTGGAGTTTAAAGTATACATTGAAAAGGCAAAACAATTAGGTGATCCTACGGGCTATATGCGTAAACTTGAAATTGCGAAACAGTTATCTTCTCAGAATTCACCTTCGGAAGATGAGTTGCAAAGAACAACTGAAATCAATGAACAGAAAATTATTGCAAGAGAGAAAGCGAGGGAAAAAGCAAGAGAAAAGGCAAGGCAGAGAAAGTTAGAGGGTTCAAAGGATGGAGAGATCAAGCCTCGCATCTTGACATTTGAAGAAAGGAAAAAACTTGAAGAGGAACACGAAAGACAAGCTCAACTTGTTAAAGAACAACTTGAAAAAATGAGATTAGAAAAACAGCGATTGCGGGAAGAACGAGAAGCTGAAAAACTACGTCTCAAAGTTGAAAAAGCTGAAAAACGGGCAAAAGAGAAGGAACAACGTGAACTTGAGAAACAAAGACAAAGAGAAGAAAGAGCCAAAGAAAAGGAAAGAAAAAAAGAAGAACGAATAGCTGAAAAAGAGCGTCTCAAACTAGCACGTACACGCAAGAAAGAAGCAACTGACTTTGACGATTCTGGTAGTGATGAGGATAATGATCGAATGGCCAAATTGAATAGTGAAGAATACAGCGATGATTTATGGAATGACAAACTATCACCTTTACAAGAGAGATACTCCAAAAACGCAACTTTGGTTATTGAATTTACTGAGAATCCTGTTCAAAGGTTTTTCTTACCAAGAGATACCATTTATGAAGTAATTGAGAATGCAGACGATGAGAATGATAAAGCTGCTGAAGATGATGCCAAAGATCGTGAAGAAAACTTGGCTGCCCCTACTGAAATTAAGACAGAAGTTTCTGAACGACCTAAATCCCCATATGTCACCATACTTGCATCGTTTGTTCTCGTTCATAATCAAGCTGAAATAGATGGTTGGGATAGACGGAAACAGGAAGCTGAAGAAGCTGAAGCTAACAAGATAAAGAAAGAACAAGAAGAAACAGAAAACAAGAAACGGAAACGTAAGAAAACAGGATGGAGTTCAAATCAGGTGACAAAGAGAGCTACTAGAGCTAGTAAACAAGCAAAAGCAATGGAAACCCTTAGGAGAGAGGAAGAAAATTTTCATGAGGAAGATATAGAACTCAATGAAAGCGACGGATCCCGCCCAAAACCTGTATACTCATGCATAACTGTGACACTCTCCAAAGTCCCATATAGATTTTCTGATCTGATTGTAAATAGTGGAAATGATTTGGAAACGTGTCAAGCAAATATGAAAGAAGTATTTGCTACAGGAACTAGAATCACACCTAATAAGTTATGGTACCAATTAGATGGTTTCAAAGATGAACTCTTAGCAGAAACGTTGCGTTATAATCTTAACAGACTCGATTATGCAAATTCATCAGGAAAGCGAACTAAACATCAATTTCTAAAAAAGTTTGGCAGAGGTGGTGGTTAAATGACCACATTGTATAATATGATTTATTTACGTGTACATTAATTAATTGAGATTAAACATGAAAATGTGAAATAGGTATCTAAATGCTATGGATTAAACAACCCCAATTTTTAAATTAGAGTATTCGTCTTCAAAGTTTTCTTTATTGTCCTCCCTATCATTATTCTGAGCTGTGAAATAGTCAATTTTAGAAGATACAGATTTTGGAGTTAAATCTGAATGCAAATTACTGGAGTCTAAAGGATTAGAGGCATTGGTTATAGTCATTGTTGTTGTTGTTGCTGGTGTGATTATAGGTAATGCAGGTGTTGCAAGTGATAATCGAGATAGAGGGTTGGCATCATTACCATTAGCAGTAGTTGTATTTGTATGAGTAGTCAAGATTGAACTAGTCGCAGAAAAATCGTTAGAAGTTCTATGGGATTGTTCTCCTGATTTAATCATAGGTGGCGTAAAATCAGTAGCATTTAAGTCATTGGAATTCCTCAAACTTATTGAGACAGGGTTTCTTGATGATTGTAATGATGGGGAACTTGATATTACGCATCCAACAGCTGGTGGTAAAATGTCATCTGTATCAATTGCAAATTTATCGCTGTTCTTCCGTTTCTCGGTAATATTGACAGTTGAATCACTTCTACTCATCAAGTTAAGGGAGCTTTTAATGGTTGGCGATTGTGATACTCTTTTGAATGATGAGGTTTCTGATTTATTAGTAGTAGCGAAATTGCTAGTTATGCTACTAGAAACCGGAGCAACAGTACTTGACAGCGAATTATGTAGACTCTTACTGTTGATCTGTGTTACAACAGTGGCATTGCTGTTAAGTGTTGTGCTACTTTCATTTGATCTATTAATGGATGTTGACATTTGATCCAAAACAGGATGATTTGATTCTGAATTATCATTAGTTGAAGATGAAACATTATTGTGTTGAGTAACTGTATTTGATCCAGTGTTTGAGTTGTTGAGAATGTGGCTAAGATTCATACTTGATACACTAGCAGTCATTTTACTGATGATACTTTCGTCAATATAATTTTTGAATTTCATACGAGAAGTTTTCTCATCTAGTAACATTCTACTTTCAAAAATTCCTGGTCTTGAGCCATCAATTTTAATATCGTTGCTATAGTCAACACCATTAAAAAGATTGAATAATTCAACTCTATAACTTTTAATACTTGTAATTGGATTACCATAAAGATTAATAGCTTGAAGTTTGACTTTATTCGCATTCAACTGTAAAAGTGGTTTTAGATCTGTTAATTTTGCAATTAGATTTCTACGTAGGTCTAGTTTCTGTAGATTTGACAAGTTTTCCACTGAATCCAATTGAGTCAATTTATTTGATCTTAAGTTTAGTACTGTTAATCTTGTTAAAGATTTTGGTAATTTTTCAATTGAAGTCAATTTATTATGGGAGAGATTCAAGGATTTAAGGTTAACTAATTTAGATATTGGTTCTGCGGGTAAAATTGTTAGTTTATTATGTGATAAATCAAGAGACGTCAAATTTGATAATCTATCAAAACTTTGTAAAGATATTTTATTTATTTTGTTCTCGGTTAGTGATAGATGCTTCAATAATTTCCAAAATTCATTTTGTTTCTTTGAATCTATTTTGCCCTTTTCGTGATCATCTATTGAACTGTTCCTACTATGACCATCAATCTTTTTAGCAGATTTATTAGATGATTCGTTTGTATTGATTGATTCAGTTGCAGTTGATTTGACAGTTAATGAAGATGAATGTATATGTGACGATCCTCTAGATCTTCTTGGTAATTTTCCCTGTGGTTTATAATAATAGGATCTTCTGGTAGAATGAGAGGGAATTCCCGATTGGGCTGATGAGCCATATGTCATATCTTCTTGTGGGTATAAACGACTCGAGTAATAAAGAGGAGATGCATTGGGCGATGTAGAAAAGGAATAAAAATTATTATTATGTTCAGAAGAAGCTGGTTGTTGCTGAATTTGTTGAGGTTGAAGTTGCTGATTGTTGATACCAAGGTTATTACCATTAATAATGCTGTTATTGTTACTACTATTCTGATGATGATAATGATGATAATTATAATTATGTGGGTAGTTTAAAGAATGATAGTTGTTCAATGAATGTTGACTGTAAGATGAAGCAAATGAATGTGTTGGAATTATGCTTGGTGAAATTTTGTTCGTCAATGATGAAGATAAGTTTACGGAAGAGTGAGATACTGGCATAGTTGGTAAAGAATATGGTGTTTTAAAACTATCTGATTCACTATCATTTGATTTTGTTTTAGATAACTGATCAGGATGAAGGTCATCATCAAATACTTCACCATCATCAAAAATGTCACCTTCTCCTCTAACTCTCTGATCTGCATCTACCAAAGTAACTAATAATTCCAAAGGATCTGTTATATTTGCCTTTTTAACAACCAAATATCTTAATTTTGTAGCCAGTAAATGCCAACCATAAATTTCTTTTGGATCTAAATCTGAAATTTCTAAAACTAATATATTTTTGAAAACCACTACTGGAGTTGCAGTTTCGAATGGGTATTCTTCATGACCATCAATTAATTTTGCATTTGGTTCATTTGCTAAACGTAAACAAGGCAATTTTGAAAAGGCTGAATATAAATATTTCAAATCTGATGTTGAGTTATCAATTTTAGATGAAGAGCCAAAAGTATTCCACAATGCAGAAACGGATGACATCACTGATTTTACTGAAGAGATTGAATGAATAGATTGTGAATCTGAATCAATTTTTTTATTTCTTTGAAATTCACTTAGGAAAGAAACATAATTTGAAGTATTATCAGAGTCTAAATTATCTAAACGTAAGTTCATTGGGCCTACATTAATACCGAGATCTTTGAATTTTCCAAGAATGAAGTAAAGATGATGTAATGATAATGATAATCTCACAGGTTTTGAAATTTCTTTGATATTTTCTTCATCATAATTTGAGGTTGAATCATTAGGGGTATTTGAGTCGATTTGTTGATTTAAATTCGAATGTAGTTTTGAAGAAGTAGAAGGATCAGTTTGAGTTGTAATTGAAGTTAGTGATTCTGATGTAGACGTTGTTGATGTTGTTGATGACTGTGATTGTGAATTCTTTGATGATTCTTTTGAATTTAGTTTACGATATGCAACTAAGGCATTGGCGAGCTGCCTTTCATGTGATTGGATAAAAGTAGAAAGGTTGTGAATATAAATATCACCATCACAAGTAGTTTTAACCATTTTTTTTGTGAGGTGAATTAAAGTTAGATAGATTCTTTATTAATAGTTTTATGCGAAGATGATTGATTATAGTTTTAGTTATGCAAAAAAAATGTGAATTGGATGTAATTTGAGAGCTAAGATGATTGATTTTTAATATTTTTTTTAGCAAACGGTGAAATTTCCAAGAAACTTTAAAATAGATCAGTAAAAAGACAAGAATCTAGTGCGTCGAATTGATTATGATCTGAAATAAGAAAATGAGAAGAGAGAGAGTGTGTGTGATAATGTGTATTGGAGTGTAGAATGTAAACAAAAACTATGACAATATCATAGTTTATTTCGATATAATAAATTCGAGGAGGGTGCGAGTCATTTTCTAACCTGCACACAAGCTTGGTAAGCTTACCGGAGTCAGATTGCATTCAAATAAGTATTTCATGCCAACAAACAATGTTTGGGTATATAAGTTACTAAATATTTAGGAAGGGAATAAAGAGGGTATTGTAAATTGTGTATTGGATAGTAAAGAGTTTTATGTTCATATTGCAACATTCCTCGAAGAACTAGCAAGAGTCATGACGGATGCGACAGTTGCATTTGTATTTGTTTGAGTTGTTGTTTGAGAGTTAATTGTGGTTAGAAGTGGGGAAGTCAGTACTGACATTGATGTTACAGCAGTGGAGCCATGACTAGGAGGGTATCTACTTCTGATGTCAAAGGATATGTCATCATCGTCAATCTCATTATCATTGTCGTATTTGTCATCTGTTGGCAAAGCATAGTCGTCGTATTGAAATTTGATTGACTTAACGTCATCAAGTCTGGAATTATCATTATCATTATCATTATCACTATCATCATTATCATCATCTTCTTCTTCTTCTTCTTCTTCTTCTTCTTCTTCGTCTGATGAAATTGACAAGATTGGTTTTGTTGAGATGTTATCATCCATTATTGAATCACTGAGAGTGCTTGTAAGGTCGACATTGTTAATCATACTTGCATTGTAAGTACCAGTGCTTGATGAGTAATTGTTATTCATATGGTGATATAACTGACTATTGATGGAGACTAAATTCTGGGGTTGTACAATATTTTTTGAATATTTTGTTGTGTTATTTGAATAAATGGAAGCCGGGAAATTTGCCGAATAAAGTGATTTGATTGAAGAGTTTGTTTCGATATCATTTGGAATATTAGAATGGAAATCCGAATTATCATCAACAAGATGATTGCGAGTATAGAAGAGTCTCTGTTGCATTTCGTGTTGTCGGAAAGTACTAGAATAGTTAGAAGCGGTAGTCGAAACGTAGCTAATCTGATCATTTTCCAAGCTGGTGATGTCACTGAAATGGAAAGTTTTCGAAATTGGAGTTGCGGATTTAGAGACTTTGAGAGCAGGTGTTACCGTTGTTGTAGCTGTTGTAATAGCGGTAGGGATGGAAGAGGTATTGGTTGATACTTTATTGTTGTTAGTATTGTTCATCAACTTCTTTACCCAGGAAAACTTCTTAGCTCTCGAACCCTGATGGGTGAGTTGTGGATGGTCCATTATATATGGTTTAGAAGAGAGATGGAAAGAAACGGATGAAGAACGGTGTAGAGTGTGTTATACAATGGAATTTGTGTATTATAAATCTACATGTACAGAAAACGGGCCAGACAGAAAAATCCCAGACGACGGGCCCACAATTTGATTTCAAATTTGCACGCCATCAGATTCGTTAATATATGGTTTCCTCCCCAGTTCCAAACCAAACACACACACAACCATGTCTGAACAAGACCACACAACGACTACCAGACCCACTCCACGTCCCACAGCATTCTCCCGCACGGTTCTCCTTGTGGCGTGCCTTCTCTGCCCGCCCCTCGGAGTGTACCTCGGGAACGGCACCACTGGATCGGTGTTGCTCACGGTGCTTCTCACGGTGGGTGGGTTCCACGTTGCGGGCGTTCTCTACGCCCTGTACAGCGTGCTGCCCCTGCTCCACGACACCACCAGACCTGCCGACGACCCAGAGACTGCCCTGCTGCAGCCACCGTCATCGTCACCGTCATCGTCACTGTCATCGTCACCGTCAGCGTTATCACCACCACCACCACCTCCACCACCGTACACAGACGTTGTTGCTGCTGCAGGAGCTGAGCCGCGCGACTACAAAGTGCAATTCTGAAAACTCCACGAAAAAAAAATTTTATTTCCCAACAGTACATAATTCTAGCACTACACTACACCACAGTCTGTCACTGTACACCATTTATCCTTTATATCTATCTACGTCGAATTCTTATATACCCTCTTCTCTCTCTCTATATCTCCACCAGCAACAATGAAGATCAAAACTATCTCGAGGTCTTCCGATACTTACGTCCCTGTTTCCAACCAGAGAGAATCGGCTCTTCCGAGGAACCTCAACCCGGAGTTACACCCTTTCGAAAGAGCAAGAGAATATACCAAGGCACTTAACGCAACAAAATTAGAAAGAGTCTTTGCTCAACCTTTCGTCGGTACTCTAGGTGACGGTCATAGAAATGGTGTTTATGCCTTTGCTAAAAATTTCTCTACTACAAATAAAGTCGCAACCGCTTCAGCTGATGGTGTTATCAAATATTGGGATGTTACTTCTAGAGAGGAAACAAATTCTTTTAAAGCTCATTATGGTTTATGTTCCGGTTTAGTTGTTACACCAAATCAAAAATCAATCCTTTCTTGTGGTACTGATAAAACTGTTAAATTATGGGAAATTTCAAATGATTCAAATTATAATCAAAATTATAATTATTCTAGATCTAATATAGATGATAATAAAACTTCAACAACAGGTCTTACTAAAACTTACCTTGCAGATTTTTCACTTATGTCTTTAGATCATCATCAAACTGATGATTTATTCGTTACTGCTGGTTTAAATGTTAATCTTTGGGATATCAATAGAACAAAACCAATTTCAAATTTATCTTGGGGTGCAGATAATATAAGTAGTGTCAAATTTAATAAAACTGAAACTTCTATCTTTGCAACTACAGGCTCTGATAATTCTTTGATCTTATACGATATAAGGACAAATTCTCCAACTCAAAAGATTAAAACAACAATGCGTAATAATGCAATATCTTGGAATCCAATGGAAGCTTTCATTTTCGCAACTGCAAATGAAGATCAAAATTCTTATGTATGGGATATGAGGTATATGGATAGATCATTGAATGTTCTTAAAGGTCATATTGGTGCAGTCATGGATATAGATTTCTCTCCAACTGGTAAAGAAATAGTCACAGGTTCTTATGATAAAACTATTAGAATTTTCGAATCAAATAAAGGTCATTCAAGGGATATTTATCATACAAAGAGAATGCAAAGAATCTTTGTTACAAGATTCTCAACAGATTCTAAATATATTTTCTCAGGTTCTGATGATGGTAATGTTCGTATTTGGAGAACAAAGGCTAATGAAAGATCTGGTCCAAAATCGGCTCGTAAACGTGCAAAGGAAGAATATGAAGAGAAACTTAAGGAAAGATATGCAGATATGCCAGAAATTAGAAGAATTGCTAGACATAGACATTTACCTGCTTATATTAAAAATAATACTGAAATTAAGGCAATCGAAGTGCAATCTCTTAAAAGACGTGAAGAGAACCGTCGTAATCATAGCAAACCGGGAGCCGTTCCATATGTGCCCGAACGTGCTAAACCAGTTCTTGGAAAAGTTCATAAACAATAATTTACTACAACCTCTCTATACACCTGTATACTAAATAATTTACCAAACGTTGACTATACGTTCCCTTCTAAACCTAGAATAATTGTTTGCAATTGTTTATTATTATTGCACTTTTGATACCCTTTCGTAATATTATACAAATCAGATCTGTTCTATTATCTCACTACTATATATGATCTATTACCACAATGGTGATATAGAGGCTTAATAATCTGAAGAATCAGCAATAAAGCTGTCGTGCGTGTTCGCAAGCTAGCGCAATTATGTAGACGACATAAGTTGTTTATACGAATACCATCTATTTACATGTATAACTTAAGGTTAACAGCATAAGATAAGTTTTGCTTAGCGATGTTGTGATTTAGCGTCAAACTTTTGCACAGGCATTAGGCTTACTGCAGCATCTACCTTGCAGTTAAATCGGAGTAATATGCCATTTTTTGTTACAAAACTTTCCTGTATGATCTTCTTCGTTTAACGTCACATAAGCAGTAACCATTGCTAATTTTGCAACAGTTGTTGCTCTAGGTCAAGCGAGCGCCTCATTTGAAGTGTTGACCAAGAACCAGCTGTTCAAAAAGTCCAAAGTGGGCAATCTCAGATGCTTTGCTTACAATCACGTAGGATCTCTGTAAATGTTTTAGGTTTGGTTGAAGGAAACTGATGTAACTTTGAAAGCCAATTGTTAACACTGTACGTGGAGTGTAATATATATGAGTTTAGCCTTCTTAGCGGACAATACCTAAGTTAAGGTGATACTTAATCTTCTTGGTAGCATCCGTGGAAGCAATTTTGATGAAGCGAGGAATATATTCAAGAAAAGCATCAAAAGTTGATGTGCTATCAAAATTCTTTGGATGTACAACAGAAAGAAACTGGTCTAATTTAATAATGGGTGGTGTCTTCTCTTGTAGTAGGAGTACACTCGGGGCGATATGTCACAAACCAATTCTTTTCCTCAACACAAGTTGTTAATACTCTTGAGTCTCTCAAGCTCATAAATTCTGCTCTAACTTTCTGCGCGCGTGCAAGTCTCACGATGTTGAAATAAAACCTGTCTTTCGACCCAACTCTATATCGCTATCCGTCTACAGAAACTTATCATGTAACTACAGTTACTTTCAACTCCAGACGGATTGCCAACATTTTCTAATATATGTCTTTCTTGTGGCATTCAATCTTTTTCAATCTGTTATATAGAATACTTTAATCCTTATTCCCACACTTCCCTCCCCCTACAACTATCCTTTCATGCCTCATAACCAACAGACTGATACTTCAAATATAACTAAACGTGGCATTACTATTTCCATTGATGTATGTCACTACTGTTTTATTTTTTTATCTTAATAGAATACTAACATATTAGCTACAGAGAGGTGGAACTTTCACCGATTGTATTGGTAATAGCGGTTCTGGTAATCCAAAAGATGATTTCGTCATTAAACTTCTATCTGTTGATCCTGCAAATTATAACGACTCAAACTTAGAAGGTATCAGGAGATTGCTCGAACACTTCACCGGTCAGGAGATTCCTCGTGGTGAACCAATTGATACTTCAATGATTGAATCTTTACGTTTAGGTACTACTGTAGCAACTAATGCATTGTTAGAAAGAAAAGGTGCTGATTGCGTTTTGGTTACCACTAAAGGTTTCAAAGATGTGTTGGTTATTGGTAATCAATCAAGACCAAATATTTTTGATTTGTCTGTTGCTAAACCTGATAAATTATACAGTTATGTTGTTGAAGTCGATGAAAGAGTAACTTTGGAAGATTATATTGAAGATCCATCTATGTGTGTCTCTCAACCAAATGGTAGCGATCTGATAAAAGGTATTTCTGGTGAAATTGTTAGGATTTTGAAAAAAGTTAATGTTGATGAAGTAACAAGTATGCTACAACTCATTTACAATCAAGGTATTAGATCAATTGCAATTGCACTAATGCATTCGTACACTTTCCCAGATCATGAGAAAATTGTGGGTGAAATTGCTAAAAAAATCGGTTTTACTAATATTTCATTATCAAGTGAATTATCTCCAATGATCAAATATGTTAATAGGGCAAACTCTTGTGTCGCTGATGCATACTTAACGCCTGAAATCAAAAAGTATTTAAATAGCTTTGAATCTGGTTTGAAATTTGGTTTGAAATCTGATAAAAACCTAAACGGTGTCAGTTGTCAATTCATGCAGAGTGATGGAGGTTTAGTTGATGCTTCCAGATTTTCCGGTTTAAAAGCAATATTATCAGGCCCTGCGGGTGGTGTTGTTGGTTACTCAAGAACTTGTTATAATCCTAAAAATCCAATTCCACTGGTAGGTTTTGATATGGGTGGTACTTCAACTGATGTTTCTAGATTTGGTGATGGTAAATTTGATCACGTTTTTGAAACAACTACTGCTGGCGTTACAATTCAATCTCCTCAATTGGATATCAATACTATTGCAGCTGGTGGTGGTTCCATCTTGAGTTTTAAAAATGGTTTGATGCAGGTGGGGCCGGAATCGGCTTCCTCTCATCCTGGTCCTGCATGTTACAGAAAGGGTGGACCTCTCACAGTTACTGATGCAAATTTGCTCTTGGGTAGATTGGTTCCCGAATACTTTCCTAAAATTTTTGGTAAGAACGAAGATGAATCTTTGGATGTTCAAGTTACTGAAAAGAAATTTGATGAATTGGCTACAATTATAAATGAAGCTCATTCTGATTTAAAGCCAAAATCAGCTCAGGAAATTGCTTTGGGGTACTTAGAAGTTGCTTGTGAATCAATGGCAAGACCTATCCGTCAACTAACAGAGGCTAAAGGTCATCTCATCTCATCTCACAGATTGGTCTCTTTTGGTGGCGCCGGTGGTCAATGTGCTG
This sequence comes from Pichia pseudocactophila, assembly GCA_039700735.1. Lineage (NCBI taxonomy): Eukaryota > Fungi > Ascomycota > Pichiomycetes > Pichiales > Pichiaceae > Pichia > Pichia pseudocactophila. Next base: position 30,661 of record JBBJZV010000140.1, read on the forward strand.
TTCAAGTTGCTTCTATTTTGGGTATTAACGAAGTTTTAATTCATAGGTATTCCTCGGTTCTATCAGCATATGGTATGGCTCTTGCAGATGTTGTTGAAGAAACTCAAGAACCTTGTTCTATGGAATTCAATGACTCAAATATTGATGTACTCAACGAAAGATTGAGAATACTAAAGAAACAAACCTCGAATAAGTTGCAAGAACAGGGCTTCTCCGAAGAAAACATCACCTATGAAGTATACCTTAATCTAAGATATCAAGGAACTGAGTCCGGTATCATGGTCCCAAAGGATGAAAACGGATTTTTAAAAACCTTCCAAGATATGCACTTAAGAGAGTTTGGTTTCTTATTTGATAGCAAGCCTGTTTTGGTCGATGATGTTAGAGTTAGGGCAAGTGGTAAAATTGGTCACAGAGTTGATACCCCAGTTGACGATCAGATCTTAGAACTTCATCAAACTAATAGTTTTGTCGATCCGGATCCAAGAAGGTTGAAATTTGTCAAGGAAATTTGGTGGAAACTCGATGGTAAATTAAAAACACTGCCAACTGAAATTTATCGGTTAGAAGATCTGAAAGTTGGTACTTTTATTCATGGTCCTGCAATTGTTGCCGATGGTACTCAGACAAATGTTATTCCTCCTGGATCTGTTGTTACCGTTTTAGAAACTCATTTGTTTGTTCAAATTCTTGAAAAGAAGGACAAGAAGGCTGTCCCTCAAAGTGAGGCACCTACTGAAACTGCCAACCTTGCCCAAACCAATGAGATTAAAATAGAACCTGTGTTATTGTCTATCTTTGCCAACAGATTTATGGATATTGCTGAGCAAATGGGTACCTCTTTACAAAAGACTTCAGTCTCAGTAAATGTCAAGGAAAGGTTGGACTTTTCGTGTGCTTTATTTGATGCTCATGGTAATTTGGTTGCCAATGCTCCTCATTTGCCTGTTCATTTGGGTTCTATGTCGGCTTGTATATCCACTCAAGCAAAATTATGGGAAGGTAAGCTGAAAAAGGGTGACATTTTAGTTACCAATCATCCTTCTGCTGGTGGTACACATTTACCTGATATTACTGTTATTACACCTGCCTTTGATGGTGACAAAATCATTTTCTATGTTGCATCACGGGCTCATCATGCAGATATTGGTGGTTTGCTTCCAGGGTCGATGCCACCTTCTTCAAAAGAATTATGGCAGGAAGGTGCTGCTATTTACTCCGAATTTCTTGTTAGGGATGGACAATTTCAAGAAGAAATGCTTATTGAGAAGTTATTGAACGAGCCAGCAAAATATCCTGGGTGTTCAGGTACCAGGCGTTTGTCTGATAACATTTCCGATTTAAAGGCACAGATAGCTGCAAACCAAAAAGGTATCCAGTTGATTGCTAGTCTTATCAATGAATTTAGTTTAACTACAATCAATGCTTATATGGATGCTATTCAAGATAACGCCGCGGATACTGTTACTACTATGATTGACAAACTATTGAAGAAACATGGTGATAAGACATTGCAATGTACTGATTATATGGATGATGGTTCCAAAATCTGTTTAACTGTTTACAGAAATCCTGAATCTGGAAAAGTGATTTTTGATTTTAATGGCACTTCCCCGCAAGCATACAACAACTTCAATGCACCAAAGGCTATCACCTACTCTGCTATTATATATTGTATGAGATGCTTGGTAGATGATGATATTCCATTAAACCAAGGTTGCTTGAGACCTATCGAAGTTAAGATTCCTGAATCTTCTCTTCTTTCACCTGATGATGGTAGTGCAGTTGTTGGTGGTAACGTTTGTACTTCTCAGAGAGTTACTGACACTATTCTTAAAACATTTGGAGTTATGGCTGATTCACAAGGTTGTTGTAATAACTTTACTTTTGGAAGTGGCGGTAATGATGAGAATGGTAACTATGTTCAAGGTTTTGGATACTATGAAACTATTGCTGGTGGTCACGGTGCTTCCGAGGAATGGAATGGTGTATCTGGTGTTCATACTAATATGACTAACACCAGAATAACAGACGCCGAGATTTTTGAAAGGAGATATCCGATAATATTGAGACGTTTTGGTATTAGAGAGAATTCTGGAGGTAACGGTACCAAGAAAGGTGGTGATGGTGTTATTAGAGAAGTTGAATTCAGAGTCCCTGTAACTGCGTCTATTTTATCAGAACGTAGGGTTATCGCTCCACATGGTATGGCAGGAGGTGAAGATGGAAAGAGAGGTCTCAACCTGTGGGTCAAGAAAGTCAAAAAGGAGGATGGCACTGAAGACGAAAGAATTTACAATATGGGTGGTAGATCCAGTGTGAAAGTTTCAGCTGGCGAAAGGATTATAATAATGACGCCTGGTGGCGCTGGCTGGGGTAAACCTGGTACGAATACAGAAACACCTGAAACTATCCCAAAGAAAAGAAACTATTCGAAAGTTGGCAGTGGAACACTTGACATACGTAAAAGAACTCAATTGGAAAATTAACATTGTAAAAGATTAAGATTAAACATTTTGTAATTTATATTAATGTAATAACTATAGTTATTAACCTATATACAGGAGGTACTTTCAAATAACTGAAGCACACTATGCAATTTTACCAACATTTCATCCCATTCGCCTTCAGCGGTACTTAAAACTGTAAGAGCACCACCTGCTCCGCATCTATAAGTATCAAATCCTTCATCAGAAACTAGGTCATCGGCATAACGAAATAAAGATCTAATAATTACACTCCAATCAGCATTATCATTAACAGACCAATAACCACAAATACCTGAGTATAATCCACGACGTTCTTTGCTTTCAAGTTGTTGTAAAATTTCAACAGATCTCTTCTTTGGAGCACCTGTCATGGAACCTGGTGGTAACGAATTTTTCAAGACATCGGCACCTTTAAATTCATTTCCAAAGCGACCTTCAATAACTGAAACTAATTGATAAATTGTTTCGTATTCTTCAACTGACATTAACTTCGTAACTTCAATTTGATCTAAAAGATAAAGCAGGTTGTCCCTAATTAAATCAACAATCATAAGATTTTCACCCAGTTCTTTTGGAATTTTGAGTAATTTGCATGCTTTTTCATAATCAATGTTTGAATTCTTCTTTAGAGTACCTTTGATGGGACGCATTTGGCAAAATTTGGGAGTCCAAGAGATAAACCTTTCAGGGGAGGTGGAGAGTAACATTGAAGATTTGAAATTCATGTATGCTGAATATGGTGAAGGATTTTTGGATACTAATGCTTTATAAATCTCCCAAGGTGGTATTTTTTCTGAAATTTGAACAATTGTATTGTAAGTGAGACAGAGTTCATAAGAGTCACCACTGTGTAGATATTTTTGGCACTCTTCAAATGTTTTGAAATATACATCTTTTTCTGGTAAAGTAATTTTTGAATCCCTAAGTTTGTCTAAAAGTAATTTTGATTCATTTTGTTGATCTTTTTTTGAATCAGTTGCAAATATTGTATTAATTTTGTTTATAAATTCATCATCATTAGGTCTGATAGACACCACATAGGCATTCTTCTTAGGATCAATAGCAATAAACCTTTCAATAAAGCAAAGTTTAGTGTCATCGATATTTGTTTTCGTGCGCTTTTTTAAATCATGAATATCTATAAAATAGCCTTCTTCATATGACATATAACCAATCAAACCACCAATGAATGGACATTTCTTCAACTCGTCGTGAGTTACTACAGGATTGAAGTATCTTTTAGACATAAAATCAGCCAGAAATTGGAAAACATCTTTAGACTCAATAATCGATTTTTCGGTTGAATTCCATTTGGAAAGTGTGATTCTTTCAGGATCTTCTGTGGAATGAGTAATCACTGTGGATTCATTAGAAGCAGGTAATCCTATGAGTGACCATTCACCTGGAGCAGAAGCAGAATTCATTAACAAAATATCTTGATTGTTTGATTGAAGAGAGTCGCAAACACTTAAGATTTTATTGTTATCAACATTAGTGAGAGAATCAAGTCTTTGGAACTGGTAACTGAATTCTACTTCAGGTTCGAACTTTGCAATTAGTGGGCTTGAGGTAATTAAATGCTTATCACGACAAAGAAATGTATCAAAGTCTGATTTTTTGTCTACTGTATTCCAAAAGTTTTGAACCATTTCAAAACCTAATGCCGAGCAAATTGATTCTGGATGGTATTGAACACCATAATGAGGGTTTTCAATATGCTGAGCTGCCATAAGTATTCTGTCAGGATTGGTTTCATCTCCATTGTAATAAGCTAAAGGTTTGATAGTTGAAGAGAGATTTTCCTGTTTCACATAAATAGAATGATATCTAACACAGTTGATAAAGTCAGGTAAGTTTTTGAATAATGAAGAATGATTTACCACATTGATATAATGAACCTGACCGTGAATTGGTTTGGAAAGGTAATCTACTTCGCAATTGTTAACAAGACATAATATTTGAAAACCTAAACAAATGCCAAGAATAGGTTTTGTAGGATAAGACTTGTAAATGTAAGGGATGCATCCGATATCATTAGGATTGCTTGGAGAGCCAGGACCGGGGCCAATAACGACGGCATCAACAGAATCAATCAAACGGTTCAACTCCAATTGTTCAGTTTCGTTACTTAGATTATATGAATCATTATGGATTGTAATCACATGCGCATTGGTGGCTCTGTGGATCAAATCACGTAAATTGTAAGTAAAGGAGTCGTATGAATCAACTAAAAGAATGGACATTAGAAGTAGTTATTTTATAATTCTAAAAGGTTAACTACTCTTCTAACGATCCACTTAGACGGTGTTATAATTGCTGTTCTTGATGACTGGCTTTAAGCCACGAGCGTTAAACCTTTGAAAACCCTGATCAAAAAAAATTGAGAGTTTTGGTGAAAATGCCTCATTGAAATACAGCATCATGCGACAATATCGGTGTTGTGTGGTAATAATACGCTACTTTGATCCCTTTTATAACCCTAGTAGAAGTATAAGAAATAATAAAGTTAATATTTAACGATATAGGGAAGTTCATATATCAATATTTGTCTTTTTTCATTGTAAAAAAAAATAGTGATTATTCTACTGTTGAAATTAGTTTTTATTTTTTCAAATTATCTGAAATACCAAAATTACACATTTTTCCCAATACTTTCAATTAAACTTTGACAAGGATAAATAACAGTGTACGAATAGCTGTTATAGCTGGAGACATTTTTTTCATTCTGCCTGATCTACATTGGCCAGCTGAAACACGCTTGACCGAGATCATAAGACAGACATGGACACATAATGTTAATATAATAATTGACGCCTGAACAGTCGGTAGTTTCCCAATCGGGCAAAACTTGCGTTGTGGCGCGCCTATTTTCCGTTATTTTCACTAATCTGTCTGACGTACTGAAATTCAAGATAACGGTGGCATCTACAGGTATAAAAGATAGAGGCCCTGCTTCCTGTTGGTCATTCGAGAATAGTCGCCAGTGTCCTCTTCCAACCAATTCTCTCAAGATGCCAACCAGAACAGTCTTAGTTACAGGTGCAACAGGTTTTATTGCACAACATATTGTTGATAAGTTATTAGCCAGAGGTTACGCAGTTGTTGGTACCGCAAGGTCGGAATCTAGATACAAACCAATTCTCGAGGCTTTCAAGAACAAGTATCCTGACTCACAATTGACTTTTGAAATTGTTCCTGATATTTCTGTCGAGGATGCTTTTGATGGAGTTCTCAAGAAACACCCTGAAGTAACTGCTGTACTTCACACAGCATCTCCATTTTCATTTGGTCTTAACAAATCTTTTGATGACGCTTACCTCAACCCAGCTGTTAATGGTACTGTCAATATTCTCAAAGCAATTGAGAAGTATGCACCACAAGTCACTAATGTTGTCATCACTTCATCATATGCTGCAGTCAAGACAGGAATTCCTGATCATATTCACACCAACGAATCCTGGAATCCTGTTGTTTGGGAAAATGTAAAGGATGAAGTTACTGCATATTGTGCTTCTAAAACTTATGCAGAGAAGGCAGCAAGAAACTTTGCTAAGGAACATAAGGTCAATTACAAATTAGCAACTGTTAATCCACCATACGTTTTTGGTCCTCAAGTTTTTGATTTTTCTGTTGGTCCAATTTTGAATACTTCGAATGAAGTCATTACCGCAGCAACTAAAATTGACAAAAATTCTACCAAGCCGGAACTTGGTGCGGTTGCCCTCGGTGTTGATGTTAGAGATGTTGCAGAGTTCCACATCTTACCTTTGGAAAATGAAAAGGCTGCAGATCAAAGATTATTTATTTCTGCCGGTCCTGTGGTCGCTCAGACAATCTTGAATATTATCAATGAAAACATCCCTGAACTGAAGGGTAAGGTTGCTGTAGGAGACCCATCTTCAGAGAAAGAATTGATTGAAAAGAATGCTGCTAAGTATGATTTATCCAATCTTTACAAAGTAGTTGGTGATTATAAATTTATTCCAATCAAACAGTCTGTCATTGATGTCTTGCAGCAATATTATAAAGTTAATAAGATTGATTAAATTGTATATTGATTCTAAATGGTGTTCTTTTTTTTTTTAATTATAACTGTTTAATTGATGTTATTTCCACTTCTAAAACCTTCCAGTTGCACATAAACTCAACGTATAATTTGTCCTCTTTCTTATGACATCATTGCATGCGCGATGGATCAAGACTATAATTTGGGAACTGAACTTTCCAAATGTCATTCGAAGAATTCCAATAAGCCTCTTCATCTCGTAAGGAAACAGCCATGAAGCAGCCAAGCTTTTGTGGCGTCTTTCAAACAACATCATTATCATGGCAATAATTATCTATCCCACCTTAGCAGATGTCAAGCAAAACAGTTTTAGTTACCGGTGCAACTGGTTTCATTGCACAACATATCATTGATAATTTGATTTCTAAAGGTTACTCTGTTATTGGTACCGCTAGATCCCAAGCTAAATATCAACGTATTCTAGATGCTTTTAAGAGAAAGTATTCCGATCCAAGACTATCTTTTGTAATTGTTCCTGATATTGCTGCAGAAGATGCATTTGATGATGTGCTGAAATTGCATCCGGAAATTACTGCTGTGCTTCATACAGCATCACCTGCAACTTTTGGACTCAACAAAGATCTCAAAGAATGTTACTTGAGACCTGCAGTTGATGGCACTTTGAATATTCTCAAGGCAATTGAAAAGTTTGCACCACAAGTCAACAATGTTGTAGTCACATCATCGTACGCGGCAATATATACGGGTAACAGAAATCATGTTCATACAAGTGAGACCTGGAATCCAATTAAGTGGGAAAATGATGTAAACGGTGAATATCTTGCATACATTGCGTCAAAGACTTATGCTGAAAGAGCTGCAAGAGATTTTGTCAAGGAACGTAATGTTAATTTTAAGTTAGCTACTGTGAATCCACCGTACGTTTTAGGTCCGCAACTATTTGATTTCTCTGTTGGTACAGCCCTCAACACTTCCAATCAATTGATCACTTCTGCTACTCTGGTTGATAAAAGTTTAATCAAGCCGATAGTTGACCAACCTTGGTAGTTGACGTTAGAGATGTAGCAGCGTTTCACATTTTACCATTAGAGAACCAGAAAGCTGCAGATCAAAGGTTATTTATTGCCTCAGGCCCAGCTGTTACTCAAACATTTTTGAATATCATTAACGAAAATATTCCCAATTTCAAAGGAAAAGTGGCGATTGGTGACCCCACTTCTGAGAAGGAATTGATTGAGAAACACACAGACAAATATGATCTAACAAACCTTTTTAACCTTATTGGTAAATATCAATTCATTTCCATTGAACAGTCTGTTATTGATGTTTTAGAGCAATATCTGAGGGTTAACAAAGTAGAGTAGTTATCTGTTAATTTTTGTGTAAATATTTTGTACTAAAATCGTTGGATATATATGTGGCAGATTATATATCTGATAATTACTAGCGTGCTGCATTATCGATGGTAAAGAGTTCATGTTTGAGGAATACAGGGGTATTCTAGAACAATGGTACGATTAAAAAAAATTGACACATGTTTATCTTTTTTAAGAACCCTTGATAAATCTTTCTCTCCGATCAAGATCACAGCAAGCTATTCGATTTTCAACACTTGATATTTTAAAGAGACTTTATTTAAACCAAATAATGAAGGGCAGTGTTTTAATTACTGGTGCAACTGGTTATATTGCACAGCACATAGTTGATCAATTACTTGCACGAGGTTACTCAGTAGTAGGTACAGCTAGACCACAAGATAAGCATCAATTGTTTTTGAAGGAATTCAAAAAGAAGTATCCTGAAGCAGATCTAAAATTTGAAATGATACCTGATGTATCTGCTGACAATGCATTGGATGCCATATTTAAAAACCATCCAGAAGTTACAGCCGTGATACATACAGCATCTCCTGTACCATTAGCTGCAGGTAAAAAACCTTTGGATGAAGCTTATCTAGAACCAGCTGTCAATGGTACTTTGAACGTTTTGAAGGCAACAAAAAGTTATGCACCACAAGTCACTAATGTCATTCTTACCTCGTGTTCAGCTGCTGTAATGACCGGTGTTGCAGGATACGTTCATACAAATGAGTCATGGAATCCAATAGTTTGGGAACGAGATGTGAATGATGAGTACAGTGCTTACGGGGCTTCGAAGAAGTATGCTGAAAAGGCTGCAAGAAACTTTATGAAAGAAAACAAAGTTGATTTCAAGTTTGCTACAGTCAATCCACCATTTGTATTCGGTCCTCAAGTATTTGATTCAACCGTCGGACCAGAATTAAATTCTTCTAACGAAGTTATCACAAATGCACTTAATATTGATAAAAGTTCAACTGAACCTGCACTCGGAACCGTCTATCTAGCAATTGATGTCAGAGATGTAGCAGAGTTCCATATTATGGCTCTAGAAAACGAGAAGGTTGCCGATCAGAGATTGTTTATATGCGCCGGCTCCGTTGTAGTTCAAACCATCTTAAATATAATTAATAAAAACATCCCTAAATTGAAAGGGAAGGTAGCAGTTGGCGATCCTTCATCTGACGAGGAGTATATTGAAAAGTTTGGGACAAAGTATGATTTGAATAACCTCTTCAAAGTTATAGGGAACTATGAATTTATCTCTATTGAAGACTCAGTTGTTGATACTTTAAGACAATATTTTAGAGTCAATGGAACAGTATAATATTTTTATTGCTTTTGTAGAATCATTTTAGTACACTTTGATGCTAGCTTGTGATTTTAAGAGGCTCAGCAATTTTCAAGGGCATGCTGTTTGGATGAACTTTTCGCAAATACAAAAGAAACTATGGAATCATGCAAACCAAGTGTTAGACGATATTTAAATTATGAACTCCTATTTAAAAACTCAAACGATAACTACTACTTTAGAACCTTCAACAGGGACTAAATTTCAGTTGGCTGCAATTCTGCCATTAGATAAACCGACACCAAAAACCATAAATGAAATACCGATCACTTTGCATTTGAGTAAAGTTGGAGCCAATACAGCACTTGGATGCTACGTCTATTCTATTTACGATAAAAGGAAGAAGGAAGTTTATCAGACATTACTAAATAACAGTGAGGAAACCTTAGTTGATTTGACAAAAAAAATTGGCACACTGATATCCAAAAAGTATGAAATTCCTACTTACGTTTCAATGTCAGGATTGTGGTCATTAGAGGATATACTATCGACAGTGAAACTGATAGTGGAGTTTATTGAAGAATCTTACTAACTTGACGATAGGTTTATATATCAATTCAATTGACGATCATAAGTATACACGAATTCTATAGAAAAGGAAAATATTGTTTACAATCTCATTTAAAATCTTTGTAAGACCATTTTTCAGAGACTTTCGTCTTACCCTTCTTACCCTTGCTAATTCTTCTAGTCTCAATCATACCCTTAGATTGCAGTTTCTTCATTTGATCATATAGAAGATTTCCTTCAGGTTTTAACTTTCTTAAAGAATCAGTCAATTCATCACGTAGCTTGACTTCGATCTGTCCCTCGATGACTTCGTATTTACCCAATTTCTTCTTCCCCTTTCTCAATTTCCTTTCGTCTTTAGATTCAGCTTTTGATTTTATCACTATTTTTTGTTCCTTTACCTCAACATCGTTAAGAATTGCAGGTAATTTTTCAAGTTCTTTAATTCGTAGTTTGATAGTTCTAAGTTCTTCCTCTAGACGAAGTCTATCCTTATTACGTTTCTCTCTGTTTCTTTGCGTTTTTGTCTTAATTTTCAATTTCGTTGCAGGATTTATGGATAGCTTCACATCTACTTCTTCAGTTTGGACTACATCCTCTGTTGCTTCATCTTCTTCACTATCTTCACTATCATCTTCCCTCACTTCGTTATCCTCATAGTTTGCAATTAAATGTTGAATTTTGTCTTTGTATTCCTCTAACTCTAACCGTTGATCTTCTTTAGGCTTTTCCTTGAAATATTCTTGATCAATTAAATGTTTCCAGTTATCATAAGATGGATTATATGATTTACCTGCATGAGGGACGATTTCGTATTTTCTGATCTTCATTGGTGCTTCCTTCATTGTAGTAGGAACGTATTTTGGTTTACTAAATGAAGTAGCACTGTTCTCCTTTAAAGCTGATGGGAGCTCTGATTCTTTAATTTCTTCCTCTAGAGGTGTACCCCAGACATCATAAGCCTTGGATCTAATAATTCCTTCTTTGGCCAATCTTTCTTTTGTTTTGTCAACACCTTTAATCTTACCTGCAAGTTTCAACAATTTGATCATTTCTTTCTTATCAACATTTTGCACTTTATTGCTCTTCTTCTCTATCTTTTTGACCAGTGCAGGAACTTTTGATTTGTTCTCTAAAATTTCTGCAGATCTAAGTTTTTTAACATTGTTCTTTTTGACAGCTTCCTCATCTTCACTTTCATCAATAATAAACAAATCGTCATTGTCCATTTCACTCAAGGGTTTACCATGATGTAAAACATCATCTCTTTGTTCTTCTAATTTTTTTTCAATGTCGGTAATATCAACATTCTTTCTCCAAGCACGTCTACCTTTTTTAGACTTTTGATTTGAATTTTTCGGTCTACCTATATCACTCATTTTGATAAAGTTTTTAGTGTAGTTTTGGACGATTAGGTGTTCAAAAGTTCTCCGAATTTCAATTCAAATATTAACATGGAAAGAAAAAAAATTATTTTGCAATATCGATTCGCAGTACACAATTTGAAAAAAAAAACCAATATTTGAATTTCCTATTTCGGAAATTGAGCCTTAAAGTGAGCTAAGTATCACTAGTGCTTAGTGCCCGTACACCACCGGTTGATGTAGTTAAAAACATGATGCTATATTTCACTTTTGTTGATACATGTTGAATCAATATCTTAGACAAAATGCCGACCAATTCAATTATAATAAGGCATAAATTACGTCGGTTATTGAATTCAATCAACAGTCGAAATTTTAATAGATACAAGCTTCCCATTTTTCTTTGTCTAGCTGTATTTATAATTTTATTCTCCTATTTTGGATTATCAGACGAGAAATTATACAAAGATTTACCGAAAGAGGGTTCAATGGGTAATCAGTTACAAACAGAGGAGGATTATAGAGATGGATGGGTTACTGATTATCCACAAATAGAAAATCTGATTATTTTACCTTGTCATTCTGTTTATACTCCTGAACTTAATAGAGAATTATCGGATCTGAGTAACGCTGATAGATTTAGCAAAGTATTAGATGCTAAAAATTGGTTGATGGCACCATTTCAAAAGGAATCAGAAGATCAAGTATCTTTTGTGAAGCATATTGAAATGTCATTACTTGAATTACATGAAAATATTGGTGATTCAGTTTTAGTAGTTACAGGTGGATATACTAAACCTGAAATTGAGAAAAGTGAGAGTGCAAGTTATATTGAAGTTGCTAAAAGTGTTGGATTTTTGAAAAATCCATATTTTCGAATTGGAACTAATATTTTAATTGAAGAGTATGCTAGAGATTCATATGAGAATGTGTTGTACAGTATTTGTACATTTTACAAAAAATTTCAAAAATTTCCTAAAAAGATTACTATTGTTGGATACGGTTTTAAGAAGGAAAGATTTGTTAATTCACACTTGAAAACTTTAGGATATAAAGATGAGAGTGGTGATCATGTAAAATATGTTAGTGTTGGACCATTTTATCCTGATAAACCTGAAAGTATGAGTGAAGATGTATATGAGGAGAAGAAAAACTTATTTTGGTCATCACTAAGAAAATCTGAAAAGTTAACTGCATTGGATTTGTTTAAAGCAAATCCTTTTGGAAGTAAAGGATCTAAACTTCATGTGAAGAAAGAGATGAGAGATCCATGGAACAAACATGTTGCGGTTTCGAAAATTTACAAAGATAATGAGATTTTGAGTACATTAATTAAAATAGATGATTTAGAGTTGAATGAAGCGATGAATGTTTATAATACAAAGATTGAACCTAATTACCCATTATATAAATGAATTATTCATAACCATCTAATAAATCAATTAATTGAGATTTTCTTTCCTTCATTTGATTTATTTTTTCAATTTGATTTTCAAGGTATTCAATTTCACCATCTAAAGTTTCAAATTTTTTAAGATATTCTTCATCAATTTTAGAGAAAATTCCATTAGAAGGTTCATTTGGATCATTATTTAATCTTAAGATATAATCATGATATTTGATTAAACTTTCTCTGTTACTAATTGTAACTAAAGTAAAACCTCTTTTCTTTAAAAGATCGAATAAAATATCTTCAAAATCATAACTGATTGCACTTGTTGGTTCATCTAAAACTACCAATTTTTTATTATGAAATAAGATTCTTGCGAAAATAAGTTTTTGTCTTTCACCTCCACTTAAAAGGTTATCCCAATTAACTTTACCTTGAACATTATCAGGTACATAAGATTCAATCAATTGAATTTCTTTATCATTAACAATCATATTTTCAACAATTATACCTTTACCATGAGGATTATAATCTAAACCGAATCTTTCAATTAAATAATCAAGTCCAACATCTTTTAAAATATTTTTAATTTTTAAATCATTCCAACCTCTATTAAGACAAGATTTCCAAGTTAAAGGATAAATAATTTGATCTCTTAATGAACCATTAACAAAATATTGTTTTTGACTTACATAAAAGATTTCATTATTTGAAGGTTTACTTAATAAACCAGAATTAAATAAAGGCCAAAGTTCAGAAATAATTCTAACAATTGAAGTTTTACCAGATCCATTTTTACCATGAATGATAAGATTTTCACCATTTAAGATTTTAAAATTTAAATTTTTTAATATTGGATTTGCGAATGGACCTTTAATTGAAGGTGGTATTATATCAATATGTTCAAATCTTAAACCATGAAAATTTTTTTGAATAGTACCCATTTCAAAAGATTGAGAATTTGCAGAATTTGAAATTGATTTAAGTTTTGATTTTGAAGCAAATGATGAAAGGTTATAATTTGAACCGAAACCACCAGTTAATTTAAATTTTGTTAAATTTGAAGATAAATTATTTTCTAGAATCATACCATACATGAAATTAATATCATGAACTTGATGTAAATTAACTAATAAAGTGAAAATTCTATCAGTTAAACCATTTAATTTTGAAATATCTTTAATTGAATACATTAATCTTGAACCAGCATCAGCCATACTTAAAATTAAACGTTTATTAACAGTAAAAGATTTTATATTATTTGAAGCAATTGAATTAATTGAAGTTGAATTTGAATCAAATAATATTGGAAGACTTGCAAAGAAATAACCAAAAGCTGGCCAAATTGATTTTAAAATATAATCTTCAATTAATTGAAATTTTAAACGTAAAATTGATTCGAATTTTAATTGATTCATTAATTTTTCGAAAATTTCCTTTAATTTAAATCTTTCAAAATTAATACCTTTGTAGAAAGATATTTCTTCACAATTATTGATTAAATTTAAATTATAATTAAAATAAATATTTTCGAAAAAGCTTTTAATTTTCCATAATTTACTAAAATTTGGAGAATAATTTTTAAGTATTAAACCTGTGAAGAAATAATTTAATAAAATACCTAAGATTCCCAAATTTCCAATATTATCTCTTAAATAAAATGCAAATAAGAATAAATCAACTGAAGGTTTACCAACATTTGTAAATAAATTTGTTAAAGTATCTGAGAAAGTTTTAATATCATCTGTAATATATTGATTAAAATTTTCATAATTAAGTTGATAATTTTTATCTAAATTTGAATTTTTATTAAATTGTAATTTATAATAAACTAATTTTGAATCCATATAAAGATCATGACAATAACGAGTTAAATTTGTTCTAAAATTTAAAGATAATCTTTTAGTTAAATATTTAATTCCAGCATTAATATAAGAAGCAGGAACTGCAAATAAGAACCAATAAATTATATCTCTTAAGAAATATTTTAAATTAAAACTCATTAAATCTTTAGTAATTTGACCATCTAATTTAGTTACAAGTAAAGTTAACCAAGTTCTTGCAATTAAGAATAAAATTTGAAGTAATAAAATATAAGAATTTTTATGAAATAAATTTGGAATTAAAATTGTATTCCAAATAATTGATAATTTTTCTAAGAATTGGAATTTAAATGAAGGATATTGTGAAATTGAAGGATATAAATTTAATTTTTGAGATTCATGTTCTTTCATAAATTTTTTAAAAATTAATTTATCACGTTCAATTTTATCAGTTGAAGGTAAAGGTATATTAATTTTAATTAATTTACCTTTATAAGGTACATTTATTGATCTTATATTTGAATTTGAAGGAGAATTTAAAGTTAATAATTTTTTAAAATTTAGATAAGAATTTGATAAAGTTGGATGTTTTGTAAGGAAATTATTTGAATTAGATGATAATTTAGTTGAAAAATAATGGATTAATCTAAGTAATTGATAAGAAGTGAAAGAAGAAGCACAAAAGATTATTGTTAAAAAGAACAACCAAACTGGTTTTGCATTTGGATTTATGTTTAAGAATTGTATCAATTGTAGATATTTTCTCCAAACTCTTTTCTCCACACTGATTTCATGTATGATAGTTTTAGCAAAATTATTGTTGAATAGTTTAGGGATGATTCGTGCGAGAAGGGAGTTTGAATTTATCGTGTAGGTGTGCATCGTAGTAGTTGGTGATGATAAAAAAGAAAAAAGAAGAAGAAGAGAGTGATTGAATTGTTCCTATATATGTGTGTGTGTTTGATGTGTACGAGTAGTTAGTTTACCCCACGTTAGTTATTCGGAGTAGCAGGACAGGCTCCCCGTTCGGGCAAACTGTGCAAATTGCGGGGGGAGGAAGTTTAACCGAGAATGACGCGGCACCTGACCAACGCACGTGACCACGCACGTGATCCACACATTCCACGTGACCACCCACGTGACCACTCCACGTGACCACTCCACGTGACCAGCACATCCCACGTGACCTATTGCGACCTCGGAGAAGCCCTTTGCCGAGCTTCCGCGCGCGTGACCCCGCCGAGCCTCCACGTGACCCCCGCTGAGCCTCCCGCCGGGCCTGCGCTGAGCCTCCCGCCACCCTCTCCGCCAATCAGAGCCCGCGCAGTAAGCGCGGTCGCCCACGCCCCGGGCCCCTCACTGGGACCCACTGGGGCCCACTGGGGCCCCTCCCTTCCCCCCAGTTTTTCCCAGCCCCACCGCTCTTGTCAAATGGGAGTCGCTGTAATCGCCCAGTCATCAAACGCACAATTGGCACAACCGGGCTCCTCAGGCTCCTCACCCGGCTCCACGGGCACACTGGCCTCTCCCTTCCAGCTTTTTTTTTCCTCCTGGACACCCACTTCCACTCACACTTTCTTCATCAACACTTCTTCTTTCCACATACTATTGCTCATCCAAGGCAACACAGAACCTATTACAGAACCTATCACAGCAACACAATACAACAATGCTAACTCGTCTGCCATCTGCCACTTCTCGCAGGCTTTTACCTTCAATGCGTTTACTCAACACAGCTACTCAATCAATTTCACGCAATAACACTCTTAATTTTAATAGCAATACTTTATCAACTCAACATCAACCTGACCAACCAGTGCAACCAAAACGTTGGTCTAGGCATGTAATTGGCAATTCATCTACTCCAACACAAACACAAACTCCAACACAAACACAAGTACAAACACAAACACAAATACAAACACAAACGCCTCTTACAACAACCCCTACAACCCCTACAACACCTACACAAAAGAAAAGGAAGAGAAGAACTTTAAAACCACTTAGAGCTCCAATAACGTTAACTGAAAATGCAAAATCTCATTTACGTGCTTTATCAAAAGGTCCAAATCCTAAATTAATTAGAATTTCTGTTCGTAATAGAGGTTGTTCAGGTTTAACTTATCATTTAGAATATGTTGATAAACCTGAAAAATTCGATGAAATCGTACAAGATAATGATGTTAAAGTTGTAATTGATTCAAAAGCTTTATTCTCAATTATTGGATCAGAAATGGATTGGATTGATAATAAATTAAGTAGTAAATTTGTTTTCAAAAATCCAAATTCAAAGGGTACTTGTGGTTGTGGTGAATCATTTATGGTTTAAAAAATACTATTATTTATTTATTTATTTAATTTTTTTTTTTCATATATAAATTTATATACCCCTAATTAATTGTTAACTTTTCTAAATTATTATCATTATTATTACTTATTTATTAAATTGGACTTGTCTCCCTTTTCAACCAATTCCATGCAATACTCTTCTTCTCAAATCGTTTCTCATATGTTAACCAAATTGATCGATGATATTCATTAATCCATTCCCTTTCATCTTTACTTAATAAATTAATATCAATTAATTTCTTACAATATGGTACTTTAGTAGTGGTAATAACTTCTAATGTATCATTAATTTCTTCACTTTCCTTCAAATAAATCATATTCTCAATCCTAATACCATATTCTTCAGTTTTATAATATCCTGGTTCATTAGATAATAAATTTCCTGCTCTTAATTTATATTTATCATATCCTTTTCTAAATCCAATACCAATACCTCCACTATGAACTGGCCCATATGAATCAACTCCATGACCTGTACCATGCATATAATCAAGTCCATCTTGCCATAAAAATTGTCGTGCAATACAATCAATTTGATATCCTGTAATCTTATTATTAGGTATTTTTAATTTACTAATCGCAATATGTCCCTTTAAAACAAGTGTATAATTCTTAATCTCTTCATAACTTGGTTCTCCAAAATGTATTGTACGTGTTGTATCTGTTGTACCATTTAAAAATTGACTACCTGAATCACAAAGATAAATCTTATTCGGATTGATTAATGATGAATTCTCATTATTTGGTGAATAATGTATAATTGCTGCATTAGATCCACTAGATGAAATCGTTTCAAATGATAATCCTCGAAAATTATTTAATCTTGATCGAATTTTTAAAAGTTCCATTGCTGCATCATATTCACTTATAAATGCTTGCCTTTCAATTAATTCATTCTCTAACCATGAAAAATATTTAATAATTGCAAATCCATCCTCAATTTGAGCTTCAATTTGTCCTTGAATTTCAACTTCATTTTTAACTTCCTTCATTAATTTAATCGGTGAATCAATTTGAATAAAATTCTTAGCAATTATACAATTAACCATCCTCCATGATGCTTCATTAGTTAAAATTAATTTCTTATCAATATTATTAAGATCTGTTGCAATTTTCCTAATATCAAACCAAACATCTTCATACCTTTTCAATTCTAAATTAATCTCTTTAAAATAATTCCTCATTTCTTCATCAAATCTATCAAATTTCTCAGTATATAATACCAGTTTATTACCATTAATCATCAAATAACTATAAAATAATGGATTATATTCAATATCTTCACCTCTTAAATTTAATAACCATGCAATCTCATCTAATGTATTTAAAAACATAGTATTTAATCCAATTTTTTCAAAAAATTCCTTATTTAACCTTTCAACTTTACTCTTTGTTGTCTCACCTGTATATTTATCATCTAATTTAAAAATTGGTTCAAATTTCCTATTAGGTACATTTTCAAAATATCCCCAAATTTCATCAATTAAATTATTCCTTATAGGTTTTAAATTGATTTTAAATTTATCATTCTCAGAAAGTTTCTTCTCAATTAATTCATTCAAATTCTTCACTTCTAAATATGTAATTAATTTAGGATCAACTCCAATATTTACAACTTCTCCAGAATCTAATGATAATAAGGCAGCATTTTCAACTGCACATTCTTGCCATGTTGGTGTACCAGGTGTACCTTGCTTTAAAAGTGACCAATTAAAATCAAGTTCATTCGATGCTTGTGTAAAATATCTACCATCAGTTGCTAAAAATGCTAAACCCTCAGGTGTTTCATTCATTGATGAAATTTCTCTAGTAATAATAGCAACACCAGCTGACCCACTAAATCCTGAAATAAATGCTCTACGTTGATCAACTGGTGATGTATACTCAGATTGATGAGCATCTTCAGATGGTACAATATAAACTCCAAGATTGGCATCTTTCATCATATTTCTTAATTTTTCTAAACGACCTGATGTATTAATATCTGTAACACCAACACATCCATCTACACTTGAACCGGATGCAAATGATTCATCAATAATACTATTTCTACCAGATGCAGTTCTATGGAAATTTCTTCTAGGTGAAGAAGGTACACTTCCAGCTGAACTAGCCCTTGAACTATTTGATAGAATTCTCCTCAAATACATCGAAGAACGTCTATTTCTCGTTAATAAACCTGGTGAACATGTACAATCATTGCATCTGGTACCATTAGGGAACCTATGACCTTGTGATGCTTGTCCGATGGTAGTAGCTCCTGCAAGTCCATTCTGTGAAATGAGGGAAAACATCGATGGTTTGGTCATATTATGCGGATTGTTTCCTATGGATGTCATCTTTAAGTTTACCAAATATCTTTTTATAATAATGTTGATGTGTAATGTGGGAGTGTGAATAAGCGAAGATATTATGTAGTCTCTTCAAAGCAAAGAAGGTCAGTAATCTTGTATGGAGTTGCTGCTATTCGCCACAAAATGTGGGACCTTGAACTAATACTGTGACCGGGGCCACAAATTTTAGTGACTGACGGGACAGCCGTTTTGCTGACCCCGCGAGATTCGCTGATTTGATTATTCAGCTAGAGCAATTTTCTCAGTTAGCCAATTATTATTTTGTTCTGGATAGTCGACTTTAAACTTTTCACGCTACTTTTTGTTCTTTTCAAATTTAATCTTCCCCGATTTGTCCGAATATCTTTACGTAACCACTCAATTCCGTTTCTAATCCACAATTTTTTTAACATCACAGACAAACCATCACACATCTATAAAAATTAACGACATGGATTTAAACTCAGTAGTGGCAAGCATCCACGCTTTGTATGCTCCTAATCAGGATAGATCTGTCGTTATATCAACTCAACAACATTTACAATCCATTCAAAAACAACATTACGCCAAATCTTTAGCTCATGAGTTGTTGCAGATCCAGAATGATCCAAATGTACAATTCTTTGGCGCACTTACATACACTGTATTTATAAACAATAATGAAGATCATATTGATAATGAATTTGTTGATTGTTTGGCTGCTGAAATCGTAGACGCTTGTTGTAAAAATCTTGAATTGTTTGTCATTCAGAAACTTTTGTCAAACATAGCCTTAGTTTATACAAAAACAAAATATTGTCCTCTTGATAATATTTTGCAGCAATTAGAACAATTAAATTTTGACAAAAATTACTTGCTTAATTTAGGTTTACTTTCGTGCAAAATTTATGCAGAAGAGTTGAATAAATGGAATGCATTAACAGCAGAAGCAAATGAACTTATTATCAACACTTTACTTGATAGGACTACTAAAAGTTTACTCAATAATGCAATTGAGTTGATATCATCAAATGACAAACTTAAAACAATTTGGATTGAATGTTTGCAAGCTTGGTCAGTTTATTTAAGCAGAGCAGAATTTGATTTTGTTGTCACTTCAGATTTAAACTGCTATTTCACTATTGTTATCAAATTACTTGCAAATAACGATGATATTGAAGCACTTAATTTATTATATGATATCTTTGACATTCATCCATCAATGGTTAATAATAATAACAAACAACTTTTGGATACATTGATTTACAGTGATTGGATTTTCAAATTTATCAATTCTAACGATATGGAAGAAAATTCCAAATTGAGTAAATTTGTGGCCTTATTTTTAGACTCTGATATGATTAGTCTAGCTGTAAAGATGATTGATCCATTGAATGATGTAAAATTTGATCATCTTTTAAACTTAACCAATCAACAAGGGGAACCGATCATAGAGGAAACGTTTTCAGTTGACATGTTAGGATTTTGGTTACTATTTGTAGAAGCATTTATTAATGATACTGATAGTATTGAGACTATTCTTGGTTCTGATAGTGAGAAAGTTGAAAAATTGAATAATAAGGCAAAGCAATATTTTCTTAAATTGTCAACTATTTATTGGAACAAGGCACATATCATTGAAGATTATCAAGAATATTCAGATGAGTTTATAACTTTTAGAAGAGATATTGGAGAATTATTTGAATCACTTTTCGCCATTGCTAGAGATGAAATTTTTGATAATTTGGTAGGTTCTATTTCGACGACATTCGTTCAGGATCCATTAATCAAAATGAACGATGCGGATACTTCATTATACTTGCTAAACTTTATTGTTTCAATGCTTGATTCTAAATCTGTAAATGATAAACTCTTACCAGGATTAGATTCATTATTTACAAGTGGTTTCCTTACTATTATCCCCTCTATTGCAAATAATGTAACAAATACACAAGTTTATCAATTCTTGATTAAAGATACAATCAATTTCTTATCAAATATTACCTGGTTTTACCAAACTTTTGCCGGATCTCGGTATATGAAGGATGTATTAATCTTTTTGTTTGAATACTTTAAGTTCAGCGAGTATCAAGAGTCAACTTCGAAAGCTATATTATCAATAACCGATTCATGCCGTAACAATTTAACTGATCTATTGAATGATTTTGAAAGCACTGCTAATATGATGATTATGAATAAGTATGATGTTGAGTTGAATGTACGTTCGAGAATTATTCGGAGTTATTCGAGTATTTTACAAACTGTTGAAGATCTTGATTTACAAGCAGAGAAAGTTTCAAATTTACTTGAAATCATCTATACTGAATCTGTCAATGCATATGCATCAATGAATATGAACATTAACAACCCTGAAGTTTTAGAAAAAATTGATAATTATTTACTTTCAATGATTGGTGCAGTTACAGGATTAGCGAAAGGATTACAATTACCTGGAGAATGGGATGAAATTTATGAAAGTAATCCTAATAAAGTTTATACGATGTATCAATATTGGAAACTCGATGATTCATATAAGTTTAAAGTTCATGAGAAATGTCAACGTTTGGTAATGCTCTTTACATTCCCTGTAGAGAAAGTGGAAACACTTGATGCAAGTTATAATATGAAATCTGAATTTCTTGAACAAGTTTTCGCATTTTTAAAAGCTGGTTTGAGTGAACCATTACCTGGTCCCTTTGTTTTAGATTACGATGATATTATTGAATTTATACTACGATGTGCAACTTATTGTCAGACCCATGAAGTGAAAAAATCAATTAATCCTCCGATGACAATTATTATACAACTTTTTGGAGCTGTTGTGAGATCTAATTATACGTCACTTAGTATTTCTAAAACGATTAATTTGAAGCTTGGAACAGACAATTTGAGAATCGCTGAAGTTACTGATAAGATTTTGTTTGAACAATTTGATAAAGTTGTCAACGATGTTGACGTTATTCAACATATTTTCGTTCTATTCAGTGATATCATTGCAAGATACCCGTCTGATTTGATACAAACGGATCGTTTTCAGAATGTTATATTTGTTGCAATACAACAGTTGGAGAGTAGTTGTCAACAAAGATTTGTGGTTATGGCATTGAGTCGATTTTGGACCAATTTGATATTCCTCCGTAAGGGTCAGCTTGATGATGTTAAATATATTCGTCGACTTTTAATTGAGGAAAGTGTTGGTGAATTACTTGCATATTCTTTATTTAAAGGTTTTAATAATACACCTCGTTCTAATGTTGAGTTTTATATTGAAATTATACGAGCATTGGCATCAAAATATGAAGGGTATTTGGCTCGATGGATTGAACCAGCATTTGTAAAGATCAACTTGGAAAGGAGTAATGCGGGAAAATCACTTGTAAATGAATCTGATATTAAGGGGTTTGTCAAGAAACTAACATTAAGTAGGGGACAAAGAGTTTCGAATAAAATAATTCAAGAGTTTTGGTTTACAGTTAGCGGTATGGTAGATTACGGGATATAACGACGTAGATTAAAAGGAGGGGGATTGATAAACAAGGTGGGTAGTAAGGGGATATGATAATTAAAAATTAAACTTTTCGATTTGTTCTGCCAACACATCAGCTTCAATTGAAGGAATGATGTTAGATAGAGAAAGTACTTGGAATCTAACTCTATCTTGACCGTTATAACTATCGAGGGATGCCTTTATTCTGAAGGCGTATTCCTTGTATAAAACTTTATCATTTAGGTAATTTTTCAAAGCTGTTGGGTTCCTTTCCTTTATATCTAGAAGTTTATTAGCATCAACACCTATTAAAGTTTGAGCTTGTTCATTAAATAGATTAATCCACATTTGTCCAGTTTCATCAAGAATACTTGCTGTCATGATATATCTATGATTTGGAGTTGGGAAATTCAATGAACATTTTTCACAACGCCAAGTACCATCTGATTGTTGTATAACTTTTTTAGAACAATCAGGTGAAGAACATGCAGGGTAACTAAAATTTTCAGGTCTAATAAATGAAACTGATGCCTTTAAGGTGAAAAAATCTGGTTTTGAAGCATCATAACCTAATTTTTGTTCATTTACTTGTTTAATTGTTAAACGTTCAATAATTGAATCTTTTGAACTTAAATTTGAAGTTGTTGTTGTAGAAGATCTAAGGTTTGTATAATTACCAGATGAACCTTCTTTATCATACCAACCTTTTAATTTATAAGCTTCAGGAACGTTTGGATTTGGAACAATGATTGATGTGAAAACCAAAGTTAATTGTTTACCATTAAATTCATTAATTTTAGCTTCTCTAATTGCAATTGGGGTACCAACATCTAAATTAAATTCACGAGCAGTTTTATTCCATAAGCCAACATTAATTGCAGTTTGAGTTTCATCAACGATTACAATATCTCTACGTTCGAATTCTTTACCTGTTGCCTTTGAAGTAAATGTTCTATTTTCACCAACATCTTTTATTATACCTAAAACATCAACGTAAGCATTATTTTCTAAATTAGCAATTTCATTCAATTTGATAAAATTGAATTTAATTGGTGCAACTTCTTCATCTTCACAAGGTTCAAGGATTGTTTCATTTTCGAAAGTTAATTCACAAGCATGTGATAAATTTGAGAATTTTTTATTTGCAACACCAACTCTAGCCTTTGTTATATAAAAAGCTTTATTTTCTTGAATAATATCAAAATATTTATCAGCTGCAGCATTAAAGCAAGTTACTTTAATTTGACCAGTTTCATCCATTAAATTAAATGAAAATAATTTACCAGAACTTCTAGCATTACTCCAAGTTTTAATATCACCTTTAAAGCTAACTCTAGCTTTAATTGACCATTGAGTTTGATAAGCAGAAATCTGATCGATTGTAATAAAACATTTAAATTTAGAAGAAATATTTGAAGGTGGAGTTGAAGTGTTTGATTTGATTGTAATTGATTGAGGAGTTGGAGATGGTGAAGGTGTTGTACCGGAAGCATTTGAACCATTAATCAAATTCAAAGATTTTTCATATTTATTAATTTCTGGATGATCTTTCAGATAATGTTCTAAATTTTGGAAACTATCCTTATCAACTGTAGGGCCTTCACTTACATTTTTCAAAGTATTGAAAATAATGAAATTTTTACTATTGACAGTAGCTAAATGATAATTGTCAGAGTAGTAAATATTGAATTTTTTGAAGTTATCGAGCTCCTTTTGATGTTCATTTGGTTTGAATATACCATTTACACACCATTTTGAATCGTTAATCAATAATCTCTTTTTGCCCGGTTCAGAGAGTGACTTTGCAACATGAATTTGGAAGTAGATTGGTTGAGAAGTGTCGTTATTGGTAAAGATCTTAAGAAGAGTATCAGGGACTAGATGTTCCATATTTAGTTTTCAATATATCGTTGAGGAGAAGAAAGGAGAAAGATGGAAGAGTTGAGTTTATGATAAGGTCATAACAAAACACGTCCTGACGTGTTCCAGTTATATATATTATTGTAGAAATTACGCGTAAGTTGCCGTTGATTTTCGGATCACGTGCACGGCACGTCGGTCGGCGCCGTCAAGAAGAAGAGTATCGACGTCTTTTCATCTACCATGTAGAGTCTTTAGCAATCCCAGTTAGAGTTGAGAGAACGCGAAAGAGACCCTGGCGCGGAGTTTTCCCCAGTCACGTGGCCGGGCTCTCCTCCCCGCGGGATTCTCCGTCCGGGATTTGGCAGCGAGTCGGGCGGGTAGCGCCCGTTGTGGCCGTTGTGGCCGTTGCGACCGTTGCGACCGTTGCGACCGGAAAAGTTCCCTACTAGTGGGCTCGTCAAATGCCGGGGTTGCCGGTGTTGCCGGTGTTGCCGGTGCCGGTGCCGGTGCCGGTGTTGCCGAGCGTCGAGGTGAGGGTTCGAATCCAGGACCGGTCAGTCGATCCTTGCTGGCGCTGAGATTACATCAATTCTGCCGGTTTGCGCATGGTACAGCTGAATACTAAGCCTCCCCATCCAAACGAGGCTTTGCGCTGACCATTGAGACTGTATACCATGGCAACATGTACAACCTCTAATTAACAATTACACTCATCTGACTAAAAGCCTCTATTCTCTCTCTCTCTCTCCCTTTCTCTCTCTGGATTCCTTGGTTCTCTATCTTCACGAACAACTTCTTATACCCCCCAGTGTTAACCTACTACTAAAACTACCACTACCACTACCACTACCATCATTACCACTTCTACAATCACCTCAAAACTGCTTGCTTTTACTTATATACCCCAGAGACTTTTCACATCTTGATCTTCTACTTTCTACTGACTGCACACCCTATAATATCAAGGGGCCTTGCTCAATAAATTGCCTCTTGCAGCTTAACTAACTACTTTAACCACTAAAAAATAAAAACATGTCTAACCCTTATCAATCGCATGCTTCATCCTTATCAAGGAACCAGAATCGTTATCCCATCGCCATCTCTTCACTCCAATCTCTTTTCGACCCTAAATCTTTACGCAATTTTATCAAATTAGGTAGCTTGGAAAATATCGTTTCCGACCTAAATTCAGATATAGAATCCGGTTTATCTGCAGAAGATGACCTCAATGATAGTGAAACAAGAGTATCTATTTATGGAAGCAACAAACTACCTGTGAAAGTTCAAAAATCTTTCCTTCAACTTTGCAAGGAGGCTTTGAAAGACCAAGTTTTGATAATTTTATCAGTCGCTGCTGTTGTTTCTCTCATTTTAGGACTTTATCAAACATTTTATCAACCTCCTGAATATGATGATAATGGTAAACCTTTACCTAAAGTTCAATGGATCGATGGCTTTG
Source organism: Pichia pseudocactophila (assembly GCA_039700735.1). Taxonomy (NCBI): domain Eukaryota; kingdom Fungi; phylum Ascomycota; class Pichiomycetes; order Pichiales; family Pichiaceae; genus Pichia; species Pichia pseudocactophila. The sequence goes on from JBBJZV010000140.1 coordinate 56,443, forward strand.
CTATATTATTGGCTGTATTGATTGTAGTACTAGTAGGTGCACTTAATGATTATAATAAGGAGAAACAATTCATGAAATTAAATAATAAAAAGGAAGATAGACAAATCATCGTCTTCAGATCCAATGAGAAAGTTTTCATATCCATTTATGATCTACTAGTTGGTGATTTACTTTATGTTGAAACTGGTGATATTATTCCAGCTGATTGTGTCTTGGTTTCTGGTGAATGCTCATGTGATGAATCTTCGATAACAGGTGAATCTAGAACTATCAAAAAGACAAAAATAATCGATGCTTTAGATTATTTCAATGATGAAGTGAAAAGTATATCTTCTTCTACAAATTTATCTTCAAGCTCAACAACTTCTTCTTATCAATTTGATATCGGAGATGGTGACAATTTTCCTGATCCTTTCTTAATTTCTGGTTCAAAACTTTTATCAGGACAGGGGAAAGCTCTGGTACTTTGTGTTGGTGAAAATTCAGTCAATGGTAAAATTATGATGTCTTTATCACAAGATGATAATACATCTATTACTCCTCTGCAAGAAAGGTTGAATACTTTAGCTGATGGAATTTCAAAATATGGCTTTATGATCTCTATCTTGTTATTTTTGATTCTCTTTGTTAAATTAATTATTCAATTCGCAACAATACTCAATGATATCCCACTCACGAAAAAGTTATCCAAATTTATCAATATTATAATAACTTCAATTACTGTAATTGTTGTTGCAATCCCTGAAGGTTTACCATTAGCTGTTACTTTAGCATTAGCATTTGCAACAACTAAAATGACAGAAGATGGTAATCTTGTTAGAGTCTTGAAAAGTTGTGAAACTATGGGTGGTGCCACAACTATTTGCTCTGATAAAACTGGTACTTTGACTATAAATAAAATGTCAGTAGTGAGAGGACTTTTCGATTATGGTCACGTTTTCAGTAATTCTCACAATTCTACAAATGATGCATCAAATTCATTCAAACTTTCTGCAAATAAACTCGTTTCTCTCCTTTTGAATAATATTGTTTTGAACTCCACAGCTTTTGAAAACTCCGAAAACAACGAAACAAAGAAGTTAAACAAGAAGAAACAGAAACGTTCCTCATTTTTCAATTTCTTCTCCTCTAAAGTGGACGAAAATTCTACTGATGTAAACCCCAACAAAGATTCATATGTTGGTTCTAAAACAGAATGCGCGTTACTTGATTTTGTTAGTACAAAATGTCCAATGTTTCATCAAAAAGTAGGTAAAGTGAGTGATTATAGAATTGAAAATGAGACTAATGTTGTCAAAACAATTCCATTTGAATCTGATTTGAAATGGTCAGGTCTAGTCTATCATGATCCAGAGTCTAATAAATATATTTTCTTGATAAAGGGTGCATCAGAAATTGTGTTAAATCATTGCAAACAAATTTTACTCCTCAATGGGACAAAACAATCACTCTCTGAAGAAAAGAAGAAATCCATCAACGAGATCAGAGAATCGTTTGCCAGGGATGCCTTACGTGTGATCACTCTTGCTCATTATATTTTTGAAGAAGATGAAGTTGCCAAAATCAACTGGGAAGATGTCACTCCTGCAGATTTGGTAGAATATCCACTTGTTCTTGATTTAACTGTCGGTTTACAAGATCCTTTAAGGCCAAATGTTCGAGATGCAATTGCTCAGTGTCACAGAGCAGGTGTTGATGTTAGGATGGTTACCGGAGACAATGTTTTGACAGCACGTGCAATTTCAAGAGATTGTGGAATTATTAATGAGGAACACTTTGATGATACTGACTATTTCATGGAAGGTCCTGCATTTAGGAAACTTTCAGAAGAGGAACGAATTGAAATTTTACCTAAATTGCACATTCTTGCTCGTTCTAGTCCAACAGACAAACGCATTCTCGTTGAAACACTGAAGAAAATGGGAGAAGTTGTTGCTGTCACTGGTGATGGCACTAACGATGCACCTGCATTAAAATTAGCTGATGTTGGATTTTCAATGGGTTTGTCAGGAACCGAAGTTGCAAGAGAGGCAAGTGATATTGTTTTGATGTCTGATGATTTTGCATCGATTGTCAATGCTATCAAATGGGGGAGAACAGTTTCAGCATCAATTAAGAAATTCGTACAGTTTCAACTAACAGTAAACTTTACAGCTGTTACATTGACTTTTATTACCTCTATTTTAAGCGATGAAAATTCAAGTGTACTCACAGCTGTGCAATTGTTATGGGTTAATTTGATTATGGATACTTTAGCAGCATTGGCTCTCGCTACTGATAAACCAGATGATGATATTCTGGATTCCAAACCTGAAGGACGTAATACACAGATGATTTCTTTCAATATGTGGAAGATGATTCTTGGCATGTCTGTGTTTCAATTGGCAATAACAATGGTTTTCAACTTTTATGGTGCAGAATTATTCTTTGGTACTTCATTGAAGGAGCTGACAGTTAATGAGAAAATGATGTTGAAAACAATAGTTTTCAATACCTTTGTCTGGATGCAGGTTTTCACTATGTTTGTTTCTCGAATATTGAACGAACCAGAAGAGTTTTCAAGTGAAACTCCACTGATGGAAAGACTCTCTCACAAAAATGTAGGTTTCTTCAGACACTTGGGAAGGAACCGCTGGTTTATTGGAATCACTGGTTTGATTTCAATAATGCAGGTGTTAATTATGATTTATGGTGGAGCTGTGTTTTCCGTTGTACCGATTAGTGCTAAATTATGGATTGTTTCATTGGTGAGTTCGTATATGATGATACCATTTGGTACTCTACTTAGGGTAATCCCTGACCAAACTATTGCTAATGTCCTACCACTCACCACCATCAAGAAAGTTGTCAAGTTTTTGGAATGGTTTATGTTTGGATGCGGTATGATCCTTATTGACAACTCCAACCGGACTTACACACGATTAAGAAATGATAATGATGACAATGATGGTGATGGTGATATTGAATCGAACCACCACAACAGTGACATTGAAGATTGGCACAGTGATTCGGCAACAGTGACAAACACAACTACTTTCAGCAATGCTAAAGTTCCAGAGATTGTGCTGGAGGGGACACCTAGTCCAATACTTGATGCAGCGTTTGATGGCGAAAACCATCAGTTGAACAAACTTACTGCCGTACTTCATTAGTTATATCATAATTTTTTTATAAAGGGTTTTTTTTATTCCATGTATACTAAGAGCTGATTAGTTCCGTGTATCTTGCACGTTGTACTTTGAGGAAATCTACAAATGTAGCATACGGTGACTGGAACTGTACAAACTGTTTAAACATGGGTTGCAAGTTGATCATGTTGTCTACAATCTTGAGTAGTTTCTCATTAACAGATTTCACATCACTACTGCACTCAGTGTCGAACTGTTCACGCATGAGGTCCGTGAGTACGCTAATAGCTTCTTTGAACTCAGCAGCAGTTACTTCACGCATGTGAGCATCAACGTTGGTTTCTGTGCTCGCAACGAGTGATTTGAGCAATGTGAACATTTCCTGAACGAGTTTCACGTTGGTTCTCAGAGCCATGAGTCGTTGCAGCTCTGAAACAGGAGAGCGGTCTGTGTTTGTGCCTATGTTTATGTTTGTATCTGTATCTGTGCTTTTGCCGCGTTGTATTTGTTCAAGAGTCGCCTGTGTGTGTTCCATGTCCTCAACAAGTGAGTACAACGAAGTGTTGAGGTTAGTGAGGTGGTACTGCAGTCTTGTTACTGGGTCAGTGTTGTCCCCAGTGCTGTAAGAGATGATCTGCGTTGACGAAGCGAGTAGTTTGTCGTAGTTCAAGTCGAAGCGCCGCTGCAATTCTGTAGAGTACTCGTTGAAATGGCCACTGAGTGTGTTGACTCGTTCAAGTGCCAGTCGCAGTGACGCTGGTGTTGCCAACTGTGTTGTCCGGTTCGTTATGGAAGATCTGGCGACAGTTTGGTTCACCGTTGACGAGATGAGTGCATTAATGTAGTCAGTGGGTGTGAAGTCTGGATCGAAAAACTGTGATAAGACTTTTGCTTCTAAAGGGAGTCCAAGGTCTATTTGCGATACTTCTTGTGACATGTTGATCGTGCAGTACTGAAGAGAGGGCGGTAGTTAGTTGATCGAGGGTTAAACGTTCTTTTTCAAATCAGTACATACAGTGACATTTTTTTTCTAAAAGTCAACACAATGACGGTCGACACAGAAGTTTTGAGAGAAATTCCACAGATAGAAATTCAGAATGATGCAATACAGGTTTTAGCTGATGCTAGGGATAATGGTGGGACAACAGACGAGACAGTATGGATGTATGTACATGGTGAGCGACACACATTAAAGGTAACTTCTACAACGATGAGCGACAACAACGGTGTGCAGCTCATACATCAGTCAGGTACTTCATTTACATTGTACCAAGCTGGGAAAGAGACAGTGCAGTTACGGTTCCCCTTGAGACATCACACGATAACTCCAACTGGTGAGCGCAGTTTTACAGCGATTACCTTGTCTGGACAAAATGCGTTCTTGGGGACAACAAGGGGTGATATTGTGCAGTTGGACCGACCGGTAGGAGTCAATGCTAGTGCAAATGAGTTTCCCGGTGCACATTTGAGTGACATTGTGAAGCTGGAACTATTCCCGAGTAAGGAGGTTTTACTTAGTGTTGGTTTGGAAACGCTTATCAAAGTTTGGGGGGTGCATACATTGAAGGACGGTGTTGATGCAGTGAGAGTGCTATCTCATGTGCATAAGAAGCGTGTGACAGATATTGCTTTTGTTGGAGCTGGTCGCAATATTGTCAGTACTGGATGCGATGGCCGGATTGTGATGTGGGAAGTTGGTAGTGGTAAAAGTGTATGGGTTGGTCAACGTGTGCGTGATCTCAACGATGCGTGTTTGTGTGTGGCCGTGGCCGAAGTGGATGGTGAATTGGAGTCAGTGGATGGTGGGCTGTTCTTTGAATGTGCAGGTAAGGTTATTGTTTGCGGGCATTCTAGCGGTGTTGTTTCTGTTTGGAACTGTGGTAACCGATTATTGCTTGGTGAATTCAAAAGTAACGAGAATGGTGTGCCAGTATGTGCTATTGAGGTGGTGGATGAAGGTAGTGGGATAATTGCCTGTTTAGGTAATGGAGAAGTAGTGAAGTTCAAATACGTTGTTGGTGAAAGTTACAGTGAAGTTGTTTGGAAGTGTTTGTTTGATTATAAGGGAGGAGTTGAAGTTAGGAAATTGGTTGTATGGAAGGGTGCAGCATACGTTTTGACTGATCGATACTTTATAAAAGTCAGAGTTAGTGATGGGTTCATCGAGGAGATGTTTGTAGGTATTGATGAGCCAGTTTTCGATTTTGCATTAGATGATACGGAAATGATTGTTGTTGGGAAACGTAATTTTATTTGTAGTTATGAAATGTTTTGATATTTATAAATTGTAATATACAGATAGTAATTAATCAGAACCTTGATTGATTCTCATTGGTGGTAATGACAAGTCATTGATTGATGGTAAAGAAGGTGTCACATTTTGATCATGATTGTTCGAATGATCGACAATATTTTTGGAACCATGGTTGCTATCTTCACTGGAAACTTCATCATCATCTTCTTGCTTGACTTCCGTTTTAACATGAACTTTATCAGCAGGTTGTGACTGTGATTGTTGCTGTTGTTGTTGCTGCTGTTGCTGTTGCTGTTGTTGTTGTTGTTGCTGTTGTTGCTGCTGCTGCTGCTGCTGCAATTTATGATGGTCATAATTGTAGTTATGATAATCAATTGGGGTAGCAGTTCTACTTGGTTGAACATTAGAAGCAAACATTGAAGAATTAGTTGTATTTGTTGAAGTTGAGTTTGAATAGATAGTATTTGGTAATTGATATGTAGGATTTGAATATGCAAATTGAATTGGTTGAGAATCTTGATGATTGATATGAGAGTACTGTGATTGAGGCATCAAGAAAGGTTTGAAATCTTCTGATTTAATGTAAGAAGCGTGAGTATTTTGTTGTGGATGAGGGAGTTGAGATTGTTGATCTAGTTCATGGTTTGAAGAAGACGGTATTTGTGAATGATGATCTAGATCTTGCTGTGTTGGTAGATGCTGCTGCTGCTGCTGCTGGTGGTGTCGCTGTTGCTGTTGCTGTTGTTGTTGCTGTTGTTGATTATAGTGGGGAGTGTAATAAGGATTTGAAGGTAAAGAATTTGAAGAATTAGAAGGAGTTGGTGTTCTAATTTGATGAATTTGTTGAGCAAATTTTTGATAATTTGATAAATTCATATCTGAGAAGATATGATTATTTGAAGGGATAGTTTGATTAAAATCTTTATTTGGAATAACAGATATTGGGGAGACATTATTTGATTTATTATTTTGTTGTAATTGCTTTTGTTGTAACAATTGTTGTTGATAATGTTTTTCCAATTTTTTCTGTTCCTTTTGAGCTCTACGTTGAGCTGCCTTTTCAGCCATTTGAATTTTAAGGTTTTGTTTATAAATGCAATAGTCACATTTCTTTTTGTTGTTTCTTTTTGGAGTATATTTATAACCTGGATATTTTTTAGCATGTTCACGTTTTTCTTCTTCTGCTAAATTATTCCAATATTCCTTTTCTTGATCAGATAAAGCTCTCCATCTTCTACCTAATTCTTTTGAAACTTCTGGATTTGTTTTAACTTGATTACCTTCTTCAATGAGAGCTTGATGATGTTTTTGTCTGAATAAAATGAAAGCATTTCTTGGTCTTGGGATTCTATTTACATCATTTTGTTTACAAGTACATTGAGTAGGGATTTCTGATTCAGGTTGAATTTGTTGAAGGTGGTTTTGATGTTGTAGTTGTTGCATTTGTAATGGTTGTGCGCTTGATGGGAATAACTGCTGTTGTTGCATCAGAAGAAGTTGTTGTTGTTGTTGATGTTGATGTTGTTGTTGTTGCGACTGCTGTGATTGGTGCTGTGATTGGTGCTGCGATTGGGACTGTTGTTGTTGTTGATGCTGTTGTTGTTGATGCTGCTGCTGTTGATGCTGTTGTTGTTGAATATGAAGAGGTATAGTTGGAGGTAAACCTACGGGAGGGATCTGTTGTTGATTATTTGTACGACGATAATCATATTGAATTGGAGTATTTTTAGAAGAAGGTATGAAATTTTGATAATAATTTGTAAACATTGGAGATTGTCTAGCATCATCTAATTGATAAGGTAAAAGTTGAGAAGGGGAATTTGTACCACCATTATTATGCCTAAATTGAGTTAAAGCAGGATACATATTTTGAAGAAACTGATGTTGAGAAGGGTAATCATTAACTGATTTAAGAACACTTGATTCTACCATGTTAGGATTACTCGCGGATGGATAGAAAAGAGAAGGTTGTTGATTAGGATGTTGAATTTGAACCTGTTGTGACTGTGACTGTGATTGTGATTGTGATTGTTGCTGCGGCTGTTGCTGTTGCTGCTGTTGCTGCTGTTGCTGCTGATGTAGTTGAACATTATTATAGCTTGAGTGAGGAGAAGTTTGAGTAATTTGTTGAGTATTTTGATGTTGGGGAATTTGCTGTGTATTTTGAATTGAAGAAGATTGATTATTAGTAGGTTGCAAAGTCTGGTGATGTTGATGAAGTTGTTGATGTTGTTGTTGATTAGGAGAGAGCATCTTTGTTAGCGGAGGTAGATAGTTTTTAATATCGTGCGCCGCAGAATGCATGATTTGAATAAGGGTGAAAGGAGGTAAAAGTAAGATATAATAGAAGAGTAATAAAGTGTGTATTGTTCTCGTGAAAGAGGGGAGCTGTCTGTTTTTTTTTTTTTTTTTTTTCTTAGTACAAAAAACGACGAGAGAAAAAGCGGGTAGGGTGGGAAAAAGAAAAGAGGGGGGATTAGCTAGGTGAAAAAGAAAGAGTTGTGGGTTGGAACGGGGGGAAAGGTCCAGCCAGATCGACGCTAGTGGATATAGAGGAAACCGTTTGTATTGTGCCGGGACGACGCGGGTCGCTCTGTTTTCTGTTTCAGGACCAACGACGCACGCTCATTGGCCGGGCACGGACCGGCACGGTTGCACGGTGGCACGGTGGCACCGGGGAGGGGGCGCAGTGACGCTAACCGCGGGCGGGTAATCAGTGATCTAGCAGTCCTCAGCGAGGAGCGAGAGGAGAGCCATCTGCGAGAGGAGTGGGAGTCACGTGACGCGAGGATGAGGATTAGGGGAGGGCCGGAGGGGGGAAGGGAGGACTTGGTTCGGTTCTCGCCGAGTGCCGACCGCCGACCGCCGAGTGCCGACCGCCGAGTGCCGACCTGCTGATTTCGCGAGCACCGACCGCCGGCACTCGCCGAGACCCGGAGAAAGTGCGTGTCTCCGGGTAACCGCACGGGTCCCCCCGTCACTCGTCCCCGTCGATCGACGCCCCCTTCCCCTCGGGCCGTTGGGTGTTGACGTTTTGCCGCATTGGGCAGGCGCGCGCTTCGCTTGTGCGGCTCGGGCGTGTCTTTCTAGCAGCCAATGAGCGTGCGCGCCTGTGACACGCTCGCGGAACCCTCTCTCATTTCTCGCAATAAACACCCGTTCTTCTTTGTTTTCCCCCAGATTCTTCCCCAATTACAGTTGCTCTCAGATCTGTTTTTTTTACACAAAATTGTTATTTCACCGGCCTCTGACGAGTTGTCAATTTCTCCATCTCACAAGCTGTTGTAGTTGTTTTCTGTTTTCCTCCCTTCTTTTTTTAGATCAACATATTCCTATTCCTATTCTTCTTCTTCTTCCTTAGATTTTCATCTCTTCACCCTTACTTTTTTTTGATTTCCGTTATCCAACTTACTATTACAGTCAAGATCATCACTAATCAAATCAAATCTTATAACAAATAGATTAATCAACAAATCAACAAAACAAATTCCTTGTTTATTCTCACCTTAGTCGTTCCTTACACAAAACTCTACTCTACAATCTAACTGTTTAATATTATCAAATTAATTAATATCAATTTCCTTAAATTTAACAATCGAATTTTATTGATCTCATTACTTATCAACTTTCTTGACCGTTCAATCTTTTTCATTCAATAATGTTATTAAAAAATTTATTATTACCTTTCCTTTTATCAGCTTATGTTAAAGCTGATGAACAAACAACAACTTCTCAAATTACAATCACCGTTACTCAAACTTTACTCACCCCTGAACAATCTTCTTCAAGTATTTTAGCCGCTTCTGCTGCTTCAGTTGCATCGGTTGAATCAGCTGCTTCACTTGCTTCACTTGCATCAGTTGCTTCAGTTGAATCGGCTGCTTCTGTTGCATCAGCTGCTTCTGTTGCTTCTGTTGAATCTGTAGCTTCTGCTGCATCCGCTGCTTCAGCTGCATCTGAAGCCTCTGTCGCATCTGAAGCTTCACTAGCTTCCGTCGCTTCTGTCGCTTCCGTTGCTTCCGTTTCATCTGCTTCCGTCGCTTCAGCTGAATCTGTTGCTTCTCTTGCATCTCTTGCGTCTGTTTCTGCTGTTTCAGCTTCCTCCGCTTCAGCTGAAGCTGCTTATCGTTCTTCAATCGCTGTAGCTTCAAGTGCTTCACATGCTTCAGCTGTCTTAGCTGCTTCAAGAATTTCAGCTTCAGCTCTTTCTGCTTCCTCTCAAAGAGCAGTTTTATCAGCTTCCGCAGCATCTGCTGCTTCAGCTTCTCGTGCAAGTCAAAGTGCTTACGATAAATCTTTAGCTGAAGAACGTTCAAAATCAATCGAGTCTTTCAGATCTTCAAGAGCTGAATATATTAGAACTCATACAACTTCTTCCCTATCTAAAGCTGGTGGATTATTAGCCATCGCTTCTGAAACTACAACTTTACAAAAAGTTACTTCTCATTCAACTTCTGAGATTTCTACAATTTCTTCAAATTCTCATGCTGCAGCTAACGCCTTGACTCCTGTTACTGGGTCATTGTTCGGTGTTATTGGCTTATTGGCAGCTATGCTTATCTAGTGATTCCCTCTCAAAAAAAATCAATCAATCAATCAATCAATTAATCAATCAATCAAACCTCTTCACTTATACTTACTTTTTTTTTCTTTATTTGTTTTATTACTATCCTTTTTTCTTTTGTGTACAATATACAAAACGCTTACCCTATTTTATCTTCCCCTCCCTTTATAAATTTACAGATGCTATCAACAACTAATCTTAGTTGGTTCTGATAAACATCAATTAAAAGAAATTTAACTAATTAATGCCGTCAATTACGTTATATCTAAAGCTTTATTACACATGTGAAAATAACATTCCGTGATCCAGCTAATGATTTGATAGTCCTATTAAATTTGTACTCTTTTGAAACTGACGCATATATTCTCAACTGTTTACTCTCTTCATCATCAATAGTACAAATCTTATTAACAATCCCATTAACTTTCAAACTTTGTATTTTTTCAAAACGTCTCAATTCTTCATCTAATTTCCAAATAATAATCTCACCATTCCATGATCCACTAATAAATATATCACTATACGGAATTGCATGTATCGTTGTAATTCCAAATGGTTGAGGTTCAGGTATTTGTAATTTGGCCTTCTCAATATCCTTCTCAGCACTTGCATTCATTGATTTAAGTTCAAATTGTAATCCGTGACTTAATCGATTAGTAAATAATGGCTTCTTCTTATTTAATGACCATAATGCAATACTACCATTATCTGAACCACTGATAAAATGTGAATCATCAATCATTGAAACACAATCAATACTGCCTTCAAAATAAACTTTCTCATTAGTATCACGATATTTCTCAATTGAATCACCTCCACGAAATGTCAATCTCGTCTCATCTGCAATCTTCCATAACATAGCAGTCCTATCACGACTACCAACTGTAACACAACGTTCAAGTGCTAAGGCTGATATATCAACAACTAAATCTTGATGTCCATATAAAATTTCAAGTTGTGCAAGTTGATTGATACTGTACGTTCTAATCTTCAAATCGGCACATGCTGCATATAATTGATCAGAGTTTCTTCGAAACGTTAAACTCAAAACTTCTCCCTTCCTATTTCTTGTCTCTAATACTCTAATACATGATAGATTATTAACTGACCATACAATTATTCTACCATCTTTACCACCAGTAACAAGATATTTACCATCAGGACTTACAGCTGATGTATAAATCTCATCACAATGGCCATTCTCAAGATGCTCCTTCTTAACTTCTTCAAATTCAGAACCACCTTTAATCGTCTTGATCAATTGTATATTCTTAAGTGGATCACGAATATCCCATTTACTTATCTCCATATCTTTCGATGTCGTAAACAAATATGGATAACTAACACAAATAGATGTCAAACATTTACTTGCCACTCTCGTCCTCTTCTCCCTTAAAATATCACCTAATCGATCCCCATAAAATTTATAAACCCATCCTTTCTGTTCAGCAACATCTTTCTTTAATCTTGAACTTATAATCTCATCATCTAAATCTTTCGCATCAAAATCATAATTGCCACCCCCTTCTCCTTCTCCCTCATCATCAGCATGTCCTAACGACCTCTTGAGATCAGCAAGGTACTCCTTCGCTAGTCGCCTCCTCTTATCCGCTTCACTTTCATTCTTAAAATCTTCTTCATCATCAGATTCTCTTACATCTTCACCCTCATCACCATCATCACCTAGATCGGCAAAAACATCAGAATCTACCTCATCGGATACAATATCACCTACACTATCATCGCTTTCATCGATTTTTGCAATGTTTTCAACAACTGTGTTTGTTTCAACAGCACGTTTTTGTTTCTTTTGGTTCGTCCGAACAGTTGACGTTTTCCTGTTTTCTCTCTCTCTGTTCTTTCTCCGCTTCTTTGACGGATCCACAAAAAAGGAATCAACCATATCTATCGCCTGTTTTCTTCTCACACACAAACGAAAAACCGAACAAATCCTACTCTACTGTCTGAAAAATTTTGATTTGTATGTGCATGCACATGAATATTTTTTTTTTCATATCGATCGCCCAGCCTCCACAACCGCCGCGTCGATTTCTTTACTTCAACATCGATCTTTTCCATCTTCATTTCACGCGTCGCCAAAACACGTTAAGTTACAACTTCACGATATATCTACACTACATTTCACAAGGCAAAGATGTACTTAGACGATAAGATCACACTTGCTAATTTTTCTGGAGCCCCAGTGGTTGTGAAAAGCACCCCAACTACGTTTTTCACGGCCTCTGATAAGTCCATCAAGGCGTTCAACTTGCAGAACCCTCACAGTGAGCCTGAAGTAGTGTCAACTTTAGACACAATCAAGTGTCTCGATATCACTAAGAGCAATGGACACACATATGCGCTTGTTGCAGGCAGCTCCGAATGCGGTTGGCACGATCTCACAGACTTTGTTTTCCCTGAAAACAGCAATAATGTTACCGTCACTTCGGAATCGGGGAAATTGAAGACATTGTGGAAGAATGAGGCGTATATTTTGCAGGCCGTGTTTACACATGGTGGCCAGAGAGCATGTGTTGGTGACATGGCAGCGAACTTGATTGTTATCGACATGTCTAACCCAAACGATGCAGATAACTTTGGTAAAAAACTGGAAACTGTTAAAGTTGATGGTGAAATCACAGGTCTTAGTTATAGTTACTCATTAGACCTTCTTGCAGTGACAGTCGCTGACGGTGGTCTCTTTATCTATTCGATGAACTCAAACGTGCCAGAGAGGAAAGCCTCCCTGGGTAACCTCCTCGTGGATAAGCGGCTTGTACTCACTCACGAGATGGGTCTCATGGACGATGATAGCGATTCTGATATGTCAGACACAAACTTTGGTGACGATGATGATGATTCACTGACAACTGAGTCCAGTTCCGGACGCGGTGAACGCAAGAAGAACAATAATCTCCTCAAATATGCGTCCGCTCGTACTGCATGGAATTCTATTGGTGACATACTGGCCGTGCCGAACAAGAACTACAAGATTTCTCTGTACAATGCGAATGACTGGTCTGCTCCAACTTTCACTCTCGATGCTGGTGTGAAACATCACAGGAACCACGTCAGTGCTCTCGGGTTTGCTCCAAATGGGACACTTCTAGCAACAGCTGCGCTTGATAAGACACTACTTTTGTGGAACCTTGAGCAGAGGAAACTTGTTGCTGCAACGGGGATCCCGTTCGTGCCCAATGACCTTGTCTGGTCGGACAACTCGTCTCTCCTTGTAAGTTCAATCAACGGGAAGGTTCTCACGGTCGACATCGACACGATGAAGCGGTTACTACAGCAGGGTGGTGCGATTGAAGAAGAGGAAGAAGAGGAAGAGGAAGAGAATGATGTCGGTGACGACGTGAACGTGAGTGACGAGGCTGAGAATGCAAACGAGTCAGAACTTGATCGTCCTAACTCCCAAGATGTTGGATTTATAGTCGGTGACGAGTATGCAGACGACGATGAGGACACTAATAGGCGAAGAACGTTTGACAACATGTCTGAATCAACAGAGTTGACCGATATGCACAAGAGGGCAAGAAAGGAAATGATGCAGAAGAGCACCGGTCGTGTTACGTTTGCGGCTAAAAGTGGGTGGGCGAAGGCATTAACGACGCCGTTCTCTGTTGGTTCTACACCCTGGGCTGGATCTGATAGAAGGTATCTAACGATAACACCTGTTGGTTCTGTTTACAGTGTTAAGATTCACGACGAGTACAAGATCACGGTGTTATTTTTTGATGAGACAAACCACAGGAAGTATTTCTTTGATGCTCCCGTAGGGTATGATATTTGTTCGCTTAACGATCAGGGAGCAGTGTTTGCTACGAGCGGGTACAAGATGTCGAAAGGATACACTGCCGTAGTAGAGTACAAAGATCATGAAGATGGTAGGACGGGGGAGACAAAATGGAAGCGTGAGATTGCATTGAGACCTTATGAGTTTATCACTAGTGTGTCCGTGTATGGTAAGTACGTTTTTGTGTGCACGAACAAGGGATTTGTTAAAAAGTTCAATTTGTACGGTAGACTCATGGACGTGACAATGATGGATTGTGTTGTTGCGATAATGAATAACAACCACTATGTTTTCACAATTGTCAAACGCAGTATTGAAAGTGGGTATCTTTTCAATATTCAGAATTTGGAAGGTGAATACGTTCAACAAGAAGTGGGTATCCCCTTAGTCACTGAAAACGACCTTGGTGATGAACCTGTACAGCTCCCAATCAAGTCGATGTTTTTCTCAAGTGATGGTGAACCATGTATTGTTCGTAATGACAATATACTGCTAGTACTAACCAAGTGGCGAGATCCTTTGAGTAAACCGATTTGGAAACCGCTTTTGGACATACAGGAAGGTGTAATGAGAGCCGGTAAAGGTCGTGAGTTGAAAGCTTGGCCGCTTGGACTTTTCGGGGATAGTTTCACGTTTGTTCCTTTTAGGGGGAGTAAGAACTATCCTATTTTCCCGCTGCTCACTCCAACAACTGTTGACCTGAAGATCCCTATCAACTACGAGGACCCTAACGCTATAGAGAGGCGGAACAGGCATGGTGCCTCCTCTGACGATGATAACGATGAGTTGTTTAACAGTGACGGGGAACGAATCGACGAAGATACGGAAGATTCTGAACTTAACAGGGAGAACCCAGAGGAGAAGTTCCTGCGTACGCTAGTGCTCGCTGAAATGCTGAACGACTCTGTGTCGAACAATGAACGGGAAGACGATGATGGGGAGACGATGCAACGTCTGCAAGAGTTGAGTCTGGAGTACGACAAGACCTTGCTTATTCAGATTGACGATGCATGTGCGAGTAGTGATGCTGATGACGCTTATGAGTTGTGCAAGATGATACGTGATTTCAGGGCATTGCTTGCTGCGCAGAGGTTGGCGGAAGCTAAAGGTATGGCTGGACTGGCTAGACGGATAAGGAACTTGCGTGAGGCAAGGGTTGCTGAGGAGGAAGAGAACGTTCTGGAGGAACTAGAAGAGTGAGGAGTATACTTTATAAATACGTACAGTTAGAACTAATTAGAATTATTTACGACCATGTTTGTTGTGTTTCCCCTTCTTGACAAACTTAGGGCCTTCGATGTGAGCAATATCACTTTTGGACAACACTAACCCGTTCCTTGTTGACTTACCCACAGTTTGAATCTTCAACCCTCTGTCTCTCATTCTGCTCTTATTTAAATTACCCTTACCAATGATTTTATCCTTTGCAACAAAGGAACGATCGTTTCCGATGTCTCTAAATGCACCTTTCTTAGATTTACTTAAAACGATACCGTTTTCGACAGCTTCTCTTTCGAATTTTTGAGCACGTTCCTTGTGTTTCTTGATCATTGCTTGTCTCAGCTTCATTGGCATTTTTTCCACCTTGTTTAGTTTCTTTGGATCACCATTTACAGATGCGACTTGCATGATACGTGAATCCAATGTCCTTACTCTTGCCTTACCGATAAGTGGTTCATTGAGTGTTTTAAGTGTGAGTTCAGCACCTGAGTCGACTTTCTTATTTCGGCGTTCATCAGCGAGGGATTTGAGTATATTGGACTCGCTGAGAAGTCTCTGTAGTTCAAGATCATCTTTCAGGTCTTCTGATGAAGTGGTTTTAGTAGTTTGTTCGTTTTTCCTCTTGAGTTCAGCAAGTGTGAGAGGTTTACCTGATCTTCTCAATTTTTTCTCCACAGTGGAAGGTTTTGCCGTTGACGGTGATGAGTATTTATCTTCGAACTTAACAACTATTGGTGCCATTACGTTTTGAATAGCTTCTGATTGTAAGTTGGGGAAGAGAAACAAAAAAAAAAATTAAAGTGAACTGAAAAAAAAAGTGTGCAACCAAACGTTACATCATCAAACCTTTCTTTTGCAAGAAAATGACAAAGTACGTGGGATGCATCGATCTACATGATGGTAGAGTAAAGCAGATTGTTGGGGCGACTCTTACGACAAATGATAAAGAGCTGGCGACCAATTACGTGTCTACGCATACCGCTGGTTGGTACGCACGTTTGTACAAGGAGAACGGCGTTATTGGTACACATGTTATTAAGCTTGGCACGAACGAGGCTAACGACAATGCAGCGAAGGAAGCACTTGCTGCATGGCCACAGAAGCTACAGGTTGGTGGTGGCATTACGTTGGATAACTGTGAGGAATGGATCCGATTTGGTGCTGACAAAGTGATTATTACGAGTTGGTTGTTCCCTGGTGGAGAGTTAAGCTGGGAGAGGCTGAGTGCAGTGAGTGAGAAAGTGGGAAGGGACCATTTAGTAGTGGATGTGAGTTGTAAGAGGAGTGGGGACGATGAATGGACGGTAGCGATGAACAAATGGCAGACATTGACGAATACTAAATTGGGGAAGGAGTTGTTTGAAAGATTGAGTGAATACAGTAGTGAGTTCCTAGTGCATGCAGCGGATGTTGAAGGGTTATGTCGTGGTATTGATGAAGATCTTGTTAGGAGACTTGGTGAATGGTGTAGTGATATTGAAGGTGTGAAGGTTGTTTACGCTGGTGGTGCTAGGAGCGTTGAAGACCTTGCGCTGGTTGATGAGTTAAGTGGAGGTTTAGTTGATCTTACATATGGCAGTGCACTTGACATATTTGGTGGGTCAGTGAAGTTTAGTGAGTTAGTTGAGTGGAACAAGAGATATATAGACTTATAAATGATTTTTGTAAGTAAATGATCGTATGAGTGATTTGAGGGAAGATATTAGTTTTGAACCAGTCTGAAATCCTTGACGTGCAAATAAGTTGAGTAGTGGACGAAGGTGTAGAAGGGTGTAAGTTATAGCAAAGCTTTGTAGGAAAGGAGTTAGGATTTGGTCTATAAGTAAAGTTTTGATGATGACAGGTAAGGGTATTTTTGAGTGGTTGTTTTCGGTTTTCGATGAAAGTAGTAGTTTCTTAGTGAAAGTTTCTTCGAAACGAAGGTCAGGGATAGTTAATTGGTTAGTCATTGTTTAGTTGAAGAGGAGGGGAAGGGAAGGGAAGGAAGACGGTAGTGAGTGATTGAAGTTAAGCTTGTGAGCCGATCGACGTTGATATATATAGAGGGCGTGAAAAAGTAGAGATTTTTTGCACACACACAATTTCAACGACGATGTAGATTAGATTACTTTTAGTGAAACAGTGATGTCTAAGGAACCGCAGATTACTATTAGGAAAGCTGGTAAGGATGAAGTTGATTTTATACTTAGTGAAGTTGATTTAGCTTTAGCGAATTCTTTAAGGAGGGTAATGATTGCGGAAGTACCAACGTTGGCGATTGATTTAGTTGAAATTCAGAAGAATACATCAGTTTTAGCAGATGAATTTATTGCACATCGATTAGGTTTAATACCACTTGAGAGTGAAGATATTGATAATTTGAAATATACAAGGGATTGTACATGTGAGGATCATTGTGAGAAATGTTCAGTAACGCTTGAATTGAATGCTACATGTGAGACTGATGAAACGATGAATATTTACTCAAGTCATTTTATAATCAGCAGTGGTAATAGTGAATGGAATTTAGGGCAACCTGTTATTCGTGATCCAATGAAGAAAGGCATTTTAATTTGTAAATTGAAAAAGCATCAACAATTACATGTAAGATGTATTGCCAAGAAAGGTATATCAAAGGAACATGCTAAATGGTCACCATGTGCAGCGATTGGATTTGAATACGATCCGTATAATAAGTTGAAACACACGGACTATTGGTACGAGGAAAGTGTTGAGAATGAATGGCCGATCAGTGCGAATGCTGAGTGGGAGGAACCGCCAATTCCTGGTGAGAAGTTTGACTATTTAGCCAAACCTGATAAATTTTATGTGAATTTAGAGACCACTGGGGTATTGAAACCGAATGAAGTTTTCAATAAGGGATGTTTGGAGTTACAGAAGAAGATTGCAAATATTGTGTTTGAGCTAAACAAGATGGACCAGACTGATAATGTTGAAGAAGGCGGCTACGAACAGTATGGCGGATACGAGAATGGTGCTGGATACGGTGACAACCAACGTACCGCTTATGGTGGTGAGACCACGTATGGTGGTACTCAGTACGGTGGGACACAGTACGGTGGGACACAGTACGGTGGTACTCAATACGGTGGCAGGACGCAGTATGAGGGAGCTGGAAGATGGTAACGTAACGTAATGTTTGTTTGTATGTAGCTTTGTGTAGAATAGAAATTGCCGCGAGCGCTGAAAAGTTTGAGATGGCGAGAAGAGTGGAGTGGAGGGGAGGATACAGTAGAGGAGTAGAGGAGTAGAGGAGTAGTGTTTGATAGTTGGGACCATGGACTCTATTATTGGCAAGGCGATTGCTATTATAACCAACAGCGAGGTGAGATATGTTGGGTTTATTGACAGTTTTGACGGTGAACGTAAAGTGATTACGATTTCGCAAGTGCGTGTTTTCGGTACGGAAGATCGAGTGAGCGAGTGTGATAAGTGGGTGTTGCCTAGCTCTGAGATTGTAGAGAAGCTGGAGCTGCACGGGGATGACGTTAAGACGTTGAGTATTTTGGACGACGTGTCTGGTGTTGTACCGCAACTGTTGCCGGGGATGTTGGAAGTGTCTGTGGGAGTGGAGCGGGTGGTTGAACCAGTTGGAGATGGTGTGGATGGTGTGGAGGGGGTGGAAGGTGCAGAGAGAGTTGCGGAACCATCCACGTTTGCTGAGTTTGACTTTGATAAGAACAATGCACGGTTTGAGAAACCGAAAAGTGAAGGTGTACAGGGATACGACAAAAAGGCGTCATTCTTTGATGACATTTCGTCCTCTGTTGGAACGGAAAAGTCGGGCATGAAATGGAGTGAAGAACGTGCATTGAATGAGGATACGTTTGGTCAAGCCAGGTTACACGGTAGTGGTAGGGGTAGAGGCAGGGGTAGAGGTAGAGGTAGAGGCAGAGGTAGAGGAAGGGGTAGGGGTAGAGGCAGCAGTGGTGGTAGAGGTGGTAGCGGTGATAAACCAGAGTGGGCTTTCTAGTATAAATAGTGTGTAATTGAATGTGAATATATTATATCATTAAGTGATTATTTACAAGAGAGAGAGAGAGGGAGAGAGAGAGAGAGAGAGATGTTAGGAGAAGAGGGCGTCACGTGACGAGTACTTTTTCTCTATTTTAACCATCATTCTTGTTGTGATGGAGATGAGAGGAGAATTTAGACGGTTACAAGAGTTTGATAGGGAGTATTATAGAAGCAGTGAGAAATTACACGGTGATGGTGAAGATAGGTATAGTGATGTTTTACCGTATGCAAGTACAGCGGTGAAGTTGAGAATTGGTAAGTTTACGAAAAGTGGATATATCAATGCGAATTATATACGTATTGGGGGTGAAGAATGTATTGCTACGCAGGGGCCACTTCGTGGTACAGTTGATTGCTTTTGGCAGATGGTTTTCGAGAAGCTTGTTGGAGTTGACGTTGTGAATGTTGTTATGTGTACGGAATTGAGTGAAGGTGGCAGGGAGAAATGTTTTGATTATGTTTCACGGATGGGGGAAGATGTTAGTAGGGTTTTCAAGGGGTTAGGCGGTATTGACGTTGTTGTGAAGGGGGTTTACTATTTGTGTGAGGGTAAAGTTGAAATACGTGAGATTGTTGTTGATGGTGGCAAAGTTGTAAGACATGTGTGGATTAGAAGGTGGCCAGATTTTGGAGTGCCTAGTGATAGGGACGAAGATTGTAATTTGAGTGTTGTTAGGTTGTTAGAGGGTGATGGTAGGGTGAGTTATAATATTGTGCACTGTTCAGCGGGGGTTGGTCGGAGTGGTACATTTATTGGACTGGACTACCTTGTTAGGCACGGCAGTAAGGCTGTTTTCGATACTGTATTGAGTATGCGTAGATGTCGGGTTATGATGGTACAGAGGATAAATCAGTACGAATATTTATATAGAATGGTTGGTTGTTAGGGGTAGGTCAGTGTTGGTAATAGTAATACTATTAGTATTGGTAATAGAAACATGCTTTGCCTTGAGGGTATTGATTTTGCGCCGTCTAGCGTTGATGAACCAGTTTGAGAGCTGCTGGGCGGTGAGGCCCGTCCTGTGGATGAGGTCGGCCTTCTCGCGGGCGTTTGGGTACGGGTGGTCGAGGTTAGCGTGGAGCCAGCGGAGGAGGAGCTCTGTGGAGCGTTTGGGCAGGTTGGCCCGCCGCTTCTTCCTTGCCGGGGTGTGTGGGGGGTGTTGGGGCTGTTGGGGGTGTGCAGTGGGGGACGGTGTGGGTGTGGGAGTAGACGCTGGCGTGGACGCTGGTGTAGGTGTGGTGGACGCCGGCGGTGGCGGTGGGAGTGAGTCGGCCAGGGTGAAGAGGGTGGCGATCGAGGGGAGACGGGTGGGCTGTGCCGGCTGGTGTGCCGGGTGTGCTGGCTGTGTGGGCCTAGAGGGGTCGAAGACGGCGGCGGAGCAGGAGTAGCGGAGCAGGTCGCTCGAGGGGAGCAGACCCGTGGTCGGGTAGTTGAAGTAGGGCATGTCGCTGGACATCGCTGTAGTGTTGAGCAAGTGTTGTACTGTAGTGTAGTGTATTACCTACACAGACAGCAGAGCGAGCGATATAAAACCAAACCAACGGGTTTTCTTATCGCGCTGTCACTTTGACAGTTTTCCAGTTGACAGATAGCGATAGCGCACTCTTATCAAGCAAAGATAGCGGTCGCCACAGCGACTAGCGCGCCGTTATCGCGGGCCGGCGCGCACGCCCATTGGCCAGAGCGATTGGCAGCGAGAGTAGCGGCTGAGCCTCACAGGGCGCCCGTCACGGTCACGCTCTTCGCGTGCAGCAACACGCACGCGCCCGCGCGCACGCCCCGCAGCCACACGCTCACGTCGATCGCCCACGCGACGGCGTCGGTGGTGCCATCACCGTCGCCACGACCACCGCGACGAGCCTCCACCGCGGGCAACGCCGCAAACACGAGCCGCGACCGCCCGGACACGTGACCGAGCACCTCCGAGAGCACGACGCACCGCGCTCGCCGCGGCAGCGCCGCCAGCGCCGATCGGCGCGCACCATGGGAGGGGAGGGGCACAACACCGGTCTTGTCGCAGAGTACCATATTCGGTTCAACGTCTACCCCGTCAACTCCAACCCCGTCACCCCCGTCACCACCGTCACCCCCGTCAACACCCAATTCAGCCAGTCTGCTCATCGTCATTCGACGTTTCCACCCACCGTTTGCACCACCACCACTACCACCACCACTACCACCACCACCACACGATTCTACCCCTAGCTCTCGTAACATCTCCTGGTCGTACACGCTCAAACTCACAAGCGTCCGTTCACCGCAGAAGTACTCGTAGAATCGATTCCCACTACCGCGCAAGCACACAACAATAATTTCACTATCCTGCATACGCAGAATCTCAAGCAATCTCATAACCCGACTTCTTTCCTCCTCAACTTCCCCTTCTTCTTCAACAACCATTATAATTCGTAATTTAAACTTCTTCTTCCAATATGGTACAGTATGTAAAATACCTGCCATTTGTAAAATTAATGTACATGTATCAAAATTGGTATTCTTCACATCCTCATTATCATTCACTTCATCACTAATCATATCAATTGGGTATAAATCAATCCATCCAATTTCCCCCTCACCACCACTACTACTCTCATCAATTCGAATTTTAGAAAATCCTTTAGCAACTCCAATATTACTATTCAATTTATTCAAATCTTCAATCATTTCCATCCATTCATTAATTTCAATCCCATTGTTAATTTTACCATCAGTTGGTAATTCTCCAAACTCTTTCGGTACTTGTTCATTAAATTCTTCATCTAATGATTCAATTTCAATACATTTAGGTAAATTCTTTAATCTTTTCAAATCATAAAATCCAATAATTGTAATATTAGGCCTCATAGATCCAAGTCCACTACCTAAATAAATATTTCTTACACCCCATTTAATAATTGGACTAATAGCAATATGAACAAATGCTTTAACTTTACTTAAATCTCGAATCTTTAACCATCTATCTCGACTTTCATTAATTTCTTTAATTTCATTATTAAATTCTTCATCTTCAATCTTAATAATATGTCCAAGTATATATAATCCACCTTTCTTTAAATGATTACAAAATAAAATTAAATTCCAACATGATCTCGGATTATCAACTAATAATAATATTTGTGGCCTCCAATATTTAACATTATCTTGCCTTAATTTAAATAAATATTTCCTAACTTGATGATAAATTAATGATTGTGATACATCCCCCCATAATTTAGGTGTTGATGTAAAATGAATTATTAATATTAAAATACTAAGAAATATAATCATACTCGTTGCTGACATACCATCAACTATAAACATAGCACAAAAGCATAAAATAGTACCACTTAATGCACTCTCGGTATTAAAATATTTAAAACTTGGTCGAAAATTTGGTGCTGATCCAATCTTTAATAATGCACATGCCATATTTGTTACAATAAATGTCATTAAAAATGCCATTGTAATGAAAATTGCAATCTTATTTAAATTGCAAATTAAAAAAATTTGTCCTAAAATCCATGTAATTAAAATACATTTATCCTCATTTTGGAAAAAATTTAATCCTGGTAAAATTTCATCCTTAGCAATAGCTTCAAGTAATTTTGCTGATCCAATTATTCCAACAATAATAGAAAAAATTGATGTTGATAATTCTCCTGCAATTATAATAAATGGTGAAAAATTAATCGTTTGTAATATTTGAACATCTAAATATAATAATTCCCTTGGTACACTAATTCCAATTGATAAAATAACAATAAAATAAAATGAAAATGTTATAATTAATCCTTCTAATGTCCCACGTGGTATACTCTTAGATGGATTCTTTAAATCTCCTGACATAGATGTACCTGCAAGTATACCTGCAGTTGCTGGGAAAAAAATTCCAAACATATCATTAAATGTTTCCCTACCCTTAATTTGTGATCCAGCTGCTCCCTTTGTAAAATTTGGTAATAAATTATTTTTAAAAATTTCCCAACTTGGACCAATATATTCAATATCATACCTTGTTTTAAAATTCCCAACAATTAATGTAGATATTGGTATTGAAATTGTTGATAAAATTAAAATTAAACATAACCATTTACCACATTTGGAAATCGCATTAGATCCAATTAATGAAATTATAATGCATAAAAATAATATAATCGTACAATATCCAAATTTCCACCAATATGTACCTGGTAATATTTTCAAAATTACTCCATCTTCATCACCAAAATTATACATTAATGGTTCAATCAATCCTGATACATTAAGTGAACTATTCAATATTTGTCCAATATAAAGTATAATTCCAATAGATCCTCCAAATTCAACTCCAAGTGATCTACTTAACATATAATATGCTCCACCACCTTTAACAATCCCATTAGTTGCAATAGCTGAAACACTTAATGTTGTAAGTAAATCAATAATATATGATATAATTAATAATAATATCGTACCTAAAATACCCATTTGTCCAATTATAAATCCAAATCTTAAAAACATAATAATTGAAAGTACATTAAGTATAGTTGGTAATGTAACTCCATCACGTGTACCCAACTTATTCACACGACTATTTTTCTTATTTGAACTATTCAAATTACTACTAGCTCCAATAGCTGTAGATTCATAACTCCTTATCGATTCAGCATATTGTGGTATCTTGCTCGTACGCTTATGTAGTAGTGGCGTAGTTGACATTGCCCAAAGGAGTGTTGTTATCAATTCTCACAATGAATTAACATTTTATCTCATTTCTCATCACTCTCCTCCAGCATTAAAATAACCTAATTCGCTAGCACGCAATTCAAGCCGTTCACTATCCCGGCTTTCATGAAAAAAAACTACTGCCTGCCTTTTTATTACTTTCTTCACTAAACATCATTCATTCATAAACTCACTTCTACCAACATGAGCAGACCATACAGAGGTGGGTATAATAGACGTGGTAGAAACACCAATCGTAATCATAACTACCAATATTATAACTACGACTATGGTTATCAACATGGCATGTACTATTATGATCAACAGGGACAATACTACCATCCATCTTACAATCCGCATACTAACACCTATGACAGAGACGTGAATGTGGTGCCAGGTTCACCATTTCAATCTTCAAACAAACACTCATCGTCACAACCTCATTCGCCGCAACAACCTTCGCAAACACAGCAACGATCTTCACAACAACCATCTCAACAATTATCACAGAAGCAACCACCACTACAGCTATCACAATCTCCACCACTAATACAGTCACCGCCGCCACCATCACCATCACTGCCACCACCACCACCACCAAAAAGAAAATCAATGATGAAGTTTACCAAAAAGAAGGCCAGGAAAGTGGAGGCTGTACCGCAACTATCACTCTTTGACGAAGATGACACTGAACCCCCTGAAAACTTCAATAATACTCAACCCACACCTATCGTTGAAACCTCTCACACCTCACATGACCTCCCTGTAGATGACCTAGACCAGTTTCTTGTCACGTTGGAGAAGAAACACCCACGTACAAAACTGCATCTTTCAGACGATGAAAACACAGACAACGAGCTTGCAGATACCGCCGCAAACCGTGATGATGACGAATTGCTTAAATTAATGTCCAAAAAAGAAAAGGAAATACCAAAACATACAATACAAACGTACCCTATTGAGAAATCATTCTACATTGAATCTGATTTCATCCGTACCCTCACAGCGGATGAGGTGCGTCAACTACGTGAACATGATCTCGTTCGAGTACGTGGTCGTGGCCGTGGCCGTGGTCGTAACCCAGTTAAACCAATCCTTGAATGGAACCAGCTCGGTCTTCCAGCTCCAATCGCATCGGTCCTAGACTCACTCAAATACCCTTCCCCAACACCCATCCAATGTGAAGCTCTCCCTAACATAATGGCAGGTCTTGATTTCATCGGTATAGCAGAAACAGGGTCTGGTAAAACTATAGCATTCCTCCTACCACTGTTCAGACACCTTCTCAGTAATCCACTACGACATTCTACAGCTACAGGATCAACCCCACGTGCAGTTGTTCTCACACCAACGCGAGAACTCGCTATCCAGATTGCTAGAGCTGCTAAACCTTTTGCTGAAAGTCTCGGTATTACCATAGCCAAATGCTACGGTGGTCAGAGCATTAGTGGTCAGATTGCGGACTTGAAACGACACGCTGACGTCGTTATTGGAACCCCTGGAAGAATTATCGATCTCCTATGCACAAACAACGGTCGGATCCTTAACCTAGGACATGTATCGTATTTTGTCATGGATGAAGCAGACAGAATGTTGGATTTAGGTTTCGAACCTCAGATTGTCAAAATATTACACCTTCTTAGAGGAGACAGACAAAATGTTTTCTTTTCTGCAACTTTCCCACCAAAGATGCAGGTGATTGCCCGCAAGTACACAAATGAACCCGTTGAAGTACTTGTTGGTTCACGTAATTCAGTCAGTGAGAACATTGACCAACAGTTTGAAGTTCTCCCCGATGAAGAAGCAAAATTCCCTAAACTTTTGCAAGTTCTCGGATCTAAAAGTATGGGCAAAACAATCATCTTTGTGGAACGACAGAATAGCTGTGACCAGATTGTCAAACAATTACTTCGACGTGGGTACCCGGTAATGGCTTTGCATGGTGGTAAAGATCAAATGGAACGTGAGGGGACAGTGCGGGATTTGAAAAACGGTATCATTGACATCATCGTTGCCACTTCAATTGCTTCACGTGGTCTGGACGTAGACAAGCTCAAACTTGTCGTTAACTACGACTCCCCCTCGCATATTGAAGATTACGTGCATCGTGTTGGCCGGACAGGACGTGCAGGTAACAAAGGTACAGCTGTTACGTTCCTCACTCCAGAACAGGATAAACTTGCTTATGAACTTGTCAAGACCCTTCGATTGAGTTCCTCTCAATGTGATGTGCCAGAAGAGCTTGCTACTCTTGCAGAGAAATACGAGTCCAAACTCAAAACGGGCGAAGCAAGTTTGGGATCAGGGTTCGCCGGTAAGGGTGGTTTGGAAAAACTACAACAGATCAGAGAGTCTAATTTCAACCTTGAACGGAAAGTTTATCTTGATGGAGAAACTGTTTCCAAATCAGAACCATCAGAAACCTCTTCAAGTACTACCAAACTCACCACTGTTATACCCGTTGAGTTTATGCCGTACGACGAGCGGGAAAACCTCTACTCAGCAAAACTTTTCATCAATGATTTCTCACAGAAAGTGCGTATGGAAATCACGTCTAGAGAACAGTATAGTCGTGTGGTGGAACTTACCAACGCGTCGGTCACTACTCGTGGTCGCTTTTACCCACCAGGAAGTGCTAAGAGGAAACAAACGGATGAGGACAAGCTCCACATTCTTGTTGAATCGCCCTCCGAAAGAGACGTTGCCGAAGCAATATCCCTCTTTGAGGAGAGTGCCCGTCGTGGACTCGAACGAGAAGCACTCGCCCAACAGTAGTGTCCTGTTTTAACAGTGTATATATATAGTAAAGTGTAGAAACTCAGAGATCTGATTGTTGCTGGTTATTTCTCCGCGTTGTTCGGAAAAACAAACGAGCCGTTTTCAAAAAGTTTGTTCCAATCATGAGTATCTTTTCTTTTCCCCTTCCTCCTAAGCAGCTGATGATCCTTGAAGAGCCATTGCAGTGGGAAACAGTGAAAACACTGGTTGGAAATTATGAGTTAGAGAAACTAGGAAGATCTGCTGAACAGTTACAGAAGTATCACGACTTCAAGGACCATATGCGGGAAAACAACATTGATCTTGCCACACACCTTTTCATTAGTACACTGAAATGGCTCCCACCTAATGCTGATATACACATGCCTCCAGAAGAAGCAGTCAAACTTATCAAGCCAGAAGACATTCGTCCCTTCTGCAACCCACATGATGTCTGCATCACGCTCAACGACTTCCCTTACTACATTGCTGGTCGAACACTCCATATGCTGGTGTGGGTAAAGTTCCCCATGGATCCTGACCCTGCGTCCCCGATTGGAGACATTTGCAGTGATATGAAGGAAACCATAGAGAAGTACATACACACCACTTTTGTGGAACATGCCGGTGTCAAACGTGACGACCTTATTTGGTGGAAGAACTACGCTGCAATACAGAGTATTAAGACTATACCGCACGTGCACGTGCTTGTCAACCTTGAACATGACACCGATGGAATTATGGAACGTAACCTTCGCAGTCTTTTAGGGAGCCCAGGTGTTATGCTCAACTATAACGAGACCATTGGAGGTAAGCTGTAGGGTATACGGTGTATAATATTATTCATTACTAGAAAAGATAAAGAAGATATAAAGTTAATAATAGCTTGTCGGTGGTGAGAAGTGACTAGATTGGTAGCCTGTTGCTCTGGGGTCTTGTGGAGGTGCCCTCTGCTTGCAATGAAGCTTCATCCCATGCTTGAAATAGGAGAGAAGGAGAGACTCGGGATTATGCAAAGAAACGTTAACAAGCTTCTTGGCTTGATGACAATCCATGCATGACGCATAAAGAATTCCCTTCTTCTCCGCCAAACTTGGGGGAGGCATCTCATGACCAGAACTGTATACACCATGCACTGTTCCAAGATGTGCTTCGTACCGTCTTGACCTAAGTGGTATGAAGAGACGGTTGAAATTTTCTGCAAAATCTTGTAACGTTACAGGACAGTATGGACAGAGACCCATGTGAGTGATGTCACGTCCACTGTCGCATTTTTTGTACCGGATAACAAACGGTTCATAAAAGTTGGCAATCTGACCAGTCCATCTCCTAGGAAGACTCTTGCTCCACTGGTGCTGGTTTTCTTTGTATAACCATTCACTGTCCTTCACATTAAGATCAAAATGCCACATATTAATGTCATTTGGAATGATGAGTTGGATGCTATCTTTTAGAATTGTTTTGCTTTTTATCATATTGCAGTTTTGTTCCTTAAAATAGCACTCGGCAAAACGACTCAACTCTCGACTATATGGACTCTCAACAATATTCCTATAATATTGACTATTATCCTCTGATGGAATGAGATCCTTCTCGTGTTTAGCGATCGATGCTTCATTCCTGCAGAGTTCATAAAATCTCTGTCCAATGTTTTTCTTTCCATGTCTTTCAAGTACTTGCAGAGCATAATGGGAGTAACCAGACATCTCAGGGGTTTTCTTCTCCATTGTTTTGTTTGATGCAAGAACAAGTTGTTGATTTTCTTTACCAATTACAGACTCTTCGATGTCCAACTGATCAATGTATTCCTGGGCACTAGTTTCTAAACTGAAAATGTACTCATCAAGAGCTGCTTGAAATACAGGATCCATTTCATCTAACTCTTCAACCTCTGTAATTGCTTCCATTGTGTTGGATGGCATAAAGAGTGGTTGGAATCGTGGACTCTTTGCACGAACAGAACGTTTTCCTGCTTTAGTGGTTTTTTTAATATTGGTCTTCATTGTTGAAGATTAAAAAACAATTAGTTTAAATCAAGAGGAATCAAAGCTGCCTTTATATAACAAATTACAAACAGAACATAAACGTACATCATCAGAACATAAGGTAATTTGGTAGCATTTTTAGAAGCTTTAGGTAGCAATTTTTAAACAGAATATGAATTACAAATTTTACATTTTTTTTTATTTTTGTACATAATTTATACAAGAGAGAGAATAACTAATCATACCTAACCCTGATGGGTCCAAAGATTTCAGGAGAAATGTTAATTGCAGTATATCCTGGTTTATGGTTGGAAACAGTTTCCTCCCAACTCGAAGCGATCGATGAAGCAGGAGAGCTAAACATGTCGCTATACTCAAATTCAGACCGTCTCCTGGACATAGTTTCAATTGGTGGTTGATATGTTTTTTTAATACAAAAGTCCGTTGTTTTCCAATCTGGGTATTTCTCAACAAACTTTGCAGAAGGTTTACCTTGAATTTGAGAAATCTTAATATTGCTTTCTTCACTGACTCGGCGTGGATTCTTATTGAGTTGAATTACCCACTGATCCTCAAAATCTTCACCTAATAAAAGAATGTCACACTTTTTGGCATACTCTTGAAGTACATCGTCATTGAGACAGATAAAGGAGTTGCATGAAGTGTTAAAATCCCAAAATAAAGATTCCGCAGGAACTTGCATAATTACCGGTTTCCTCCAAACAGGGTACTCATCGCCAAAAAGCAAACCATTCTTTCTGGCATACCGCTCAACTTTCTTGTCAACATATTCATCACCATACCAGGATTGATACCAATACAAACTTTCTTTGACCCAAAGCTCTTTTCTAAGCTTTTTAATAAACATCTTTTTGTTATGTTCCTTCCTGGTTCCGCTAAGATCGCATTCGTCTAAAAAGGCAGCATATTCCTCATTGGTTTGTGTACTGTGTACAGCAGTGTCAATGTGCATACCTGGTGGTGGATATGTAAACATATATCCATTGGTGTTTGTTGAACATGCACAAATTGTCCAGAGTTTCATTTTATAGAAATTTTTTTTATAATAGACCATTTTAAAGTAGTTTCACTTAATTATGAAAAGGAAAAGACTACGAGAAAGAGAAGTAACATATTGAATAAAGAGGGGATATCTGGGGCTTTAAATATACTTTTGACAACAGAACATTTGATCCTGGTTTTGATCTGTTTAAACTAATCTACCAATTTTTGCTTTTATTTTCGTAGATCCAAACAGATCACCACGCATACCAAAAATATTCTGTTGAGCAAAATTTTGTAAACTACTATTTTTTCATAAAAAGAGTAGGACAGAGCTTTTTTAAAATGGTCTTCTAAAGTTGGCGTTCAAATATGAAACTGTATTAACAACCCATGTTTTGTATTTTCTTTGGATAATCAACCTTGAAAATATGTTGGTAACGCATAAATCAACCCTGTAAAGATATTGCAGTATCACTTTTTTGTGATTTAAATACTACTTATCCAACAACATATGGATTGGTTTTCTAACTTACATAACTAAAAAGCTTTCAAAATAAAGTTGAGGTGGTGGTGTGAATTCATAGACGGAAACAAAGCAAAAAGATTACGTAAGCAATTGTTTGTACAGAATATTTTTTTTTTCTGGCTGATCTGACTGGACCTAAATACAATTACTGAAACTTTTAGTAAGGACTCAAACACACATATATTTGCTAATTGAAACTCAATCATGGGTTTTATCAACCCTGGAATACGATATGTATTTGATAAGAATAGAAAGGGACGAAAAAATAAAGCTTTTAATAATACAATATATGCAAATGAAAATAAAAATTTTAACAGACGATATCCGAACAATCTTTATATGCGATACGTTCACAAAATCAATCAGTTATATTACAAGATCCGTGATGTAATAAGAAGTAAGTTTAAAGTAATCACAGCTAATAAATTTAATGATTTTAGACTACTACTGGAGAAATATGTTCTCCTAGTTCATCAACTTGAAATCTTCATCAATCTGAAAAACTTATACCCAATCAGTAAAGAACTTGCCATTAAGCTACTCCAAATAGTTATTAAAATACAAGCAGAAGAAAAGTTTCACAATGTAATCAATGAACTTGATTCAGGGAAAGTCCCTAAACTTGAAACAGTGTTTGATAAGCAATTTCAAATCATTGAAGGAGGAGCTATATTGTTGAACTCTTTTATGGAAAAACAACTCACTGTAGAACTCAAGCCTAGAAATGACTATGGTCCTAGTAATGAAACTGATTTCTCAAAGAATGGGCTGTTGTACGATCAGATGATACCAAAAAAAGTTAAAAGAAAGAAAATTAAGAGTATAACACAACTACCTGACGACATACTAGTTAAAATCCTCACGTATTCACAAAATGTCAACAATATGGCATTGGTCTGCAAATTTTTTAACTCTTTTGTTCTTTCACATAAAGAATTTATTTCCTATGAACTCATCGAATCAAAATATGTTCATCGATATAGACTGAAAAAAACTGCTGATATTGATATCATCATGGAGGATGATATTATACAACACCAAAACAGTCACAGGTTTACGCTGGATGAAGGCATTGCTGAAGACTACAGTAGTTTACGTGAAATGATTCTTTCCGATTTCAAATTCACGGAAGCTGAAAAGTACGTTTCCACACGATACAGAAATACAGATGTTCTGACAGTCATTTCAGCTGGGGCTTTTGAAACCCCTTATCTAACATATGATAACTATAAATCACTTCGAATTGATAGAGTCATTCCATCATCTTCGTGGCCTGACATGGAAGAACAATACCAGGATGCAATATCTAATGAGGGCACATACATTGAAAAATCAGTATTTACTGATTTTTGGAATGAACTTTCAATTGGTATGCCATTTATTAACAATCAAAACCCCCTAAATTTAAGTCAAATAAGAAATGGAACTTATGTGGATAAGTTTTGTATTCTTCTTGATTTGATGGTAAATGAAACTAGATTCACCAACAATTTAGAAGACATTATTGCCTTTTTAGTTGCTCTTTCAGTCAAAATTGAAGAAAGTACTATGGAAAACGAAGGTTCAATTTTACCACCTCAAATTCTTAAAGACTACTGTACATTCTACATGCGACAATTGAAAAAGAGCGGAGATGAAGATGAAACAGAAGCTGAAATGGATGATTCTGACGAAATTGTATGGGAAAAAATACAGCTAAAGTCTCCTCATCTTTACATCATTTTAAGGCATCAAGCTAACGAAGAATTGGAGGAACTTTTATGTCCGAGATTTTATCATAAAAACATAGCAGATGATACCTCATTCTGGTTAGGTTTGAAGCGACAACAATGTGATGATATGATTGAAGAAATCATCAACGAAACAGGAATTAGTCCTACATTGAACATTTTATCTGCACTAGCATCTTATTAATAGCTATTTTTCGTAATTATATATTCGCATATAAAAACTATAATAGAATTTTTTTAAGCATAAGCGGGATCTACATAATATATCGAGATCAAAAGTGATTGTTGTACCCCTGTATGGTATTATTCGTTGGAATGTCTTGTTGAGAAGTGTAAATAGGTTGTTGGTTGTTATATTCATCAAACCAAGCATGGTGAAGCGCTTGTCTTGCACTCAATCTCGTATCTGGTCTCATTTGTAATAAACCTTGTAATAAATCAATCGGTAGATTATCACCTGTAGGTATTAAAACACGGAAATCTTGTGGTATAAATAAAGCAAAATTTGATTTATAATTTGGATAACTTGAAACACCTGGCCACGTACGTTCATTTGGAGTACCCATTATCCTGAAAATCTTTATGAGCTGGTCATCGTTAGAAGAACCAGAGAACAATGGTTTACCTGTAAACATTTCAGCCAATATGCAACCACTAGACCACATGTCAATTGACGTCGAATAATTTCTTGACCCAAGTAGCACATCAGGTGCCCTATACCATAATGTAACAACTTCATTAGAGAATGTATTGACAGGAATACCAAATGCTCTAGCTAAACCAAAATCACCTAATTTTAATACCCCCTTGCTGCTGATTAGCAAATTTTGAGGTTTCAAATCTCTATGTAAAACACGATTATCATGACAAAACAATATGCCTCTCAGAAGTTGATACATAAAAGACTTACAAGTACGTGCATCCAATGCACCACTGTTGTCGTAACTGTTGAGCTCCATGTATCTTTTTAAATCGTTTTCCATGTATTCAAATACCAAAGTCAACTTATTTTCAGTATGAATCACATCAAACAATGTTACTATATTCTCATGTTTCAATTCTTTCATCAATGATATTTCTCTTATAGCTGTAGAGGGTGTACCTTCTTCACTGTCGAGACTAATTTCTTTCAGTGCTACATATGTTCCCAATGTCCTGTTTTTACCCTTGTAAACGGTTGCATACGTTCCTTCACCCAACTTTTCAAGTTGTTGAAACTGGGAAGACGTACCTGATGACATATGATCTTGTTGAAGGAGTATTTGGCTCGACGATAATATCGAAGAAGGACGTTTAAGGTTTGCTATCACGTTCTGAGACAATTCTCAGACAATGCATTTCTCGGAGAGTGGAAATTCTATTTCGTACTGTTAGTTTGGATTTAATAAATTTATTAAAACACGATTTACGACGCGTCGCGTCGATTCAAAGGTGATACTTTCATTCTACATGTTCATTAAAACGATGAGAAGCGTGAAGGCACAGTATGGAACAAAAAGATGTTATAGAGGTTGAAATCAAATGCAATAACATTCAGCGAGCTATTATTGAAGAGAAACAGGAGAAAAACAAACTAATAAATGTTGTTTCTGGACCTGGAACAGGTAAAACAAAGACACTTTGTGATAGAATTGCATATTTAATGAGTCAGGGAGTAAAGCCTAACGAAATATTGGTATTCAGTTTAACTAACCAGGCTGTTGAAGATTTTAAGAGGACATTATCAACTGTCGTAGGTGACGATATTGCAGCGCTAATTCAGATCTCTACCATTCATTCCTTTGCAAACGCGGTTTTACTTAACAATTCATCATACTGGCAGATAGTTGTGGATAAATCAGTTCATCCTAGTACAATCAATGAGATAATGCGAATCAACTCCTTGCGTAATAAAATGGAGTATGCAGGTCACTTTGGGATTAAAGATTATAAGAAACTGCCAAAGATAAGAAGCGACGAACTATTGAAAATGAGAAGTTCTGATCCCGAACTCTATCGAAAATACTTGGGCTTTGAATACGTTGGTGATTTTACTGAATTAAAAGGTGACAGTTTGATCTATGATAAAATTATATTTGAGGCTACTCAAGCGTTATTACTCTACCATGAAACTGGTGAACAGGCGGATTGTAAAATTGACGTCCCATTCTCTGTTTTAGAAGCAAAGGAGATCATAGTTGATGAATTTCAAGATATATCATATATTCTTCTTGATTTTATTTTAGAGTTGTCCCGAGATAAGCAACTCACTATAGCAGGTGATATTGATCAATCTCTCTATGAGTTTAATGGAGCCACCCCTGATTATAACATCAATAAAATTATTCCATATTATCAACAGAATGGATATAGCCTGAAAGAATTTGTTCTTGATGAAACTTTCCGCTTCGGTAAAGATATCCACAAATTGTCCATTAATTTGTTGGGACAACCTAAGACGCTTATCAAAAAGACTGTTGATGAGATTTCACTTAGAGTTGTTAGAGAGCAGTTCTACAGTTTGACTGATGAGTATGATTTTATATTTACTGAAATAAATAATCTGATAAGCAAATCTAATGGATCACTTAGTCCCAAGAATTTTGCTATACTCTCCAGAACTAATCAATCTTTAATTGATCTTGAACTATACTTTACCAATAAGAATAGCAAATTTAAAGTGAAGAGATTGACCAATTTGTTACATTGGATGGAAACCAGTTTATCTTCTGTGATATCGTTTATCAAAATACTGGAGAGTCCACGAAATGATGCTTGTCTGATAGCACTTATTGGAATGTTGAATAAGGTTGGACCGGTTACTGTTTTGAATATCAAAAGAGGAGCAGAGAGGGAAAATATTTCAGTTGGTGAGTACTTGAAGAAAAGGGGGTTTCCAAAATCATCTAAGGTGCCACAAGACTTTATTACGCAAATGGAGAGTATTGTAGCAAAGGTAGATAAATCTGATCCCACCTCAATTGTTTTTCAATTGTTGGAGTTATGCAAGCATTTCAATTTTTTTGAAAAATTGGAGAAATCAAATGTATCACTTTCCTTATTTCAAAAACTGTTGGAAAAACTATTTTCTCAGTTGAAGATGTTAGAGAAAGCATATGGTAAGGATTCCAATTTGATATCGTTATTTTTGAGCACCTATCAGACTTCTTATCTAAACGATATAGAAGTATTTGGTAACGATTTTGAGCACCCTAATGAATCCATCACATTCTCCACAATACATTCTTCTAAGGGTCTTCAATGGGATGTTGTCTTTGTGATGTCAACCTTGGCTGTAAGTGGCAGTAGTATATACTCAACAGATGCAAGAACCAACTACGTAGCAGCTACCAGGGCGAAACATTTGCTATATTACAACAAATCTATACATGATAATGATTTGTATATTGACACTTTAAATGAGAAGAGTGTTTTACAAAACAACATACAAACAAAATACGAAAAGACTGTACTCGATTATATACCCGAGTTGGAGCGCTTTGCTATGCCAAACAACTTACATGAGCTTCCTCAATTTAGTAAAGCGTACGGTAAATTTGAAAATTCAGAATATATTTCCATACTTGTAAATAATATAAAGAACCGTAGCATGCTTGGATGGGGCAGTTACGGAAGTAGTATTAATAATGGTATAAAAAAGTTGTGTAAAAAAATATAAACTCGAAAGGGAGAAAATGTGAAAATGTGAAACATGAATTTCTGATACATCTCAAAAACATGCAAGCGTTTTATGAATCATTGATCTTAATACAACTATATAAGTAATGAGAGGTGTGTTTAATTAATTTATTGAGTTCACTTTACTCTTTCTACTTGTAGACCAAAATGGCTATTCCCTTGCAGAATAATATCACTAGTGATCAACTAGATTGTGTTTTCAGTGAAGCTAGAACAAATCACCTTCTATTAATTAGTGGTGATGAAAATTCAGGTAAGAGAACAGCTTTCTGTGATCGGATTAGGAACCAAAAGGATGATGAATCGCAGAAGATTTTAATTCTTACATCATCGGAGAAAGCAGCTGATGAGATTACAGGGGAACTAGGATCGAATGTGACAGTAATGAGTTTCAAGTCACTTGTGAGGAAATTCTTAGAAGGATCAAAATCCCGCTTTAAGATTATTGACACCAAAACCGTGAATTTTTTTCTTCGTGAATTGAAGATTGAGTGGAAGCAGGATTCGAGTGCTTTTGATACTATGAAAAAGAATATTGAAATTTTAGGTGTTGTCAATAAGGAGACTATTAAAAAGATGAGTGAGCTTGAAATTAAGATAAGATTTGGTTTATCTAAAGAGAAGCTAAATCAATTGAAACAGATGATTGGTGAAACTAATTATGTGCCTTACTCACAAACCATTAAACAATTTGATTTATTAGCAAAGGACAATCCTATTAAAGAATTTAATTATGTTGGTGTTTTAGACTCTCATAACTTAATGGAGAATGAGATAAATATTTTGAGCAAAGTATTGAAGGGTAAACATGCAACAGTTACTTACAAACCAACAGAAATCAGAACTTCCAATATTCCGATTTTAAAGGGGAAATTTGGCAAAAATGTTACAGAAATTAGATTGACTAAAGTTTTCGATAAAACAGAGAAGCAATCACCTTCACTTAGAGAAATTTATGAGGAGAACAAGATTGATCCTAAAAATATCACACAAATCTCAGCTGCAATTTTATCACTTTTCAACAATTTATCTGACAATGTAGCCCTTTTACAAGTTATTTCAGCGATTTCTGGTCTTGACACGAAATTTGTCACTAAACTATGTGATATTGCCTCTCGGGAGAGTATTCCATTGTTTGAGTTCTTAGATAAGTATCAAGACTCATTCAGTGAAAGAGGGGAAAGGCTGATCCCTATTGTTCACTACTTAAACAAAGTAAATGGCAGGTTAGACAAGGGGAACGCCAATTCTATAATGATTCATTTTCTGAATTTTTTCAAATTGTTAGATGTTCAAACAGATAAAGGAGTTGATGTGAAACAGCATTTGATTAACATGCACATGACATTTAAACGTCTATCTGGATTGTTTGGTTCTTCGAATTGTAATTTAATCGATAGGTACCTTGAAAATAATGGATTTAACAAATCCGTATATGAAACAAGGAAGAAGCCAGTACCAACAGTGGGATTCCCTACGCCACCACCTAGTCCAATAAATGGTACTCTCAATGGTACGATTACTGTGAATTTACCTGTTTCTGTTAGTACGAAACCGGATGTTAATATTGCAGCGCCAGTGATGTTACGGAGGACAGGATCAAGCAAATGCAAACCGAGACCAAGGTCCTGGCATGCTGGTAATATAATAACTGCGGCAAGGAAGCTAAGATGATTAGCCCTTTTTCTGTTGTTTTTTCTTTATAGGCATTTCTGTAAGGATATATTTAACATTCATATTTAGCGATTGATTTTCGTAGTTTTCTAGGAATCCGATTTTGACATCTTCAACGGTTGAATCGATTGTTAAAGCAAGGAATGATTTTTCTGGTGTTGCATTATGACGAATTGCTAAGAATTGAATGTCATGTTTAGAATTTGCAGCTTTAGCGAGTTTCTTTGCTGAACCTTTAGGTAGTGTAATAAGTTTTACGTGAGCGAGTTGACAAAGTGTTGGAAGATGCTTGTACATTAATTTGCAAGGGATGTCATAACGGCAAACAAAGAGAGCAATAATTGGGTTTGAAGAATCTGGGTTGTACGTTTTCACTTGATCTTCTAATTGTTCCATGATTGAATTAAAACGAGTAATGATATTTTTATGATCAGTTGAGTTGGAGGAGTTTTTTTCAGCAGTAGTAAGAGAATTCCAGGTACGTAGAGGTTGTAAAGTGTCAGATTCTAGTATTTGAAGAAGATCTGTTTGCACTGATGGGTCAATACGTGGCCATACATTTTTCTTTGTGTAAGGGTTTGTGAGTAGTGGTTTGAAAATTGTCTTCCTCTGCAATTCCTGACCTTTAATTGAAGAAGATTTTAATTGTTTTTTGGAAGGTTTGTTGGGTTGTGAAGTGGACATGTTACTATTAGATAGAGTTTATAAAAGTTAGTAAGTATATAGTGAAGAAATAATTTTTTTTTTTCTTTTCTTGCTCTATGCGATCTCGATTCCATGTTGATTCTGCGTGTGTGCACGTGACTCTGGTTGAGGTAGCAAAATCTATATATACTAGGAGATGAGTGTATTCCCTAAATACTGAGGAGGATGGGGGAGGTAAGGTGGTGGATTTTTGGAATATTGTGGGGATGAGGAGAGATTGTATTCTGGTGTATAGGGGAAAGTTGTAAGATGAGAAGGTTGTGGTTTCGGTACAAGAACAAAATTGCCATTATTATCATAGAAGCCAAAATCCTGATTTGGGTCGACATTGGTTGTATATTTGGGTACTATTTCCGGATCTGCACTATCATCGATGATTACTTCACCATTTTCATCGGTAAGGAGGATGTGAATGTTTGTATTTGAAGGGTTTGATCTTAGTGAAGAGAAATGTTCTGTTAATTGATGAGGAAAAGGTGGGAAGATTATTTTACCATACTTTGATTTGGCAATGAGTTTTATTGCAAATAGTATTGCACATATGATCAAAGTGATTATAGTGATACCGATTGCACTATCAAAAAAGATATTGGTTGAATGATTGCAATGGATGTAGCCGTTGTGAACAGTGTAACCATGTTCACATGAAGTTTCAGGAGGTGGAGGTGGGTAATTATCATCACGTAGAGTCAAAGGCATTGATAATTGTTTGTAGACATGTTATGAAGGGGTGGTACGGAGGAGGGTAGAGGGAGTGAGGGAGGGAGAGATTGTTACTATTAAGTAAGATAATTTGTAGAACAGAACATGTTAAGGGGGTAGGGGAGGGGAAAAAAAGAGGAAAATATTTAATTTATTAATTATACAACGATAAGAAGTAGGATTTGGGATTAATTAGACAAAAGCAAGAAGTAGTATTCATTAATTAGATAGATTCTATTTTTGAGATCAATCAAGATTGATTTTTATAGTGAGATTTTTCAGGTACCGGTACAGAATGGTCAATTGTGTCATCATAAGGGGGTAAATCTGTGTCAGGTGCAGAGGAGGAAGAAGCAGTCATATAAGTAGATCTATAAGATCTAGTTGGAGGGGGGCCATCGGGTGCAGAGTAAGACATATGTGATACATCGATTGTATTATAAGCCGTTGTTGATGTTGTTGAAGATTGGAATGCCACAGGGATATTCGGAGAAGGTGAAAGTGAAGGTAAAGGTGAATGTTGTTGATTTGAGGTAGTATTTGAAGGAGTATTATTGTTAGCAGTATCAGTGAGTGGAATTGTTGAAGTTGTTATGAAATTACCATTTTTATCGTAGTAACCGACATCTTGTTGAGGATTTGGAGCTGGAGTGTAGGTTGGTAAGTTAGTTACCGTTTCAGGATCACGATTGTAAGCATGTTCGGATTGGTAGTAGTTGGGAGGGGCTAGATAAGAAGAGATCATTGGAGCACGCCCCTGTTTCCTCCTCTTGTTATTGACGAAACAGATCATTATGATGAAAATGATGAAAGCGGCGGCGAAAATAGCGAAAAAGGCGTAACGTGCACCATCGGTACCGTCACTGGAGTAAATGATGGCTCTTTTGTGGAGTTGAGTGGAGACACCGAGTAGTAGTTTGTCTAAGTCATTAAGTATTGCAGGCATTGTGTGAAGAGAGGGGGGAGAAAAGAGAAAAGAGAAAAGAGAAAAGGGTGGTAGAGTAGAGCAGAGATCAAGTTGAAGAACGGCTTAGAGGCTTAAAATTCTGTCGAGTGTATAATATAATATCGATAATAATGTGACCAAATTAATTAATGAATCAATTTGGTGGCTAAGCCGCCGTAAGCGAGCGAGCGAGTCAGGAAAGGAAAGGAAAGGAAAGGAACGGAACTCGGACTGGGTGTTTTGTTTTTTTTTCTCGCAGCGGGATTCGCGAAAGTGTTGAGCCTCCGCCGAGGTGTGGCTGGTGCACGTGGCTGGTGTGTACACGTGCACGTGGCTGGTGTGTGCAAGTCACGTGACTCCCCCCTTCCCCCCACGGTGGCGCGTCACGCTGCCCGGAGAGGGACAGTCCGGGCGGAGAAGGGGGGAAGAACTCTGTCACGGGGGGAGGAATCGCGGAATCGGGGCGACTGCGGGGCTGTAGCCTTGTCGTCTTGTCTTTAACGGGGGAACCCCGTGGGCCCCTCCCTCAGCAGAGTTTTTCCGGTCCATATATATTGACACCTCCTATAACCGAATAGCTTACAGTACAGTACAGAATTTTTTTTTTCTCTTCTTGCTGATTCCACTTCCTTCTCATCATATCTCCACAACTCCTAATATAATACTTATCTCCTCTCCTCTTCTCTCCTCTTCTCTTCTCTACTCTCCTCTTCTCTACTCTCCTCCTCTACTCTCCAATTCGACATACAATGCCCATACATAGGATAGACCTTCCCCATTCACCAACTCCTGCAACAACTCCTTTGATTCATGCAATGGCAGAGTCGGATTCTACCTCTACAACCGCCTCCACCTCCGCCTCTGCCTCTGTCTCCGCTTCTGCATCTTCTTCTATTCCACAAATATCTCTAGACTCTCCACCAGCTTCAAATAACTCCTCCTTTGGCAAATTTAGACCTCAAAGTATCACTTCTATACCCCTGTTGAGTAAAATTGCTGCAAAATCAGGGAAATCAGAAAATTCTCTGCAATCAATGCTCTCAAATAAATCAGCTACAACAGAATATTCTCCAAATTTAATAGACAAAGAGTGTGGTGACCTCTTGAAAATAACTGACCTTGATATAAATGAGAAATCTTCTTCTTCTTCTTCTTGTTCTAAACAGGCAAAATTTCATCTGCATTCAGATACTGATACTGATACTGATACTGATACTGATACTGATGATGATGATGAAAATGATGATGAAAATGATAATGACATTACCCACCTTAAATTATCAAAGACAATATCTTCTGTTGATGATTGTGGTTGTCCACATATCGATGAATTATCCATACAAGATGATATTATTGACTACAATTCCCTAACTGAATCTAAATTACATGAAAAATGGGTCTTTGTTTTAATTGGTTTACCCGCTTGTGGTAAATCAACAATGGTAACTCATTTCCATGATTATGTTAATAAACAAACAAATGGTAAAGTAAGAGTATCTTCTTATAATGCTGGTGAAATTCGTCGAAATTATGAAATTCAAGGACATACAAAATTTAATTTTAATGATTTAGAATCAAGTAGGAAATTGAGAAATTTTTATGCCTTCCAAGCTCTGAAAACTTTAACTTCAGATTTACAAAATGATATTTTTGATATCGGTATTTTAGATGCAACAAATACTTCAAGGGAACGTCGTACTTCAATTTTTAATTTTATTAAAGATCAAAATAAATTATCAAATATTAAATTACATCCTTTAATTTTTGAAATTAAATGTTCAAATCGTGCCCTACGTCGTTTTAATATCGATAAAAAATCTCAAAATAAAGATTATAAACATGTTGATCATGATACTGCAATTAAAGATTTCTTACAAAGAATTGATAAATATGAGAAAACTTATGAAAAAGTTACTGTTGATGAAATTAAATCTTTACATGCAAAATATTTTGGTATTGATAATGTTGGTGATTCAATTTATTATGATTGTGGTTTACATCATCATAATAATATCAGACATCGTAATTTAACTTTCTCATCAGTTGCCCTAAATTTATTATATCGTTTCCTCATATCTTACAGAACAAATTACGCTCATGATTATTTAACAGATGTTGACACTTTTTATACAAAGGGTCAATACATACCAATAAATACAAATTTCTCAAAACCTGTTCAACTAAATGAAGTTCCAAAAATTTCAAATTCAACAAATTGTCAATTGCCAAAAATACTATCCTCAACGAGGATTAACGATCAACAACAAAATCAAAAATAAATACTAAACTATTAATACCTCCTCTCGGCTATTTTTTTCCACTTGCTTTTATCCTTTATAAAAAATCGCATAATCTTTATATATACAACTCTAATGAACTCTAATGATATTATTCAACCTAACCCAGGTATAGATATACCTGGAATATTAACATCAGTTTCCTTAACAGTAATGTTACCTTCATTAAGATTCTCCTCTCCAGTATGATATACATCTTTCGATGAAGCAGCATCATCTGGTTTACCACGACACCAAAATCGCATAGATTTATCAGCACTAGCTGTACAAAGCATATGCCCCAGTGGATGATATTCTATTGCATGAACTGCCTTTTCATGTGCAAATGGTACAGAATGACTAGCTTCAGTAGTTATAGGTATATGTCTTTTAATAAATGATCCTGTTTCAACAGCTTGGAAACTTTCAATATCAACAGTTTTATCAGTATTATAATAAGATAATGAACCATCATATGCACCAACTGTAAGAGTTGTTGAATGAACAGGATGCCATGCAAGTGATGTTAAATCTGCTTCATTCTCAGATTTAATAATATTGATACATCGTAACATCCTCAAATCGAAAATCCTAGTCGAATGATCCCTTGAACATGCAGCAAATAATCTTTCATTACCATTTTTTTGGAAAACTGTTTTATTAACTGTATGTTTAAAATCATGTAATGTTGTAACACATGTAGAATCTCTTGGATCCCATAATTTTACTAAATTATCTTTAGATCCTGATACAACAAGACCAAGTGATGAATGCCAATCACAACTTTTAACATCCCAATGATGACCTTTAAGTACTCTCTCCTCCTTTGCAGTTGCAAAATCCCAAATTTTTAAAGTTTGATCATCAGAACAACTCACAAATTTAGCATCCCCTGGTGAAAATTTTAATTCCCCAA
The DNA here is from genome assembly GCA_039700735.1 of Pichia pseudocactophila. Taxonomy (NCBI): domain Eukaryota; kingdom Fungi; phylum Ascomycota; class Pichiomycetes; order Pichiales; family Pichiaceae; genus Pichia; species Pichia pseudocactophila. The sequence continues at coordinate 99,010 of JBBJZV010000140.1, forward strand.
CACTATTCTCATGTGCCTTACTTAAAATATTAACATTGTTAAAATTTGTTTGCCAATATTTTATAGTACCAGCTTGATCACCAGAGATTAACCATTTACCATTATGTGAATATTCTAATGAAAAAATTGGGAAATCATGTGCTTGCATAATAGATTCAAAATTAAATGTAAATCCATTCCAAATTGTAAATTCTCCACTATAAGATGAAACAACAACTCGACGAGCATCAGGTGTCCATTTAACAGCGTAAATAGCATGTTTAGATTTGTTCGTTGAAACATGAACAAACCTTCTCGTAATATCTTCAGTTTCAGTATTGAAAACTGTAGGTGCTGGAAGATCTGTAACAAACAGCTCCTCAGGTCGCATTTGACCTCTTGGATTACCACGTCGACGTCGACGATTGTACACGTTTTTAGCAATCATGTGCTTCGTCAACGGCGTAAAATAATCAATAGCCTTCTTATGCTGTGGTTGTCGATCAAACGGCAAATCCATCTCCATAGGTTTTCTTGACATGTTAGTACTCCTTGGTGCAATCCAATTGTAATGAAGATATTGGTGTGTTCTCCCTAAACCAACTTAAGACTAGCCATCTTCAAAGTTGCATGTGCACATCACCGACCGGCCTGCAATTTGTGCATCAAGAAAAAAAATGTTGAACTTTTTTTTTCACTTTCCAAATTTCAAACGTTATCAAATTTAAGGTAAGAGAAAACAGATCAAATCGACATAATGATCCCTATCCAACATTTGGGACCAGTTTGTGCCTTGAGAGTTCATACGGATGAACTTTTATTTGCTGGAGAAGGACCTTCATTAACCTTATACAATTACAAAACTGGTGAAAAAGTGCTATCTAGAATCGTTCTTACAAGAAATAAAATCCATGGAATTGAAATATTAGCAGATAAAATAGCAGTTTGGGGTGCAAGATCTTTAACTATTTTCACACTCAATCAATACTATGATGAATCATATACTTTCCCAATCTTCACTGTTGGTGATTGGATCTTTCACTCTATCTTTGAAAACGATACAACATTACATGTTCTCAATTCTCATAACATTGTGTATACTATTGATATTGGGGGTAAAGCAGATCCAAAAATCGTTCAAACTCGAGATTGTAAGTGGAAATCTATCTTATACTCTGGATCACTCCACATCCATCCAGAAAATGGTAAAATAACAGTTCTCGCAGGAACAGTTATGAACGGTATCCTAATTTGGGATCTCGAATCTTGCCAAGTGAAACATAACTTGACTTTACATGAAGGATCTATCTTCAAAGTTATTGCTTCTCCTGATGGTAAATACGTCGTCAGTTGTTCCGATGATAGATCAATCAAGGTATGGGAAATGAAATCAGGTGAATTGTTAGCAAACGGATGGGGTCATGGTTCTCGTATATGGGGGCTCAGTGTTTATGGTGTCACTGACATTGGCTTTAATGTTTTCAGTTCCAGTGAAGACTGTACGGCACGTGTATGGACTTTTAGCAAAGATCAATCAGAACTTAAACAAGAAAGAATCATTCTCGGACATACTGGTAGACATGTATGGAGCTGTGATGTAAATGATAATCTTAAACTTGGATTCACTGGTGGTGCTGATGGTAAAATTTTGGTTTCAGATCTGGATGAGACATCAAGAAGTGGTTACTGGGGTAACAAATGGGAACTCGAGGATATCGTTTCAGAGTGTCAACTTAGTTTTAAAAAGGGAGAATTGGTGAAAGATTATGTGGATTTTGGATCAGGATTGCTTGCTGTAACTTCAGAAGGTAATGTTCTTCTATTGAAAGATCATAAGTCATGGTCTACTTTATTCGTTGATGGTAGATTTGAAAAATTTAGTGTGTTGAAAGCGTTCGAAGAAGATCATATTTGTATTTTGGGAAATAAACTAGGAGATGTCATTGCTATGAAGTTCAATAGTGATTGTCAACTAGTACAAAAAGTGGAATTTAGTGTTGCAGATGTTTTCAATAGATTAGGAAACATTCTAGTACATGAATACAACGGAAGAAAATTTTTGCTTTTGGAATCCCCAAATCCCTTAGATCCTTTAATTTACAAAGAACTTGATTCTGAATCACTTGAAATAAAACAAACATTTTCATTAACCAAACCTTCCGAAAAAATCACAATCAGTTGCGTCGAGTATGATATCAATCGAGGATACCTGCTAGTCGGATGTAGATTTGCTACACTTTTAGTTTACCAAATAAGAACTACACAAATACTGGAACCACTTGTAGTTTATACACATATGTTCAAAGGGGACACGATTTCATCAATGAAACCATTAAACTTAGAAAATGAATGTGTTTTTTATTTCACTAATAAAGATGGAACATATCATCTCATGAAAATACATGACGATTTGAAATATGAATTTTTACAATCTAGTAGAATCCAAAAGGGTTTTCTTGAAGGTCTCATCAAACTCTCCAATGGTGATATCTTACTTTATGGTTTTAAATCAGATAGCTTTTTTGTTTGGAATGAAACGAAACAATACGAAATCATGCGTGAAATATGTGGCGGACCACATAGACGCTGGTATTTTAAATACTGGTTTGATGAACAAACCGGTGTTCCTAGATACAGATTCATTTATAGTAGAGCATCCGATGTGCAGATTGTGCAAAAGGGGGAACCATGTGCTGTTGACGTTTTATCAGTTGGTTTACATGGTAGAGAAGTTAGAGATATTTGTGTTGTTGATTCGTTGGTTAATCCAAAGGAAAAAGTTGTTATTGCTGGTGCAGAAGATACAACTTTAAAAATTGGAACCTTGAAAAGCAATGGTGAGTTTGAATTGCACTGGACATACAGAGAGCATGTTGCAGGCCTTCAAAGTATACATGCTATTAACAATAAGTATATCGTTTCTTCATCTGCGAGAGAAGAACTCTATGTTTGGAAAATCAGTGAATGCGATGGGAAAAAATGTATGAACTTGCAAGCGTTTTTGCCGCCTAGTGAAAGGAATCCAGATCTTAGAATTATGGATTTTGACTCTATTGAAATATACAATAGTGATGGAGATGTTGTTGGTTTTCTTTTAGTTTCGGTTTATTCAAACTCTGTTATCAGAATTGTTTATTATGATTATCAAACCAAGATGTTTACTGCTCTTGTCAACGACGCTTATATGACATGCTGTATTTTCCATACAAAGTTTATCAAGCTCGATAACAAATTTTACGTTATGATTGGTTCCACAAATGGGCATGTAAGTATTTACGAAATTGAAGAACTGATAAATGAATATTTTGACATCTCCAATAATGGTTTGATAAAGAAAATTAACATTGAAATTAAAGGCATCAGGAAACTCGGAAAGTTACTTATCAATCAGCAGATACATCAATCATCTATTAAAGCTATGGAACTCATTGTAAATTCTGTGAATCAAATAACTTTAATTACTGGTGGTGATGATAATGCATTAGTTAAAAGTAAGATTGAGATCCATGATTCGGTGATTACATTTGACGTACAGTCATTTGACCCTAATGCTGCATCATCCACTATTACTACGATTTCGAAACTTAATGAAAATACTGTTTTGGTTGGTGCTGTCGACCAAACAGTTAAGCTGTGGGATATAACAAGCGATCTCACAATATTAGAAAGTATGTATTCGACGGTTGCCGATATTGGATGCTCAGAAATTACTGAATTTCAAAATGGCGAAAAGCTCATTCTCATTGGTGGTGCTGGATTTTCTGTATGGAAAGCTTAAATTTAATCAACAGGTGTTGTATGGGTAATATACATGTACTTATATGTTTTGTAAATATTAATGTGAATAGATCTATGAACAGGTTGAGCTTGCGTATCGCAGATAGAAACTAAGCTTGCTTTTGTTTATGCTTTGGATTAGACTTACAAAGCACATATACTCTGCCTTTCCTTCTTGCAATGTAGCAGTCTGCACAAAACTTTTTAACAGCAGTTCTAATCTTGTATGATCTAGTCATGTTGGTCAAAAATGATGATGGCATGTTAATGTGGTTGTGAGAACAGGAATGTTGCGCTGCATGAGCAGCTTGTCCAAATTTCTGTAGTCCAAGTTTAAAGTTATTGAAGAGCATGTTTGTCTATGATACTATCGTGCAGACGAATAAGTGTTGTCTAGATAATAGTGGTTCAATAATTGTATTTGAAACTATTTCATGAAAAAGTTCCAACCTGAAGCGAAAGTTCGTGGAGCCGATCGACGCCAGGGAATGTCCTTTTCACTCGGCACGCTTTCCCTATCATTGAGGCACGTCTTATAAACAACTTCTCATAAAACACGTCTGGTTCCCCAAGACTGCAGCTGATCAACATACATCGATAGATATATTACATACCATGGACAATTGGGTACCCATAAACTCCACTCCATGTGTGCGATATCCAAAAAATCATATTGTAACTCCTACAGACTCCCAAATAATGGTTTCTGCAATGAGGTTTGATGATTCACATTCACTTCTTTGGGTAGCTGACTCTAGAGGGTATATGTCATCTTATACTGGGAAAAATTTACAATCATATACATCAGTTAAAGCACATGATGGACCTGTGCTAAAAATACTAAATCACAAAAAAGGTGTTTTTAGCTTATCATTTGATTCAATTAGACTCGGAACGGTAGAAGGTGTTACACTGTGTAATATTCGCTCTTCTGAACTGAAAGGTTTGAATGCAATGTCATACACTTCCAATACACAGACTGAATTATTTGTAGGTGGTGATGCAGAAGCCACCGGATCACGAATTTTCAAAATCGATACAATAAATCATACAGTGTCTGGATCTTTTCACTATCCGCATTCCATTGTTATGATGGAAACAAACTATAAATATGTAGTAATAGGAAGAGCAGATGGCCATGTTGATATCATTGACCCTAAATCTACAAGAGTGTTGGAATCCTTTAGTTGTCATTTATCTGGACTTTCTAAAATCTCAGTGAGAGAAAATAGTCTTGTCACTGCAGGATTTTCCATTAAAAAGGGACAGTTTATTCCTGACTCATTTATATGTCATATTGACCTCAAATCTCTCACGGTTCAAAAATCAGTAGCATTTCCAGCTGGTGCTTCCTCTGTTGTGCATCATCCTACATGCCCTGGTGTGATTCTAGCATCATCATCAATGGGCCACTTTAATTTCATAGACTTGCATAATCCAACCAAAATGACAATTTTCCAAGCCGATATAGCAGCATATATTACGGCCATTGACTTTGCTAGCTCCGGATGTTTCTTTGCATTCGTAGATGCATCACATTCTCTACATTTGTGGTCTCGCTCAGATGCTAGTCCAAATTCTGACTTTGCACTCTATAATGCTCCCTTGAATTTACCTTCAATAATTGATGAACCAATTCCGCCTTCCAACCAACTTGTAACAAGTGACTCCCCTTTAAACTTAATTAAAATGCCCCCTTTCATCACACCGTTATTATCGGCATGGCCTTCTAATATGGTTTTCAATGTCGGAACGATGCCCAAACCTATTGATCCAGAGATTCTTAGAAGTTCAGAAATAATAAATGGCATACTTGTTGCTAGATATAACAAAGATAAATTTGGCAGGCGCAATACAGCAAACAAATACAAGAGAATTGCAAAAACCGTAGCTGAAGGTGTTAGTGTACCAAAATTCATAAGTGAAAGAGATGACTCCGATAACCTTTCATTTGAACTTGACAATAAATCAAGGCCCTCCACAAAAGATACTAAGAAAGATGATTTGATGGCTCAAAATATATTTGATATTGAGTCTCATATTGGTGATGTACCTAGTGCTTATAAACAGCTATCGATAATTTACAGTAAATTTGGTGTTGATGACTTTGATTTCGACTATTATAACAAAACACAATATTCTGGTTTAGAAATTAATTCTAATCTCTCTTTTCTCAACCCCATCATTCAGTTGTACAAGAATATTGCACCAATATTCAATGTTGCTTTACTTTCACTAAGCCACGATGCTACTGAAAATGTTAATATCTTAATGGAATTGGGATATTTATATGATATGATGCATAAATCTCATGGACGACATTGTGCAACATCCAATTTTGAGATTGCCTTGTCATCTTTACCTGAAATCCAACAATTGGGGTTGAATACTGATAATAGTGTTGTTAGGGATGATTTTAAACAAAGAAGAATGGTACAAATATTCAACAGGTTTTTGCTTGAAAGACTATCGAGGGATGAATGTCTCTTATTCGGATATGACTGTCCTAAATTATTCAATGAAGTGTGTGGTATATATGCAGAAACCTCAGTATACTCAAACTTTTGCTCTCTTACTCACAAAAAGGATGCACTATACTATTATATTGATATTAACTCTTTACCACCTCCACCATTAGTGCCGACAAATCTGACTATTCTCAATTATCTGGAAGCATCAATGAACAAACATGCACAGCAAAAGATAAACTGTGAAAATTGTCATTTGCAGCACCCGGTCAATGCTTCATTAATCATTGGAAGTAATCTTTCGCCTGTCTTAGTTTTAAATCTAAACTTGAATAATCAACAACTTAACGAAATCAGATACTTGAACGGATGGTTAGTGCCAGAGTTTTATTACGCTAAGTCGCCAATAGGAACACCAGTCTTGAGGCAAAGCTTAATCACTAATGTAGATACAGGACAGAAACGATATGAACTTGTGGGTTATACGGCTCAAATCACCAACAGACAAAATGAAAGTCATTTGGTTACATATTCGAAAATTAGAGAGCGGCCTGGCGGTCCTGGGAAATGGTACCTTTTTAATGACTTTTTGGTGATGGAAGTCAGTGAGGAAGAGGTTTTGAACGTATCACATTGGTGGAAAAAACCTGTTACAATGGTTTATAAAGAATTTGGTATCGGTGATGAATTCAAACCTGAAATTTTCAAACCTCATCTCGACACATCGATTCTTTGTACAAATAAGATGCTTCACGGGAATCCAAATACAAAGATTTTATCAAAACCATTAGATCCGAATGAAAAAATAGATCCTGGTACCTTGGTTGCATTAGATGCGGAATTTATTGAACTTTCCCCGGCCGAATTTGAGTTCAAGAGTAACGGAACCAAAACTTTAGTTAAACCGCCAAAACTTTTGCTCGCAAGAATCTCAGTTGTAAGAGGAAGTGGACCAAGAGAAGGAGAATGTTTAATAGATGATTACATTGCAACAAATGAGAAAATACATGACTATAAAACAGAGTTTTCAGGTATTGTTGAAGGTGACTTGACTCCTGGTGTGTCTGATAAGCCTTTGGTTAACCTTCACGTAGCTTACAGAAAAATTTGGTTATTATTGAATCTTGGTTGTGTTTTTGTTGGTCATTGGCTGGCTGGTGATTTCCGAATGATCAACATCTATGTCCCTCCTGCTCAAGTAAGGGATACGGGATTATGCTTTTACTTGAAAAAAGAGAGGCGTAAACTTGGATTAAAGTTTTTGGCGCATTATGTGCTAGATGAAGAAGTTCAAAAAGAAAATCATGACTCAATTGAAGATGCCAATACTTCTTTACTACTATACAAAAAATATTTAGAATTGAAAGAGACGGGACAGCTGGAATCCGTATTGTTTAAACTATATCTAGAAGGACAAATGACTGGATTTAAAGTACCTACTGCGGTCACATTGAAAATCAGTGATACCACAAATACAAATATTGAATGATTTATTTGCATACGTATGATGAACATTTGTATATTACAAGAACTTTATAAATTGTAGAATAGAATAATTCCAAAACGATAAACAGAAAAGAATCACCTCCTCGTTGATGATGTATTGAGACTATGAGAATTAACTTGACCAAATGAAGTATTATTCCCTCTAGCAAAAGGGGTAGAAGTTGGATAATTGTAATGTGGTGATGCACCATTCGTTGGCAGCCTTCCTTGGTTAATTTGATACTGTTGTATAATGTTGGAGCTTGTAGAAGAATTACTCTTATGCGGAGAGTCGTGTTTCTCACCTTTGAATTCATCGCAGTTCTTATTCCACATTGCCTTGATAATCTCCTTGTAGTCAGTCAAATCATTTTCAAAAACGGGTTCGGGAACTTTATTGTCTTTAACAAGACCAATACTCTTCGCCAATGAGGCACTTTGAAATTTACTTTTACCGGAAGTTTCTCTGGCAGATTTGGCTAACAATGACGATGCTTCCATGTTTCCATTATCAATACTCAGACGTCGTTTACCAACTCCGCTATCTTTGATACGGTTCAGTGAGTCCAACATCGGATTCATATATCTTCTAATATGGAGAAATTCTCTTGAATGCTGTTCATACTGGAACCTTGTAGATTGATTGATAATAGCTGTTGGAGCATGTTGTGTGTCTTCAGAATCATTCAAGGTTGCTACATTTTCTCTCTGGAGCCAAAGCTTTTGTTGGGTTCTTGAGTCAATTTCAGGTTCTTGTGCCGATAGATATGAAGAAAGATCTATATCTAACACGTTTTGGATCCTTTCTTCATTTTCCTGTTTTTTCTTCTGTTGTGAGAGTAAAGAATCCTTTACTATATTTGTATTATTTTGTTTCAGCTCTTGCTGTCGCTTGTTGGAAGATGTTTTGACTTCTTGAGTCAGAGATACATCAGATGGTTGGTTTCCTTTACTATTAGGTACATCGTTGCTCAGCGAGGATTGGAGATTCTTTCTCAAATTATCAGGGGCCTTGAAGGTAAGATAAGATTCTTGTCGTTTTAAAGATTGTTGTGATACATTCCTTGGTAAAGTATAGTGATTAATCGGATGTTGGTTCAAGTTATTAGTAGAAGATTGAGAGTTGAAATTGTATAATGTTAAACCAGATTGTTGGAAAATTAATGAATCTTGATTTGTGACTGTTGAAACACCCGATGTTGAAATGATTCCGCTAGATTCCGGATCTTTAAAGTGATTGCTCCGTGGCATTTGGACTTTGGGCTCATCTGGTAACCCTGACTGGTTGCTATCAGTTTTTGTGCTCACATGTGGATTGTTCAGGTCAGAGAATCTTTCCTCTTGTCCGGTAGATTGAGATAATACAGATATCATATTGTGTAAATTCAAGGAATTCGGAGGTACTTGCGTTTGTTGTGTTTGTTGCGTTTGTTGAGTCAAAGTTGATGTTGAAGCATGTGGTGTAGTTGAGTTTTCCATATATACATTAACATTAGTATTATTATCATTTATACGACTTTTCAAATAATCATTTGCGTTGTCATTGACAGGGTCAGTTTGTGCTTTTGGTGACCGGTGAGTGATTTTTACATTCTCGAGTGAAATGTTGGAGCTAGAGTTTTGAACAATTCTGTGATCTTGAATCTCCATGGTTTCTGTGCTTTCCTTATTTTTAATGGAATTTGCAGCTCGAGAGTTTAACGTAGTGGGTCCATCGTGAATATTGAGATTGGCTAGCTTATTATCGATGTTTGTTGTGTTAGTTAATGAATCATTAGATTCTTCTGCGTCCAATTTAGTTTCATGAGTAGATATTATATTATTTGTCACCGTGTCTTCACTGGTTTTCTTATCTTTAATTGTATCTGACTGATTAGCATCTGAGCTTTGTGAATCATCGTACAAATCAGAAGTTAGAGCAATTCGACTTTGTTGTTTTAAGTCTTTGCTGTTCAAATCAATACTACTTGAAAGAGATGGTAATTTGCCTGTGTCTTCCTCATATGTTAAAGCAGAGATGGACTTTGTGTCTTGTTTTGTAGTTGTAACAACAGGTGTCAAAGATTCAGAAATATTAGACATTGACTCGTTTGATGCAGTTGGGTTATATGGGACTTGCGTTTCCTCCGATTCCGCTTTCAAGTCACTATGCATTGAACTAGGAGCTAAAGAATCTCCTTCAAATTTTATTGTATCTGGCATGATCTTACAATCGTATCCTTAATTCGGGTGTTTGTCTTAACGATTGTCGGAGCGATAGGCCTACTAAGAAAATCAGTATTGTGAGTGTGCTCAATTTCGCCGCCAATATTGATTGACCAGAATACATCCACTAAAATCCCAATCTTAATTGCCAAATGACTACTAACCTATATGCCATTGGAAAAGAATATATTGATAGAATGCTTTCAGCAGATAATGCAGCTGGAGGAAAGGCAATTAGGGTACTTCTTCTAGATAACAATACTGCGCCTATAATTTCGTTAATAACTACACAAAGTGACCTTTTAAAACGAGAAATTTACTTAGTCGATAGATTGGAGAATGATGATAGAGACCAATTGAGAAACTTGGATTGTATATGCTTTTTGAAGCCGTCGGATTATACAATCTCTAAACTATGTGATGAAATTGGTCATCCTAGATATTCGAACTATAAGCTTTATTTTAATGATATTGTTTCTAAATCACGACTTGAACGATTAGCTGAATCGGATGATTTGGAAGTTGTTACCAATGTGAATGAGATTTTTCAAGATTTCTATACATTGAATAAGATACTATATTCGGCAACCAACATTATCAATCCATATTCGCCGCAAGCATTGCAAACATGGGATCAACCATCCTTAGAATCATCAGCTGAATCACTTTTGACGTTGCTTCTAGCTACTAATAGCAATCCAGGAGTTATCAAATATGAAAGCAATTCCAAAATGGCTGCTAAATTAGCAAACTCTGTTAACTACGAAATCACCTCTAATAGTCAATTGTTCGGACAAATTGAGCAATCTAATGAAGAACAACCTTTATTGTTGATTATGGATCGTAAAAATGATCCTGTTACTCCATTATTATTTCCATGGACCTATCAGGCCATGATCAATGAACTTTTAGAGATCAGTAATGCAAATAACACTGTTGATTTATCGCATTTGAGTAATGTTAGCGAGGAGCTTCGAATGGTTGTGATGAATGAGACACAAGATGAGTTTTTTGCTAATACGATGTACATGAATTTTGGTGATCTTTCTTCCAAATTGAAAAATTACGTAGATGATTATAAACATAAGACCAAGACCAACTCTAATATATCATCTATTAAAGATATGAAGTTTTTCCTTGAAAATTATCCAGAATATAAAAAGATGTCGTTGAATTTGTCGAAGCATATTCTTTTGAGTTCTGAAATTGACAAACAAATAAATCTACAAAGGATTTGGGAAACAAGTGAGTTTGAACAAAACATGTGTCATAGTGATGATACTTCTAACCATAACGAAGAAGTTCAGCAATTACAGAACTTTCTTTTTGATGCTAAAAATGCAGACGGTACGCCAAGTAAACCAATTAATGATTTGGTAAAGCTGAAACTTTTAGGGTTGTACAGTTTAAAATACGAAAATCATGCGGATAATCAAACTTCGCATATTCTTCAGAAGATTAATAATCCTGTATTTACTCGTTTTGTGAATGTTTTACTCAAATATGCAGGATCTAAAAGTAGAATGTCAGGTGAAGATGGTCATATATTTAATAAAAAGGGTGGATCCAATGTACCTACTAATCATGTTACAGCGTTATTTCATAACTTTTCTAAAAACACTGCAGATAATGCATACATGCAACATCAACCACGATTGGTTAACATTTTAAATAGAATAATTAAGGGAAAGTTTGTATCCAATAATTTTGCTAGTGTTGGAAGCTCTTCAAACAACAATCCATCAAAAAATATTATTGTATTCATGATCGGTGGTGTATGTTACGATGAGGTTAGACATATAGATGAGCTAAATAAGAACAATGAAGGTGTCAATATTATAATTGGCGGAACACATACACTCAACAGTAAGAAATTTATTAGTAACTTACAAGATTCTGGTGAGCTGTGGTAATATAATATTAATATATAATGGATATATCCTGGGTAAAAGTTGAAATCGTTCAATAAGTTGATAGTATACACGTGCTATGGGGAGAAGGAAGTTACTAGGCGAAGTCACTTTGCCATACATTGAGAAGTTGCGTTAATCCGTCTAGTTCAGTGACAGATTCGTTGTAACAATTGATGAGTTTGGCTTTTAGTTCCAGGGCTTCATGAGACATCTCAGTGTCATTCATTTTAAATAAATTACTTTTGAATTCTTCCTCGTTGCTCAAGTTAGATTCCGTATTAGCAACAAAATCTATTATAGAAAAGATTCTTCGATTCATTTCATTCATGCTGATACGTGCACTTGGTATATTAGCCTTGAAAGGTTTATCTTCTATCACTTGAGTCTTTGAATCTTTCTTTGGTTTTTTAAAGTTATTTTTTTTACTAGAGTTATTTTGTGTATCTTCAGTTGCACTATTATCTGTAGGCTTGTTAGAGTTAGCTTGTAAAGTAGGATTTTTTATCTTCATTTTTTTCAAGTCTCGTATTTTCTGCTTATCTTCTAACTTAACTTTTTGATCCTGAGTTGCATTCTTGATAAACTCTGCTTCTTCCTTTAAATCTTGTCTTTCCTCTTCGCCATCATTATCGTCATCTGCATTGCTTTCGTTGTTATCAGAAACTCCTGATCTGTTTCTAGTTTTCCGAAGTGAAGAGTTCCTCAATTCAGGACCTTCCAAACCTTCCGCAGAGCTTACACGAACCTCCTCTGGAGCAACTCCACTTTCCTTAGCACTTTCTTCAAGTGCTTTCTTCAATTGTTCTTCGTATGTTGTATAATATCTTTTCCTTTGTTTCTTTTTACCGTCATCATCACCTTCAAAACTGTCATTATGGCCGTTTAGTTGATCTTGATGAGAATCTGAACCTTTTCCATTTACTCTCCCATTTTTCCTTTTGATACCTTTTTTGTTATGATTTGAACTTGAATGTGGGTCATATTTACTCCGTCGGGTATTGAATTTATCAAAAAATAATGTATGGAACTCTGGTTTACATTGCTCACACCAATATTTCTCTGGAGCGTGGTCTTCATCTGAAATCCCAACACAGTAACCATGTTGCCAAACAGCACATTTTTCACATTGAATAAAGAAGCCTGTATCAACATTATCAAATTCTCCGTTGCTGTTTTTAGGTATAACCAAATCGTCATTCCCGCAAACACATCGTGTAATTTCCTCAACATCGTCACTTTCCTCGTTAGCGTAGTTGTCTAAAGTTCTTGTTTCGGATTCAGTGTTCTCTTCTTTGTCAGCTTTGGATCTAGTGGCACGTCTTGTAGGTGCGTCATTGTACTGTTCCAAATCTGCATCTAGATCGTAATCATTACCAGAATATTTTGGCTGGCCTGACTGTGTTCTCCTTGATCTTCTAGAAGACATGTTTCAAATAGTTGGAGAGGACTGTTTTATGTAAAGTTTTATGAAGGAATGAAACAAGAACAATCAACATGACAATATATCATATTGTTGGCCCAAGTTCAGAACACGGTACTGATTATTTTTTTGAGCTAGAGCTTGCGCTGCCTGAATTTATTGTGCATTTTAATGCGCACATGTGCATGTGAACAGACAAAACGTCAAGACAACTAGTGAAACGGATATTGGAAGGAAACTATGAGCTTTTACGGTGATGCGATCAAAAAGAGAAGAGTTGTAAAGAGAAAAGTTGGGGGAAATAGGAGAAGGGAAGACGATGATGGTGATGTGAAAAGGGATCCTATTATTTCAGGAAGAATTCAAAAGGAGAAAAAGTTGGAAAAACCTGTATGGATGTCAGAAGAAGAATATGAAAAGAAGAAGAAAGCGTTAGAGCTTGAATTGAAGCCTTTAGTAGAGGAGAAAAGATCAGAGAATACTTCATATGATAGACCTATGGCCAGTGAGGATGTTAATGTTAAGATTAAATACCTAAAAGATTTAAAAGCTGAAGGTAAAGATGAGATTGTTCGTGAATTTTACAATGCACAGACATTCAATTCTAGACAAACTAAACGTACGGAATCTCCGATTTATAGGTTAAGATCATTCAACAATTGTATCAAATATATTCTGATCAACAAATATGGTAGACCTAATGGTAGTACATTAGAATTAGGGTGTGGTAAAGGTGGTGATCTAGCCAAATGGGGGATGATTGGTACGAGACAGTTTGTTGGAATCGATTTAAGTGATGAAAGTATACGAGAAGCGATTAAAAGATATCGGAATGGACGATATAAATTCCAAGCTGTTTTCGCAACGGGGGATGCATTCAAAGTACAATTACCGGAGATATTAAAAGATTTCAGTATGGAAGAGGTATCTTATTTACAGTTTGACAATGTGAGTATGCAATTCTGTATGCATTATGCATTTAGTAGTGTTGAGAATGTTGAAAGTATGTTGGAAAATGTTAGTAAGAGTTTGAAAGTTGGAGGTATGTTTGTGGGTACAATTCCTAGTAGTGATTTTATCAAATGGAAGTTAAAGAAATTGAAAGATGGTGAGTGTAAGTGGGGGAATTCGCTATATTCTGTCACATTCCCTGACTTGACATGCTTTGATAAGGAAAGGGGTAATTTCAAAGAACCTTTTGGGAACGTTTACAATTATTTTTTAAAAGATGCGGTTGAGGATGTTCCTGAATATGTTGTTCCATTTGAAAAGTTCCGTAGTATGTGTGAAGAGCATGGATTGGAATTAAGATATAAGAAAAACTTTTTCGACATGTTTAACAAGGAAGTCGGAGAGTATTTTTACAAGCTTCCTGGACCGTTGATCCAGTCGTTGCAACTTCCAGATGGACGTTACGGAGTAGCCGGTGAGGAGAGGGAAGCGTGTTCGTTCTACCTAGCGTTTGCGTTTGAACGGGTGTGATTGGGATAGGCATTGGGCCTTGTGGAGTCGCTGTAGTTGAACCTTAAGCATTGCGGACTGCATACTGGCTGACAGGCTGGCTGGAGAGTGCCGATCTGCAGATCAGCGGGAATGGCTGTGTTTCTGTTAAACCCGGGACCTGTTGAAAAAGCTGGGGCTAAAGCTAAGGCTAAAGCTAAGCTGGACTAAAAATCGCCCTAAAGCCAACCGTTATTTTTTGTTCCCGCGCCGTTGCGCCTTTTTTTTCTCGCAGGGCCGTTCCTGGCGCGAAACGCTAATTCGCGCTACGCTAGTTTCCCAACGGGGAAACCCACACTCTCGAGGCCCAGAACCTTAAATCACCCTTTTGTGCATTATTTTCAACCACAATGGATCCTAGAAAAATCATGTAGACACTATAATACCGACTCATTTTGTCTTACCACCTCTGTAAGCTTGGTTATCGATTTGTGTATTCTGGTTTGTCTTCTTGACCAGGTCTCTTGGACGTAAAGTCGTGTTCTTTTGTATTCATTCGTTTCAACAATTACTCCATTACTTTCTACTTTCTTCCTTTCTTCCTCTCTCTGTCTCTATCTCTGTCTTTATCCGATATTTCCCTGTCCCCTCTCATCGGAACTATGGCTGAAAACATCCTGGTATCGGGTCCTTTCAATGTCCAGCATATTCCTAAAGTCAAGACTGTTGCCCAACTCCAGCAGAACCACACATCTTATGATATACCTACCTCCTCAAATGCAACTACTCTTTCCTCAAATACTATAGTGGTGTGTACACATCCTTTCACTGCTGAATATGATAATGAAATGTCTTGCACCCCAGGTGACATTTTCAAATTGATAGATACAAAATGTGTAAATGGATGGATACTTACAATGTCAATAGCTTCTGGTACTAAAGGTTGGATACCAAAGGATAATATTAAAGTATTGGATTTACAAAACTCGGTCCCTGTTGAATCGGAAATACCTCTCCGTTCAACTTCTCGCAGTATACATAATAATTCAAATAGAAAATCTGCTCTTCAACGTGTTTCTGAAGTTGAATCTTGTAAGACTGAAAATTCAATTGAAAGTTCTTTATTGGATTACTACTCTCCAAATAATTTGCAAAAAACAAATTCAATAGGAACGAATGATACCATATACACATCACTTACTTATAATTCAATTTTTGTTCATTCAATGTATTCAATAGAATCTTCCTCGTCCACATTTTGGTACAGAATTGATCTTATCTCGAGGACTAATTCTACTCAAAAAATACATATTGCCCG
The DNA here is from genome assembly GCA_039700735.1 of Pichia pseudocactophila. NCBI lineage: Eukaryota > Fungi > Ascomycota > Pichiomycetes > Pichiales > Pichiaceae > Pichia > Pichia pseudocactophila. Next base: position 115,015 of record JBBJZV010000140.1, read on the forward strand.
TTACTACAGTGATATTTTTGAACTCAATAAAAAGCTTCATGCACATATAAAACATTCAAACCTGAATGTAAAAATCCCAAAACTACCGAAATCTTTTGGGTTAGACTCAAATAGAAATTCCATTGATCTACTCTCATCAAACCTATCAACTTTAAGTAACTATCTCAAACATTTACTTCAATCACTTGATACTCTTTCACCTAACTCTTTTTTAATCAAAATCTTTGAAGAGTTCTGTGTTTTAAGAGATAATGACTTTCAGCATTACGTTGATCTTAATGATGATCAGATTTTGAACATTTTGAAACCAACTAGTTGTTCAAGAAACAGTGTCATTGAACTTGATTTTGATTCACCCTTTATGAAACCTTCAAAAACTTTTGGTGATGATCGCACGATAGTATCAATAAGTTCTTCCAACTCGAAATCTTCTCTTGAACAAAAATCAAAATCAGATAATGTCAAAGTCAAACTTTTATATAAAGATGAATATCTCATGATCAAAATTACTTCACAAGATTTAAACTTTCATTCTTTAAAACGCAAAATCTGTTCAAAGCTAAACATTGATGGCTTTACACTGGCTTACAGAAATGAACAGTATATCTTTGTTCTTCTCAGAGATGATAAAGGATTACAAAAGGCTCTTGATATGAATTCACGTAGGCTTGTCATCAAGGTTATTTGATAGATTCCTTCTTCATTATCTGTGTCAATCATCTTGATCATATTTCTCTTTTCACACTACTGCTTTATATTCTTATACTTCAAATTTAATAACTTTAATCTACATTTTCAAACTTAAACTTTAATCTAATCATAAGGACAATTTTTTGGAAAATATAACATAACTAAATACAGTAGCTCATTTCGTATTTAAGAAAGATATTGAATGAACGTTTGTCATTACGTTGACTTTCAGAAGGAAGAACGACGTCCTTCCATTCGAATTTGCGAAATAACATGCTTCATGAATTGGAAAACCGGGGCCTATATAAAAAATCTAACCGACTCTGCGAGACCACAGGCCGGGGTTAAATAGTGGTACGGTTTACTTAAAAAACGACTAATCGAAATCCAAAAATTATGCCGAGCTTTATAAACAACGCGTCACGTGGATATCACGTGCACCTAGAGATTTTTGAATGTATCTAATGGGATTGTCAATTTGACAAGCCTCCCTGATGTTTTTCACCAATTATTACACTTTTGTGTTTGATTCTCAACGAGCTTTAGCCCTTCCTTGAGCATCGTCGGAATCATCAACCGAGTAAGTCACTGCAATGTTTCACTGTCTCTGTTTTCTTTTTTCACTTACTCTTTTTGCTCACCTTTGTGCATCTCAAAAATTCGAGCTGGGTACTCTGCAAGTACATCCACCAAGTCATGATACGAAAGATACAATTGAAATATGCAATATTCACCTCGATGAAGATAACAGTATTTTTGCCGTCAATATAGAGAGTATAAATGCACAAGAAATTATTCCTTTTGAAAATTATTGTCTATCTTTCAAACCTCCCCAGGGCCGTGAATTTCATTGTTTCAATTACTTTGAAGGAAATGGAAATATGCCACTTCAGGGAACTCTTTCCCTTTCTTTTAAGGTTAATACTACTTTAATTGACTCTATTACTTTTACTCCAAGGAAAACTGGTAATTTAATTGTGAAAATAGTTCCTAGTTTAGGACTTGGAGATCCAAGGCCTAAACTTTACACAAATGACAACAAGAAGAAACAATTGATGGAAGCTCAGATAATTGATGAGATTAGGAAGAAAGATGAAGAAAACAAAAAGGCAGAAATATTGATAAGTACTCCAAAACTGGATGCTATAGATGAAAACGACGATGATAAGAATAATGGTGAATTTCAAGAGGTCATCCACCCAAAACACCAAGACGCCGACAAGAAGACATTCATTGAAAGGAATTGGAAGTACATTGTTTTACCAAGCATTGTTTTTATTATCATTGGTAATATGATATTAGGAGATTAATTGGAAAAAAAACCATACGACTTCTATTTAAAGGGGCAACGTTACAAAATTTGTTACACACAATTGTTTTTCCTCCTTAATCAATCATTTGTTTTTGATCAATCCCAATCTACAAGTGTCCTCATTGCTACCAAATAAACGATGATAATCAATTGGTTTGTTATTGCTCTTGTCGTAATTACAAGGGTAAAAGCCCGTGGTATTACATCAAAACTTGGAGCTTCATGTTTGTATGTTGCTGCAAATTTCACTTCGTTTCCTTATGATTGTGTAATGCCTGACCTTGCATTTAAATGTAGATGTCAGAATCAAGCTTTCTTGGGTACAGTAACTAATTGTATTGAAACATTTGCACAGGATCCTCATGAGTTATCAAAAGCTTATAAACAATTAGTAGATACATGTCAGGCCCAAGGTGGACAAACTTGGAATTTCTTGGATTTGGTGAAAATTAACCAGAATGCAACCAATTATATGATCCCATTTGATGCTATCCCAGCTCCAGTTTATAAGGCAAGTTTAGTTTGGAAAGCTAAAAAGATTTTAGATATTCAAGAGAAAAATATTCAATTGATTCAAGTTCAAACTAATGCTATTAGTACAGGAATGATCCAAAATGGTAAAGTTGTAGGAAGTGAAAAAATTCCAAAATATGATAATTTAGAAGAATTGGAAAGGATTGGAATAGCAAATATTGCCGAAACTCCAAGATTTTTACTTTACAATCCAGTAATAGTTCCAGAAGACATTTACAAAATATCTCATAAAAGTGTTTCTAATTTGATGGACAAAAGAAATCTTGCTACAAAATACGGATTATATATTTATCTCTATTGGGTGGTGCTGATGACTATTTCAATTCTTGTTAATGTTGCACAGTGGACTTCTCCTTATCATAATAATCGTCTCAGTAAGACAAAGTTTGCTTCATGGTGTAAAAGCAAATTTATATGTTCTCAAATAGTGAAACCTACAGAATTGATACATTTAGGTAATAGATCGATTGCAGATAAAACATTGAAAGAGATGGTAGATGGGCCAATGGGTTTGTTTGATGGTCAGCAGCGTATAAAGCTTCAAAGAGAACAAGCTGAGTTATTGGCTTCGAAATTGTTGAATCCGTGTAATTCAGCACAAGTTCAAGACCTTGATCAAAAGCTCAAAAAGATCAAACAAAATTACGATACCGAAAAAAAGAAATCAAAATTTAATAGAAACTGCAAAAATAATTTTATCATGTCCATTTATACTATGCCTGTTAGACTACATGCAGTAGTTATTATTGGGTATATCATTTTGAATATTATTCTCTGTTGTATCAACTATGAGATTGTTTATCCTAATACTGTTTTCACATGTAGGAAAGGACAAACCCTTGTTGCAATTGCTGACCGAACAGGAATTATTGGAACCATACAGCTTCCATTAGTGTATTTGTTTGCTACACGTAATAATATTGCATCAAGCGTTACAGGTTTATCATATAGAACTTTCCAACTGATGCATAAATGGACATCTCGAATTGTGTTTATATTGCTTATCTTGCATTGCGTGTTCTACTTACTATTTGTAAATGTTAGAGGTGATTACATTGAGAGATGGGGATTGTTAAAATGGAGATGTGCAAATACAGCATTTGGTGTGATATCTTTTACCATGTTTTTCTCCTTCTTTAAAAGATTTATTTATGAATTTTTTAAATACACACACAGACTTCTTTTGATTGTTTTTTCAATATGTTCTTGGTATCATTGTATTACCTTAGGTTGGATTGAGTATCTAGCTGCTGCATATTTTGTGTGGGGGGCAGAATACGTTATCAGGTTTTGCAAAGTTATATCAAGTGGCGGTATACTTAAGGGACAATGTAATGTGATATATAATATGAAAACCAATCAACCTGAATCAATACGAATTGTCACAAATCATTCTGGTTGGTGGAAACCGTTTCCAGGTTGTTATTGTTGGATCAAGATTTTATTACCGAGTATGTTCTTTGAATCACATCCATTTACAGTTGTCTCTGCAACCAATGCAAAAAATTATAATCAACTTGTATTTATCATTAGAGTGAAAAATGGCATGACAAAACGGCTTGCTAAATATATTGCAAGGCAACCAAATGGAAGTTGTACCCTTAATATGGTTGTTGAAGGTTCTTATGGTAACAACATTCCTTTCAAACAATATAATGAATCTGTTTTAATTGCTGGAGGAGTTGGTATGGCTGTTATATACTCGATTGCCATGGATCTTGCTCAAATTCATCGTGCACAAAAACTACGAGGTAAAAGGAAAGATGGATTAGATGAAAAAACCGTGTCAATTATTTGGATAATTCCAAATGTTGAAACTATTACAGCATTCAAAAATGAAATCGAGAGTTTCACAAATTTTAAGGATATCATACAAGTTCAAATATTTGTGACAAATCGTTTAAATGATTTGACCCTACAGCATTTTGTAGAAAACTGTGATTTAGTCAATCCTTTGGGAATTCTTGGTAGTTCATATGAATTGGAAGGTTTTAAAGGTTTGGCTACTGCAATATTAAAGTCTGCAAAATCGTCCGAATCAGTGAATTCCAAATCACAAGTATTGAAATGCACAACAAGTCGAACAGATCTTGATAATACATCATTTGAAGCAAATGACACAGAATTCATTGACATTGGATTGGATAATTTTGAATCAGGTATTGATCTTGAGAAGAGTGTAAGTGAGACATATGAACAATCGAGAGAAAATTTGAAGCTACTCAAATGGTTAATCAGAGATAACCGGGAACAAATCAATATAAATTTTGAAGATAAACCATTTATGCAAGACGAGTTAGTTAGTTTTGTTTCAAAACTTAATAACGAAAAGCCCGTTGCAATGATTTCATGTGGACCTAGCAATTTAAATGTTGATGTCAGACTTTCTGTGGTTAAATTATTAGAAAATGGTTTTTTTGTTGACTACTACGAACAAGAACTACTTTGGTAGAACTTCATATATATAAACTAGTATAGTATGTAATTAGACATAATCAACTTCTTGGACTGATCATGACAGATCAGACGGCGACGAGCCGCCTCGAATTTTTGCGAGATCAAATTAAAGATGGCGTCCCATATTGGAGAAGTTGAAGTGATTATATCACTGTGAATATTGGCTCTTACAAGGGTAGGAATTAAATACTGATAAATTTTGATGAGTAAAAGTGTTAGGTCAGGGAAACAGGTACGCCAAATTGGTGAGGATATTTGGAAAAATGATGTTATTAAGATCAACAGTGAACTGTTCACGCTAACATACGGATCAATTGTGGCACAACTGTGTCGTGAGAATGGATATGATTATGTTAAGGTTAACGACATTTTATATGAGATGGGATACAATATTGGGATAAGATTGATTGAAGAGTTTCTTTGCACATCTAGATTGGAGAGATGTACAAATCTAAAGGAAACTAGTGAGATTATAACCAATATAGGATTCAAGATGTTCCTTAACATTGTTCCACAAATTACTTATTGGAGTTCTGATGGACGTACATTTCAAATTACACTACCAGAGAATCCGCTTGCTGATTTTGTTGAGCTTCCGGACGATGTTGACGATGTTGAAGGTTTTGATGATGTTGAATCTGTAACCAACGGGATTGGTGACATTGATTTCAATAAGAAGCATAGAGGGAATGCTAGGAAAGAACTTTGGTACAGTAATATTTTATGTGGTGTTATTAAAGGTGCATTAGAAATGGTTCAATTAGACTGCCAAGTATGGTTTGTTAATGACACATTACGTGGAGATGAGACTACAGATATTAAGGTTAAACTTAATCAAGTTTTAAAAGATGAAATACCCGATGGGGATGAATAAAGATGTTGTAGTTTTAGTTAGTAGGTTTGAAATATACGATCAGAAATTCTTTTGTTTATCTTTCTTAACCGAATCGAGTCAGCTGTCAGGTAATGTAGATAAGGTTAAAAGTAAATCATCATTGTATAATTCAATAATAGTTATAATATCACTGATGAGACAACGTGTGTTGCCTAAACGTTAATATATATGTTGTGACTCCAGAAGTTGTAATGGCGTTGAAAAATTTGATCAATTTATGGAGCTTGAAATTTTTACGCGAATTAATAAAATTAATTAATATCAGGTCAGCTTTATGCTAAAAAAAGCTTGAACGGTTGAGGGTTGATAGTTATAGCTAGCCGTGACAAGTACTTTTGATTCCCGAAGCTTGGAATATTAAGATAGAGGAATTGGTAATATAGCAAATCACAAACATGGAAGACATGGATGATTTGGTGATAGACAAGAATAGTAATGGTAATGGTGAAAGTGTGGATACTCCGAACAATACGATGAACGACGGAGTTGATGATGGCCAGGAAGATGCGATACCTCAGGAGATAAATCAAAATGAGAATAGTGAAGACTATCATGGTGACTGTGATTATGGAATGGATTTTGATGACTATGTTGATCATTCGGAGGAAAGTGATGGAGTTGAACATGAAAATTTACCCGAAAATAGTGAAAGTGGACTGACACATGAAAATGATACTGTGAAGGGAGAATTTTCAAAGAGGAAAGGTGATGTTAATGAAGAAAATGATGATGATTATGATGAAGATGATGATGATTTTTTCGATGATAGTGAAGATGATGAATATACGTATGATCAAACGGCGACAAATGCTTCAGAAGGTTTAATCATACCAGATATGGGAATAACGCGTGAATCTAGTTTAGCTTCAAGACTAAGCGGTGAATCTGGTATCTTTGGAGACACTAGGAAATCTTCTGTTGCGTATACCCAGCCATCTTTGCAAACTTTAAGTGAAGAAATTAAAACTAATGAAACTAGTGATCATGAATTCTTTATGAATGCAGGATTTGGTAAGAAGAATCGAGGCGCAGATGTTGTTAGTGATGATGATGGTTCTAGAACTTCTACTATGACATCAACGATTACAACAAAGATGGGTGAAATGGATATCAATCACTCAGCATTTATTTCTAAGGCAAGATATCCGGAAAGTATATTGTCAACTGAAGATTCAAGATCTGTAGGTGGTGATGATGATGATGATGCATTTTCATTTATGAGCAATGATGATAAAAAATATGAATTAGGGTATGAAGAGGGGGCAGATGATTATTATCAAAATCAGACCCCTGATGATGACGGGGATTTGACTGATACTAATGAGACTGATACAGAATCGATTAAAACACAAGAAAATGTTATGCCACCTATACCTCCTGGAATTCTTGATACGACAAGTATTTTGAATAGTAATCAATTAAAGGATGAGGTTGAGGCCCAAAGGAATGAGTTTGTGAGGACCGACATGCATCCATCAGTTTTCACAAGATCTACTGATTTTACAGTTGATGATGGAAGTGTAATGAGTCCGAATGAGTCACCTCTTCCACGGAATGAAACTATAGAGGTGCATGATAATGAACAAGATTCTGATACTGAGACCATTGGACATAACGAAATAGATAATACGAGTAAGAATGATTCTGTTGAGAGGAGGAGCTTAAAGATTATGCAGTTTAAGGATATTCCAGATGTTGATTTATTGGGACTTTTCAAGAACAACAAACGTGTAGATGAGAATATATTAACATTGAAAGAGATACGAGAAGATTTGGATAAAGTTAATACAGGACTTGAAGAATGGATTGGTTTTAATATGGGAGAAGGTTCTAAATTAAGACTTGAAGATGAGCAAAAGCTTGGACCACATGTATTGGAAGCAATAAAGAATCCTAAACCTATAAATACAACGAATATTGTGGGAATGAATGTTAATGTGACGAATGTTAATGCGAATGTAAACAGGGTTACAGATAGCGTTGAAAGTACAGCACGTAAACTTGGTGCTAGAGGTAAAACTTTACTCCGGAAACTAAGGCATAGTGAAAATTAGATGATTATAAGGTAACAGATTTATATAATATAAATATTTAGCAAAAAAAAAAATTAATAGTAGCTAAGAATACAATATTGTAATAATTTACCTTTTCTTAGAAACATAATCTGTAGCGATTTCTCTCACTGATTGATCCATTATTTCTCGTATACTATGACATCCTAATATCCCGAGATCAATCAATTTCTGTAATTTATCCATTGGGATTTTATCTTCCATCAAAAGTAAATTTATCTTATCGCCTTTCCCCACAATTCCAATTGACAAAAAGCTCAAATCATTTTCTTCTAAAGTATTGGAGTCCAATAGTGGGTAACTGTCATACAATGCGACATTACAAGCGGTGATATAATCATACATGGCTATACCTGCATCGATAAGAGCAAGTGTTGCAGAATTAATACAAGCTGGTAATAGACTTCCATCAAATTGCAAGATTGTTATCGAAACTTCAATAGATGTACGTGAATAATTTTTCTTTACGATAGTTTGTTGTAATGCTCTTTTTATGATGATTGAAAGTTCAGCTAAACGACGGTCATTTCGTGAAACTTTTTTCCTTTCCATTTTTGCGTACGGTGGTTGGATAATGGAAACAGAAAGTGTTGGTTCATTTGTATTTGTAGATGATGCACTAGGTAATGTATCAGATGGGCCTCGGACGAGACATAACACCTTGGTGTTACCCTGTGAAATATAGGCGGATCCATCCGATGAGTGTGGATGTGTGTTTATAGAGCAATCAAACGCCCTGATCTCATTATAGCGACGACCGTCAACACGAATACCTTCTGGTGAAAACAGTTCCAGATGCGACATTGTAGAAAGACGGATGTGGTCCTGGAGTGGACAGTAAGAGTAGTGTATGTACAGGATGAAAATTTGACTTGACTGGGTTTTGCAGAGTGCTCGGTGTGGGGCTGCGACAAATTTCGCAGTCGCGGTGTTATATTCGAGGAACCGCCCCCATGAAAGGACCGACCGTGATCTCACCCAAGAGGAACCAACCAACACCTCTTCTTCCCCACACACACACCGTCGCCATGCTGCAGATGGACCTCTCGACTCTAGCTGAAACACTCGGCACGTTGAAGCGGCTCTTCATAGCTGCCAACTTCACGCTGGCAATGATAATCTTTGTGCCCTTTGTGTCTCTCATTGCCCTGGACTTTGTCGTTTACCTCTGGCGCCTCGGAGCGCAGCTGGTCGCCACGCACACTGCTCCGCTCCGTGCATCCAAGTCCCGGGCAGCCCACCAAGACTAGCTTGACTGTGTCGACCCCTGTATAATCTCCCCTATATCCCCTCTCTGCTGCACTGCACTGCACAGCACTGCACACCACAGCACAGCACCGAACCGAACAGGACGAGTCTGTACGCATAACCAAACGCAACAATAAACGACGAGCCGCCTCAAATTTATAAACGCGCCATTAATCTGGAAGCATCAGGCCAATTCCGAGAAGAGCTGAGACTTGAGGTGTGTGTGTGTGTGTGTGTGTGCTTCGTTGCGGTCGTGTCTGGGTGCTCGTGGATCAAAGCATCATGACTGATACCAAAGAACATACTAAGAAAGACCCTGCTGATTTGGCGAAGGCCGTCGATGTCGATGGAGTCGAGCCTACCAATGGTATCGATGAAACAGAGAAAGATGACACCCTCGGAGGCGTTGCACCTGCAACTCCTGTGAAAAGTCTCAAGCCAGCATTTGATGATGATCATGATGATAGTAAAGAAGAGGCTCCGCTTGCACCGCCAAGACCGAACAGGAAACCAGCTAATCCTGTCAAACTTTCACCCGTTGATGCCACAATTGCTGAATTGGTTGAAATGTTCCCCGAAACTGATATTAAATATGTTAAAATGGCATTGATTGCTTCTGAAGGTCGTCTTGAACCAGCATCTAATGCACTACTTTTCCTTTCTGATCCAGATTCAGGTATTGAAATTCCACATCCTAAGCTGTCTAAACCTTATAAAAATACTCAATTAGAACAAGATGAAGAGCTAGCTAGAAAATTAGCTAAATCTTATGAAGGTCGTTCAAAACCAAAATTGCCACCTAAAACACATAAAGAAAGGCAAGTTCCTTCACATAAGAGCAATGTCTTGCCCTTCGGCTACGCTGATAGTGATGATGACGATCTTTTAGAAAATTTCAATAAAACCGTTTCTGAAGCTAAAGTTACCATTGGTAGTTGGATAGGTAGCGTTGCTAAAAAAATTCAAGAAGCTGTTGATCAACCCCAAGAGTCTGAAAAATCTTCAGGTGTTTATGAGGATGATCCTGCTTACAAGAAACAACCACGTGCACGTAAATCTAATGCTCACCATACCCTCCCAAGTGAAGTACAAAGAGGTTATTCCTTCAATAAAAATGATAGAAACATAGGTGCAGAAGAGAAAGCTCCAAAACTACCAGCGAGAAATAGTAGTAGGAGTTTGTACTCTGCTTTTAATTCTTCGGAACATTCTTTAACTGATCGTAAGATCACACTCAGTTCTGTAATTGACAATGATAATGACAATAATGAAGCTGATGCTGATGCTGATGCTGATGCTGATGATCTATACACTTCTAAACTACCAGCTGATGCGAAGATTAGTTTAAAAGATGTAGATCCACAACCTTTGAATGATGCCTTCACTGTAGAAGATAGTGAAGATGAAGTTGACGATAAAGATTCAAAAAATGCTGAAGCTTAATTACAAACTATTTTGTATACATTCATAACTTTTTTCCTTTTAATTTCTATTTTCTAAATAACCAGTAACTGTAAAATCATCATCCCATAAAATCGTGCGTAAAACTTTATTCAAAATCTCTACTTGAAATGGTTCATACGGAAACCACTCTCCATCAACACTAATAAAACATTTTTTCAAAGATTTTGGTATTATTCTGAATGCTTCAACTTTAAAATGTTTCACACCATCTTCCCAAACGTGAGTACCCTTTTCAAGTGACATTAATGCATTTGCTGTTGACAAAAAATTACTTCTGGAATCAAATACTATAAGATCTATACTTCCATCAGATGGTAATGCTGCGGGGAAAAAATTGGTACTTGCTGCAATGTATGGCATCTTACCAGCGTAAAAGATTCGATTGTTTGTGGTAACATTTGGATCATAAACTTCCCATCCAGCAGGTAAATTTTCCATTCTAACATTTTCCTTAAAACTATTATAATAATGGAGTTTAAAATTATCCTCCGTTATAGGTTCTTCCTTCTTTGGAGATTTAGAAACTTCCTCATAATGTTTAGTAATCTCATCATTATCTCTACATTTCAATTTCACAGCTAATTCGCATGGATATTTTGAATCTTTCAGAAGTTGATAAACCACTCCAAGGTCAAATCTGATTCCTCCAATCCAACGAATCCATTCAGTACCAATATCAGCTTGTGCTATAGCACCATAAGTTTGTGATAAAAATGAAAGAACAACTTCATCAGATGATGATTTACATACAGCCATTAAATCACACTGTGCTGATTTACCCTTCAGAATTCTCAATGCGGCTAATGATGCAGATGTTGCACCTAAACATGAAAGTGACATTGCATTCCCTGATCCTCCTGGAGTTTGAACAATATTAATCTTATTGAAAGCATCAGTCCTATCCTTTCTCTTGTAAAATCCGTTAATCACTTCATAGGGAATACCATCTCCTGAAGCGCACAAAATTGTATCGTAATCATCAATATTCAAATTTTCAGCCATTTCCGTAGCATGTCCATGATATTCCGTTAATTTGATAGTAAGTTCACAATGAGCTGACGTTAGAATCGGTTTTACATCATTGTTAAAAATCTCTATTGCTTCACCCTTACCACTGTGTGGATTAATGATAACGAAAATCCTTTGCGGTTTTATCCCATCAATCATATGTGGATATGCATGTTGAAGTAAAATATCACTAATATTAGAGTTATTACTACCACTACTACTTTTCAAATAATCTAAAGTTATCAATTGTGTAGTGGGTATTAGCCTCCGTTTAGCATCTTCATAAGGTAATTGAAATTCACTACTTACTCGTTGATTCTCAAAAACATGATCTGTTGGGTACGCATAGGTAATTTCTACTTCACCTGGTTGGCCAGAATTTGTATCTTCTACCCATAGAATATTAGAAAAAGGTAGATCATGTGGTGCCGAAGGGAGTCTGATGAAAGTTGACGTAGATGTTGACACAGGTAAACATAATGAAAATGGGTTTACCGAGCAAGAAGATTCGTTCGGAGGATAAAGAATTTGACCAGAAAGTCGTATGACCTTATTTTCAAAGTCAATCGTTCCTCTCATAATGTAGAATAAAATTTGTTGAGGTGTTATTAATATATTTTGAAAAATTTAGGCACTGATAAGGGAATACCATCTCTTCCTATGCAAATCAACGTTCAAATTATTTAGACGAGAGTTGGACTTCAAGCGAATCGCGTTAATCAAAACTAGCTCTTCGAAATCTTGATGTGATTTGCGTAACTTAAACTTTAAACAGAATTACATACTAGCTTCTGCTTCTTTCTATCCAATTAACTTGTATTGATTTTATAAGGTAAAAAAAATCTTGTAGTTAATCAACCATCTTTTGAAAAAATTCAACTGAATTTGCCTAAAATACAGCTAATGCAAAAAATAATCGTCAGCTACAGGGTTCGAACCTGTGCGGGCAGAGCCCAAAAGATTTCAAGTCTTTCTCCTTAACCACTCGGACAAACTGACGACTTGAAAAAATTTATATTTGAGAATATTGTACCAAGCGGCCAGTGCTTACGTAATTTTGAAATTTTGAAAATACTTGTATGAAAAATAGTTTTGTATTTTCCTTTTCGCTTTCGACATTTCATATTCAAAATCAATTGAAGATCCAAAAATTCAAGAAATTCAAGAAATTCATAGAATCGTATAATTCAGAAAAGAAAGGAAAGACAGAGATATACAAAATTTCTATATAGCGTCAATTTTTACATAATATGTTTCATGTTTCTAATAGTATAGCACAAATTCAACCAGGAAAAAAAATACTCTAAATATACAGAACATAGTGCGCTATAAAAGTACTCCGAAAGAGCATTTTTGACCAACCCTACTTCCAGTTTGTAACATTCTTGAAATGCAAAACATATAATTCAATTATGCTTCAAGAAAATAATCCCAAAAGGATCTAGCATTCTTTATATCAAAAGATTGGCTTCTAGAAGACCGAAGGACTAAAAATTGCATTTGAATCTAGTTTGCCAGCAGAATTTACTCTACGAATAATGATTACTATTTCAATTATATGAGTGTAGAATTGTTACATACGTATTTGTTTATAGCAATTATGTGATATATTTAAATTAGGCAAAGCAATAAAAAAACTATTGTATGTACTTCAAATTATCTACTATTTTAAATCCCAAGACTATTCAATTGAATTCTATATTTTTTCATATTTCTGTAAGAGTTAAATTTACACTTTGAAAATATTGCTTACCTTTGAATTGTGTACCCTTAACACCATCTAAATCTTTAAAAAGAAACTGGAGATATCGATTGTTGTCTCCGGTCTTGTTTGACAGGTTTTTTTGAAGTATCATTTCCATTTGACAATTAAAACAGCAAGTAGCATATACCTTCACCATAAAACATTTGTAAGTTATCTCAAGACAAATATCATCTGCCAAGTGTATATTGGGATTATATTCTTTGTTTACGCAAAGTATGCCAATATCATTGTAATCAAGACTTTTGCTGGTAGAGTAAGGTTCATTGCATGCCAATCTCACAGAGAATGCTTTAGAAGTATTCTCGTCAGACCCTAGAGAGAGTTTTGTTAAGCGCCATCCTCTCGCTGTAAGCTGACAGTGAACAGGTATTCGATTATCAACTAAATGTTTCCAGTAATTTAGTAGCCTTATTTGTGATTTTTGTTTAACACCAGTGTTGTATAGAGTTCGACGTTTAGCAAACAAATTATTAGCTTCTTCGACATCCATATTTTTTATTAAAATTAAAAGAGCACACACCAAGGTTCCTGTCCTTCCCTTTCCATGCTTGCAGTGAATAAAAATACCATGCTCATCACTTTTAAGAAAAGCCATAACAAAATGTACTAGCTGCACAAATTCACTGATGGCAATGACATGATTGTCTTTCCAAAATACATGCTTGATCTCAATTGATTTACTATTTACCTTATAGGGCTCTTTTTCTGCTACTAAGTTTACAATTAAAGACTTTTCATATGTTTTGGATAAAAAGTGACAAATTTTGATTAAATCACAACTGTCGTCCTGCGAACTCTGTTTGTTTGAAGGGTAAGAGCCAACCATTACGCGTGGGATAATTTCAAATAAATCGACACCCGGAATTAGGGATCTGTTCTTTGATGACATCTAGTTAGGGGCTGGTGTGACCTTTCAACCTAAAAGCAGTGCAAAACTACGACAGAAATGAAAACATGGCCGAGCTGAGCCCCAAAGTTTTTCCCTTTTTGTATTTGAAAGAGATGGTCTAATTCTCAAAGCATTTGTCACAAGTGTAGTTTAATTGCTATCTGTTCATAGAAACATGGTAACAAAACAATATCCACCATTTGCTTCAGCCATCAATTACTGTAACTTGAAACGTAAAGTTTAAATTTCTCATACGTTTCATGACCGAAAAAGAAAATGTGCTTCCATGATAACAAACAATGCTATGTTTCAAAATCTTCAATTCATGCAAGTACTATTGTAATCACAATGTGAAACAGGAGATTCTGCCCTTGGCTCCAATGAACCTGTACTGGAATCAGGAACCCCATGACGAAGCATTTCCTGTTTAAGGTAGCAAAGGCTTTCTTCAGACGCGAGTGCACTTGGAAATTTTACTATTTGGAACACAGCATAAATTTTACAAAGCAGGAACTATTGTTTGATTCCTTCCTAAACAGGAAGCCAAAGGTATTTTTGATAATTTACTCAAAGCAGCAATCCAATTCTCAACGTCAAATTTCTCTAGGATTGTCTAGCCGAATTCAGGAGTCATTATTTCCTTACTCAGGTAGAATTTGAAACATGTCTACAATGATCTCAGGAAGCACAGTTTCAAAAAGCCTTTTTTAAAATAATATATAAGTAAAGAAGAATCCTTGTTGAAATCACAGTTGGAACGTTTTAATTTACTTCTAATTCATCAGATCACATATAGTAATCAACACTACTCAATCAAAATATCAAACAAATAAAAATGAAATTCTCTACTACTGGTTTATTCTCTATCATTATGGCCGTTGCTGCATATGCAGCTCCAGTTGCTGAAGCTAATGCCAACGCAGTTGCTAATGCTGATGCTGAAGCTTGGAGATGGCACAGATGGGTGAGAGGTGTCGCAATCTATAAGAGAGACGCCGATGCAAATGCCGATGCCGATGCCGATGCATGGAGATGGCACAGATGGGTGAGAGGTGTCGCTATTTACAAAAGAGAAGAAGAAGCACCTCAACCAGATGAAGAACCTTTGGGTATGGCTTTTGCTTTTGCATCTAACGAAACTGATGCAGAACCTGTTGCTTACTACCCTATTTTTGCTTCTGATTTGGAAACTCAACTTACTGAATTATTAAACGAACATCCAGAAGATCTCCAACTTGAGAAAAGAGAAGCTGATGCAGATGCAGATGCATGGAGATGGCACAGATGGGTAAGAGGTGTCGCAATCTATAAAAGAGAAGATGTTGAATCACATCCTGAAGACTGGGAATGGCACGTCACTTTTGAAGCACCAGAAGATGCTGAATTTGAAAAGAGAGAAGCTGATGCAGATGCAGATGCTGAAGCATGGAGATGGCACAGATGGGTTAGAGGAGTTGCTATTTACTAGTCCTTTTCTAACACTGAATTGAAACTTAACTTTCCCTTAATTATTGAATCTTTATACCGTTTACTTTCCAACTTTTTATTTTATTTATTTTAAATCATATATCAATTGTCTTTACTACTTTTTATGAGTTTCCTTTTCAAAAAAAAAGATCAGAGCTTAGGCAAGGTTGCTCTTGTTTGCATGCATATAGTAAGTTCTTCACTACACAGATTTTTTATGGTATCCTATTGTTCTTAAAATGTGTGTTTGCAATCAAATTATTTTGTTAATTGCTGTTCAATCTTTTTTTCGTTGATTCCAAAGTAATTAAACTGTACAAGTATTTATAAAATTTTTTCTTTAAGCTAATAAATGATCTAAAGATTCGCCCATCAATTCTTCCATAATCTTTGCTAAACCTTCACGAACTTCAGTTTGAACATCTTCGTCATCATCTTCTAATAACTCAGAGACAATAGGCACAATCTGTGGAAGAAGACTCAACCATGATTCTCCTATACGTTTGTAAATAGTAGTTAATGCTTTAATGGACCAATACTTTTCTCTAGCTGATGGTTCCTTCTCACCAATAACACGCATATGAGATATGATAAGTTCATTTAAATGTTTATTGTGCTCATCAGAAGAAGAAACATCTTGTGCTAAAGAGCACAGCGCTTTGACCAAATGTTTTCCAATAGAATCTTCAATATTTGCAAGTTGAGATGTGAGACCTTCGGATATTGCATTAAATCTTGCAGTCACCTGCCAGTATTCATTTTGATCATATTTGAAAGACGCAGTTAATGAGATTAAAACCAACCTACGAAGTGAAATATCTGATAGTTCACCTTTAGCAAATCTCTCCAAAAGCGAAACAGTAGATTCAAGAATGTAACTGTAGTAAGAAGTGATAATAGAGCGCAAATTTTCTTGTAATCTATTGAAGAACTTGTAAAAAGATTCCAGTCTTTCTGTTTCTGAGATATCACTGACAACACCTTCACCATCAAATGCCCATCTAACAATAGACGCTAAAATTGGCCTGAAGTTTTTATCATTCAGTTTCATTACATAGACAATAGCGCAATTATGAATAAAGTTTTCAACTCTTCCAACTGTATTCTTGTCAAACTTGGAGATTGCCCGATATTCCAAAGCATTTGTAAGGAACCTGAAGAACAAACTCGATTCCGCTACAGCAGTTGCTTTGTTCATCCTCTTGATTGCATTTTCCATAGTACCAACGTATAAACCCAAAGAAGTGGCATTGAGACCAGAAACAAAACTCCATAACGAGCACAAAGAAGTGATAACCACCTTTGTGTCTATATATTCAACAACAACATCCAAAACATTCGATCTGATAGAGTCAGAAACAGCATTTGCCCTGAATAAAGTCTTCAAGATATCTTTCACGTTAGGTGTCAAAAAGTTAGGAATCTTCTTCACAAGTGCAGAAAAGAAAACTGCAATAGAAATTTGAATTAGTTTTGAGGACTCTTTGTTGTTGTCTACACAATTTTCAAAAATCCTTAAAATAGGAGGAACTATCTTAGAAAACAAACCAATCATCTTAACACCAACAACGACAACAACACTGGTGATACAGTTGATGGTTGAAACAGTAAGCTCAGGAGAAGATTTATTCGTTAAACCACAATCACCAGAAATAGTACCAAGAACATTTAGTAAAGTTGAAGATTCAATATGATCACCAAATCTATGGATCAATGCTGCCATAGTATCAAGACATGACTGAGATAACTCAACGTCCGCAGAAGCAGAAACCTTTTCAAGCATAGTTGGAAGAAGCAATGCAATACCTTCATGAGCATAAGGATTTTCCGTATGTTCCAAAGCAAATTTTGTAGCAGTTAGATCAACCAAACTTTTACAAATTTTTGAGGATGAGTTAGGTGCAACTAGGATATTATTGACAGAATTAGTGTAGTATTGAATAGGCAACAAGCTTAGAATATCACCTAATAATCTGTAAAATTTATTGATAATTTCTAAATCTTCATGGTTTTTAGTTGCACTATCAGTGAGTTCAAGTAGATACTTGATAAGCTCTGCAAAACTGGACAACAATTTATCAGTTTCTCTGTCTTCTAATATCTGTGAAGCAATCTTCAATCTTAACTTTGGAATACCACTTGTGTTTTTACAATCCGTCAAAGCATGTCTAATGAAAGATGCTAACCCCTTTCTCATACTGTATAATTCACTTTTAGACATAGCAACAATGGAAGGACCAAAAATGACTCTCGAAGAAAGTTCTTTAAAAATAACTGCTTCCTTATCCAATGGTTTTTCTGGGATTAGTTTCCATAAGTCTAAGAATTTTCTTGTTGCATCTAGTTCTTCTTCAGCACTGAAAGACTGTAAAAATACACTTGCAAAGTCAACTAAAGCAGAACAATCACCCATTCTGTGTTTCATGTATGCATTAACATACTGTTGACCACATAAGAATAAAATCAAATGAATTGATAAAGCAGCACCCAAGGTACGAGCCAAAGTTGTGAACAAACGAACACGTCTATGCCTTGGCACATGTAAGAAAGCTGATACAAATGAAGCAAGCAAAAACTCAATCTCATCAACTCTACCATATTGCGCGGCGTTGGCTAATGCGGGAACAACACAGATAATGGTTTGTTCCACAACGTGTCCGGAAAACTCATCATCTTGACGAATAGTGTGGGCACCCATAAATGTGAAAATTGGCATGACTGAATGTAAAATAAGCTCAGGGGATAAGGATGCCAACGAAGCTATAACTAGAAGTAACTTATTTTGAACTTGTGGGGAGTCAGATGCTCTAATTGCAGAAACAATCACATCTGCACGAATAAATGACGTATCTTTCAGTTGAGCACCCATGTCTTTCAATTTGTCAACAATGTTTTTCAGACAAGAAGCAATAGTCTCTTGTGTGTATAAGATTGGAAGCTTACCATCCTTACCTAGGGTTTCCAAGTCATCTAAAAGGACAAATATTAATTTGAGAAGTTCAAAAGATGGTTCAAACTCCACCTTTTTACTAAAAAAATCTAAAACTTCGAGCAACATAGTAACTTTTTTCAGATGGGAGGAAGCAATGCTTGAAATTTCATCATCTTTCATTGCTTGCCTTGCCGATTGGGAAGATCTTCTTCTTCTTTTAGGAGTAGTGGTAACACTTTGTGAACTAGTAGTGTTAAGTGTACAGTTTTTCACTAAGTCAATGAACAGCGCATTGTTTATGTGAAGACCTTCTAAAATTTCAACAGGATCATAATTAACGGTATCATTGGATATGTATGCTTCAAGAATGAAATTAGCAATCTTTACTTGAAAATCAAATTTTAGAGTGGAAAAGATGTAGAAAATACGCAACTTGGCAACCTCGCACAATTGCTCATATGGTGAAGTCAAAGCAGTCAGCAAAAACTTAATAGCAAATTCGTTTCTCTCTTTCTCACCAACAAGAGAAACAATTACTTCTTCAAAAGTTTTGAAATCACAGTCAGTGGAAGTGCACGTTCTGTACCAGTCATCTCTCTTTTCTATATATTGAATCAGTAATGTTTCAAACAAGGAAGAAGCAGAAGCTGCACCTTTGACATTTGCAGCACTTTGAAGTGCAATTTTAATAAGGTTCATTTTGATTGCTGGAATATCGGCATACAGGGCATGAGTAGTAAAAAATGCAAGGTATACTTTACCTAATTTTTTATCACTTAATAAACTTTCAAGACAACAATATACTGCAGTATTATCAACAATAAAATTTGGAGACTTTTCTACCAAAACGTCTAACAATGACTTTGTATCCTTTGGTGAAATAATAGCAACTTCAGAAGAGCTTGACCCGTAGATAATATTAGCAAGTAGAATATTTTTTGGGTTCTTTGATATAGATTTGAGTAAAGCAGAAAGAAGAAGTGTAGTCAACCTTCTAATTGAAGCCGATTCATCAATCAATAGTGTCATTAAGATTGGAACAATAGAGCCTGCATAAGTTTCGGAATCTAAGGTTTCAATAATGTTACTAAGCTTCGTTAGCGCAACATATCTCGATTTGATAGGTGAATTGGATGCAGCAACTCTCAACAAAAACGTAACAGATGATTCTAAATGATTTAAGCACGAAGAAATAAATAAATCTGAAGATTTATCAATGATACTTTGTAAAAAGAGTTTGTGATAAATGAAATACTTACCATTGACTTCTTCATCTGCAATTAAAAATGACATTTTTTCGCATTTGTTTTGTTCGTAAAGTTCATGAAGGTTGCTATCAGATTTATTATTTTCTTCCTCAATTTGAACAATTTCATCTTCAAAATTTTCTCCAGAGGTTTCAATAAGAGTAGTTTGAACAATCATTTCCAAATCGACAATTTTTATATCGAGCTGCTCCAATGTTTGTAAAAATAGGGCTTTATCTGATTCAATTAAAAGCTTCAACAAACCTACATAATACTTTTGTTCCGAGCTTGAGTGATTCATAATAGCCTTTAACAATTCTCCTGTAACTAAACTTAATTGTTGGTTTGTGAAATCAATTTTTTCATTTTTCAACATCGCCAAAACATCAGGGTGTAATGGTTTCTTATTCACTATTACTGACCTCAGGTATATGCTAATAAACTTTCCAATATGATTAGTAGATTTCATAACTTCATAATAACCTGATTCTAAAGAAAATAGATTTTGAGGAAATAGATTGAAAATTTTTGATGGTAAAGGTTCCAAACCATGCTCTTGAACAGATTGTAAAAGCTTGATAACACACGTAAATGCACTCACTTGAGTCGCTTCTTTTGCTGATAACAACACAGTTTCAACAGAAGCCAATACAATGTCTCTAGTTAATGGAACAGCAGCAGAAATAACAATCAAAATAGTGTAAGCACCAACTTTAGCGTCAACATCGGAGGAAACCAAAAAACTACTCACTGCCTCCAACGCAAAAGGTACCATTGCTTTCAATTTATCCGAAGTTGTTGAAGACAAAGCTGCAATAGCAGAAATAGCAATTGAAACGTAAAAAACAAGCAACTTTTTGAATTGATTTTTATGACGTAACTCTCCAATCACAAATTTGGTATATAAGTTGAAAAAATCCACATCAGTAAAAACTTTAACTATTGAATTTTTAGAAGGATTGGTACCTGTCTTCTTAAAGTTGACTGCCCAAGTAAATAATTTAGGAAGATCCACAATAACGTACAATATACGAGCAAAAACTGGTTGATCAAAATATGGTAATGTAGATAGTAACATATGCTCCGAGTTGTATATATTCATTTGAAACCTTCTTAATGGCCATTCTGCAGCTCTAACAGAAATCGCCAAATGCCAGTAAGGAGCAAGTAAGGAAAGAAATGCGTTGATAGTTTTGTTCAAATTTTCATTTTCTTCTTGAGTTTGAATCTGTCTATCAATTTGAACAGATGTTGCACTAAAAATTGTGTTTCTAAACTTTCCAAAACAATGGTCTATGGCTTCTAAGCGATCCAAAGCTTCTATTGCATCATAGTAAATAGATTCGTAGTCTTGAGTTGCAGCAAATATGGAATCATGAAGAAAAGAAACAGAATGGATCTTAGTTCTTCTTTTCCTATCCAAAGCCACCGCCTTGCTCTTCTCTGCAATACCCTTTAACTGTTGGGATAAAGTAGTCATCGGTTAGCAAGGTTTACTGTATGCAAATGAAATGGTACATTATATCATTTGTTAAAAATTATTATATAGAATTAAAAATTTTCAGTTTACTGAAAAATCCAAGTTTGGTTAGATCACGTGCACAACTTGATAATTTATACCCTGTTTAGACTTAATGTACTTATTGTTACAAGTGTTAGGAAACTTAACTGTCTAATCTATAACTACTTGTATTAGTAATTTTGAACTCGTTTAAAAACCACTATGCCTACACAAGGCTCCAATTCAGGATAGTTCTGTGGAACTTTACTGGTGATAATAATATCAGGACTGTTTTTACTGATACGTAAAACGTCAGTAAATCGTTTAACTAACTCAATCTGCTTATCACGAGCTTTATAAGTCTGCATGTCACTGAAATCTTTCCATGGATCTTGAGCGTCAATTTCTGGAATACCAGTTTTAGCTAACTTTACAAGATCCATTCGATATTCGCCTGTCTCTGGGCATTTGTAAAGACTAACTTTGTGCATTCTTCTGTCCTTATCTAAATCTAGCGGCGATCTACTGTTTGGATCGATATCTTCTGTTAACAGGAAATCTTTCTTTGAGTTATAAAAAATTTCTGCATCTTTAATTTCAATAGCTGATAAACTGAAAACGGTACCTATTCCAAAAAACGGAGTGTCCTTGATGTATATTAACAAGGTAGCAAACCCAGAAGGAGTACAACCAACACTGATTGAGCAATCATTTGCATATTTGAATGTCTTTTCTGTAGGATATCGCTGTATTTCCGGTTGAGCAATTGGGCCTATGTCATTTACAAACTTTTGTTTGTCTTCAATTTCACGATATATATTGTTACTATCAGGTTCCATTTTGATTCATGCAAAAACAGCAATACTCAAACCAACAACGTAGTAGTCTCATGGAAGGGACCAATGATCTTCCATCCGTTGGGTGGAACAATATATATATATATATTATTTATACGATTGACTAGCGAGCTAGCTCGAATCCAATTTAATTTTCCTCCAGAATAGTATGCACACTAGCTTGAAATAGTAGAATAAATTAGATCGATCTTTAGCTTGAGAGTAACAGAAACAAATTAAAAACTTGTTTATCAATGTTTTTTCAACATATATGCAAACAATTGATTATTTTTTAGCTTATAAAAAGGTTTGGTTTGAATATATACTACGAATACAATTTGTTTGCCGATTTTTGTTTACAATTCAGTTCATAAGCACCGATTAACTAATCTGTCAAAGTACGTAATCTTCGCATTTTCAATATGTTGAACTTTTAATCATTCTTACAGATAATGATTCAACCAACACAGTCAACTAACTTTGGCGGAAATAGCAATTGGACTGGTTGGTTTGGTTTAAACATCTTACATAGATCAATTTTCAGTCATAGAACGAACCTCTCGAATGTATTGGTTATATTGGTACCTTTCAAACAAGCATATATTCAGTACTGAAATGTTTTATATATTTCGTTTCTTTGAGGATGCTCTCATTTTGAACTGTCGTGTTACATCGCAAAGTAAAGGTGCTGGATAAAGCAGTCTCGAATGCGCAGCAAATGGACTTTTGGATAATTGTGGCAATACGTCTTCCCATTTTTCGTTTCCCAGAGAAAGTTCATAGTTAAATATTTCATTACCCAATTCGTAATCCTCTGATAAATCATAATTAGGATTCTTCAATGATGTTTTTTTATTGTTCAAATCTTTATTCTTAGATTGAACACCAAAAAGGCTATTGTTTGGGATGCGACGCTTGGATATCTCTGAAAAGCGTGGTGTATCCGAATGTATTGTTGTGTTGGTATTTCTGCTATTATAATGTTTATAAGCATCTGATTGTGGCCTATCATTGTTTTGCCGTTGCTGCGAGGAATACGATATTTGCGTATAAGACCTCTCTTTCGAAGGTATCACATTTTCAGTATTTGTTAATTTGAATGATTCATTATTACGTCTTTTATTTCTACCTTCTCGTATAGTTTCTCTTTCATTCATCTGCTTTGTTTTATGCGTATCCACAAAGGCTCTCATAGTGGGTTTGGTGTTACACTCGCTAGCAAATCAACTAGAAGGTTGAATAAAGAAGGAAGAAAAACACAACATTTAAATCATACATCCCATTTCAGGATCAGATTACGAGTACAACAACTGTACGATGTGTTTGGCCTAGGTCAGCGGTTGATTCGACAGCTCCCCAGGAGAAACGTCCGATAACGGCATCAGATCATCGCGTCGTCGCTATCTTTAATTCGTCTCGATACAATTTTGATAACCAAATTTTTCACGCGGCGAAAGCAGTCTGGGGGAGAAGTCAGAAGGGGCCAAACTTCGGTCAGTACAACACTGAAACACAAAATGAGATACAAACGGAAATTGATGCTTACATTAGTGATTAATCTAATCGACTTAGTATTTTTATCTACATAAATTCAGTTGTATATCTGGATTGGTGGAATCATGTCCGCCTTGTAGAACCAATTTGATCCCTCAACTTCTTTTTGTAGCCACCTTGTAGGGAATAAAACGATATGACCCTGCACCAATCTCATTAGCTTTAATGCACTCTGATAATCATAAACTGAAATTTGTTCATAAACACCATGCCCTCCTACAGACATTCCTAACCCACCTAAATTACGTAGATATCTATGAAGTTCTGCTAACTTAGAATCACGTTCCATCCGACGCAGATGTTCCTCAACATCTTCTTCGTAGTCATTCTCAAAGCCATTCTTTAATGAGTCCCACTTATCTCCTTCAAAATTTGTCTGAATACCAGTTACATCTTCACTATTAACATTTCCACAATATCTGTACTGATAATAATCAAATGCTTTGTTCAGTTGTTCAAAATCTTTATAATCTCTCCAAGTTTGGACACTATCATCGGGTTGTACATGAAATACCATTTGGAAAAGAACAGTATTCCGAATCGCATATGTCATCCATGTGCCTTCATAAAAATCAATATCAAGTGGATCCTCAAAGCCATAAGGATCAACAAATGGAAATGCAGGACTAGGCAATTCCTTCTTATCAATATCGTATATTTCTTCGGCTGATAATTTGGTCACTGGAATCAATGGCTTATCACCCCTCCCACCCTGGGCGCTTGCTATTTCCGGAACTTCACTTTCAACTTTTGATAATGGGCTACTGTATCGACCCTTTGAATCAATTTTCAAGTTATCTACACTACTACTTTTTTTAACTTTGGTATTAGTGAAGTCGTTTGGTGATGATGAATTAGATATCTCTTCATCGTTCTCCTTTTTCATCTTTGTGTAGAGTTTGGCCATATAAAACAGTCTCTTAATCATTATCCACCGTTCTTTATTCAATAAGTCACACTTTTCTGGAGTTGTATCTGTTAGATTAGATTGATCAAGGATTTCTTCAATATCTTCAAATTCTGGAAGGTGACATTCATCAGTATCGTCAACATTATACTGATATACTTTTTCCATTAAAAATTTCCTAACTTTAATTTTAGCTTCATTAAAATATTTCGTATTGTATCCATCATAATCACCTCTAACTTCATTTTTATGACTTTCCGTTTTCACTCTTGTATCCTTCGATAAATTCTTAGCACTTCTAATACCAGCATTTTCATAACCTGCTCGATGATTGAAAGAAAATGAAAAATGATCAGTAAGCCTTGTATTATTACTTTCATTATAAACTTCAGTAAATGATTTAATCATCTTTTGCGTAAGCTTTTCATGAGCATTAGATTCATCTTTATCAAAACGTTTAGTACCTTTAGTAAGTCCTAATAGATATCTAGTACCTAACTCAACCATTGCACTTAATTTTTGATCTCCTTGGTTTGCACTTACTATTGAAGCTTTTAAACCTTCTGGTGTCTTACAGAAATTTTCTATTTGCAAAAATCGACGTTCAACCAAATCTAATAAGTCTACGTCAACACCCAAATGCTCTCGCATCAATCTCATTCGTAAGGTATGTGCAAATTGACTGACAAGATATGGTTTACCATCCATTGTTGATTCAACCATGTCTTTATCACGAACAATTGCACAAACTTCAGAATCTCTTGTACCTCTCATGGATCTTTCGTTGATATTAGCAGATCCAATTATGGCAATTCTATCATCAACAATCATAGTTTTAGCATGGATGTATAATTGTTCGGTAGTTAGCAACTGATTTGGCCCAATGAGACCCCATTTTCTCAAAGAATAAAATGTAATATAATCTTCTGGTCTTATACCGACCCTTCTTAATCTGGCAAAAATAGATGTTTCACCCATTGAAATAGACATATATTGACATTGCATTATAAGTCTAACCGATCCACCTTCCTTTGTATCGACATTAGCTTCAAACCCAGGCATCAAAGGAATAACAATTACTGCCTTCCAAACTTCACCATTTTTATGTGCAGTTATAATTCTATCTACTAATGCATCACCAATCTCATTTTTAACCACAGTGTTATCAACAGTACAACTAGTAATGAAAAACTGATTCTCAATGTATATAAAGTGTTCACTTTGTTCAATACATTTGATGTAGGCATTTTGAATACTTTGCTCGTGTTCTTGTAAACCCAAAGACCAATCGCAACTGGATCTCAAAAGTTGAATTTCACATGTGCCTTTCAAATCAAGCCTTTCTAATTCATCATCAGTAAAAGGCCTTGGCGGAACAAGTAATGGCGTTGGCCTAGAAGGTCTCTTTTGACGCAAAAGATAATTCCATCTTTGAATAAAGTGACGTGATAAATCCCTTGCAACCTGTCCACTTGTAACCATATGAACATCATGCCAAGGCATACGTGGCACAACTTTTCGATCGTACATATCTTCATGTGGTACCGTTAGCTCATAAAAGTCTTTTATACGTGGGTTAGAGTAATCTTTACCTGAAAACACTTGGTATTCACTTTGAAAGTCACAGCTATTTTCACTTGTTAATCCTGATTCTGGAGTATTAACGGCTTTAGCACTAATATCAGAAGTAGCAGATGCATTGTGATTTTTCTTTGAAGCATTTGAATCAAATGAATAGGTATTATCATCCACTAAAACATGATCAGGTGTATCATATCTACCAAAACACAAATCAATACCACCAAGAAAACATACTGTATGATCAATAATTAAAAGTTTCTCATGATGTGCCCAAAAGAAAACGTTTTGCATAATCTGATTTGGCGATCTTAAAACATAAATATTTTCATGAAGATCTAATAAAGAATGTTTGGTATACATGGAATCAGTGACCACTGTGTTCCCCACATTTCTGTAAATAATGACAAATATCTTGACACCTTGTTTAGCCTTTTTCTCTAATAATCTATCAATTCTCCAATCTTGATTACCATTTGCTGGTCTTCTTAAGTAAAGCTCGGGTGATAACCACCAATCATGAATGTAGATTGTATCTCTGGCCATTTCTATCGCACTAGAAGCAGCATACCAATAATCTCTGGCATCGACAAACCATTGGGCAAATGCATCTGTTCTCACGGGAGCAAATGAGTCAAAACGGTGTGGATTAGCCCATTCTGTTTCATTGATAATATTTCTCAAAGATGCCGCCCAATGTACAGTGATTCTGGGATTCTTTGCAAGAAGTTTTATAGTTCTTTCAGAGTTAGTTAATTTTACAGTTGGATAAGATTTGGCATTTCGAAGTATAGATTTCGGGTAGTCATTATCATTATCATTGTAATCATCATTATCGTTTTGCATGTCATCTCCATTACCCAAATTAAATTGATCCATATCTTCATTATCTTTATTTATATTAAATTGGGAATTTGTCAAGCCTTGAATGGTCATCTTAATCTTGGAATCAATTAAAAACACCTCTTCAGGAGTAGTGGAAAGCATATCTGAAGTATAAATTAAAAATGAATCACCAAGAATACACCACTTACTTGTATGACGCTTAATCATTTCACCAAAATCTTGAAATTTAAAATGACCAACTCTCCAACCTTGTTTAGCTGCAGAAGAAACAATAAACATAAATCCTTCTTTTCTTTTCCTATATACCTCATTGGATAAAAGAAGACTAAATGGAGATAACTCAAGAAATTGAAGTAACTTTTGGGATTGATCTTTCATTGTAATACTTTCAAAAAGTTTATCGAAATATAATTGCATATCCTCCTTATATTTTCTATTCAAGTGAATCCTTTCATGTAAAATCATCAATTGCTTTTCTTTCTCTTTCTCTTTTTCCTTTTCCTTTTCTTGTTTCAATTTAGATGCTTTCTCCTTTTTTTTGAACGAAGTAAATGCATTAGTCGATAGTTTAGTTAGTGTATGAGCAACCGAATGTACAGATTCCGCGATTGATCCTTGCTGCGAGCTCTGTCGTTCAAGGGGAAGATTAGGCTCATCGTAATCATTAATAAGAATTTCTCTATCTCCTTTAAATAATCCCCTAAACTTTGCAAAACTAGTTGGTAAAACAGGAAATTTAGGTAAATCGCCATCCTTACGTTTAATTCTTTCTATTCTTTCTTTAGTGTTTCTCTTCAACAGTTTTTTGTGCAAATTTAATAAGCTTTTAGCATCTCTTTCAATATCCCACCGTAAAACATAGTTGCCAACACCGTACTCTAAATGGAGCTTAAATATTCGATTCTTTGCAAACGTTGCTACTTTCAAAAGATCATCATGATTAAGATCTTTTAGCTCCATATTACCGGATAAAACTTTAACTTTCTGTTGTTGTGAAGAATTGGCAATATATACATCATTGGTCATATCAGTGATGTACAAACTAAGCAACGGTATAATGAGAGGCCCCTTTTTTAAACCATTTTCATCTTTCATAAAGGAAGATGTTAAACATAAGATATCAGAAAACCCTAACAGAAAAGTATCAACATATTTTGCTGTTTTGATATTATTTCTAATATCCAATGCATCTTGCGGTTCCAATTCTTCAACATCAAAGTTACTCGAGAGATTAGAATGAACGAGTTTTAAGGCATTTGTATCCGAAAAATGATTTTTGTTTAGATGTCTCCACGTTGAATCCCTTGAAGGTAAGGTTATTGGTTCACTATGATGTATTACCTTTTTCAATAAAGTATTTTCCTTTTCATCATCTTTTATTTCTACATCATTATGTTCTCCTTGTTCAAAAGAACGTTTGAAGTTTTTTAAACTTTCACCTTGTTCGTGCAATGCATAAAGAGCCGCATGATGTTTACTATTACTAGCTTCTAGTTTGTGTATCTTCGACTTTATACTTTTCATTCTTTCTTTGTCTGATGTTTCGACATTTCCATTTTCTTCTGGTGAATGTGCTTTTGTTAATGACTTTACCAGCCCTGAAGCTGCTTGTTTTAATCCTTCACTCACAGACGTTGTACCATCAAAATAAAAAAAGGGTGTCAGTAGAGGATTTAAGTTTGGCCTGTTGTTTATAACTTCTGCATCATTGATTCTTTTTGCCATAAGATAGTCTCTCGTTTCGGAGCTATCGCTTTCCTCAATACTGTCATTAGCATCATAGTAATTAGCAGATTCGGCAGAAATAGTTGCGGAATTCGGACGTAAAGAAGAAACATTTGGAGATAAATGCTCACCCTGTTTCTTTCCTGACTCCATTGATGGCTTGATTGCTTTTAAAAGGTAAGTATCAAGTGTGTTTGCGTGTGTATCTTATGACATGTAAACATTCCAACCCGGTCCCTCGAAGCAGGTCTTCCATAGAAAATATATTGTTCAGGCTGTGCCCTTTTCAAATTTATGTCGCTGAGCCCCCTTCCAGTCAACTATTCAAGTTGTTTATGTTTGTACTCGAATATCTGAGAGATACCACAGAACAATTTAACACTCAATCTACAATGACGCAAGTAGATCTATAGACACCTGTGACATTAATTGTTTAAGTGGTTTATATGAAACTTTGGATACAATATCAAAGTCGGGTCACATGTGTATAGCTATAATATTATATATATGCAGTCCAGAAAAAATCAGATAACTTACAAATGAAACTTTCACAATCATTGAATAATGTTGCATATGCTGGAAGGTAAGCTCGTGTGATGAAATGTAGGAACAAATCTATAAGCACGAAACTTGTTTGACACAAATGACGTCATAGAACTTACAAGCTGAGAAAGGCAGGAATCATAGTGTTGTTAGTGTGAGAATACAGGAATAGCATCCCTAAACAAACCTGATTATACTTGAGACCAAACCAACAAGCACCAAGCATCGACGACATAGAACCATTATCGATCTGTGTCAACAGCCAAGTTTGATCAATTCGACCCAACTATTGGCGCCAGGTTCTCTAGCTTCATTGAAGACTGTGATTGGTTCAGCCAACATGTCACGTGCGGTGCGCTGCGCTGTATACAGTACACCGGTCTGTTGGCCATTTGATCTGTCTTAGTTTCTCAGATTCTGGCTTGGACGTATACTGTCGCACGTGATCTCACTGCACAACACAACTGACATATTTCCCCTGAACATGGACTGATTTTTAATCGATTCGTATAATGCTAGCTCATATAGGGTGCGGCGCGACGCCAATAAAAAGAAATGAAGTAAAGGGAGGAATTAAGTGTCATTCCATGTATCTTTTTAAAACCTGGACATTTACTCCTACAGCCCGCTGACTCAAATTAATCTTCATGTAGTATATTAAACCAAATGTCAGTCAGTTTTTTTTTACCAGCCGTCTGCGTGTGCAAAAACAAAACAGAGGTGGATGTATATTCGTGCCTCCCACATCAACTCTAATTTGAAAAAAAAAAAAACTTAGAGATCAACTGATATAGCCGCACATGTGCACCCAGTCCGCGTCTCAATATCTGGATGAAGGAAGTGGTCGAATACAGCAGCAATCATAAGTTTAGCGAGATTAAATTAGAGTATCTACTACAAATTTGATTACTGCACTTTGTTTCTTTGAAGATTTTAACTTGAATACACAACCGTTTTCATTAAAGCCAACTGCAAAATGGCTAAGGTACTTCACGTGAGAAATAAATGGAGTTTGTTACTGACTTTCAGTTTCCTAGTGTTCACATTTTTTACATTGAATAGTTTGTTCAACACTACTGAAAATCAAGCACTTTCAAATGTTTTAAGTAATTCCAGGATAGAAACCAATAGTAATACCAAGCCGGACTCGGTAGAAACTTTCCATAACATCAACTCTAAACTCGAGGAGCAAGTAAGGAACATTGACGTTGACCATCCACGTTCTAATAATGAAGTAGACTCAAAAGCCAGAAATAAAATTCTTGTTGATAAAACAGCCGATACTAGCTCAAACACGGATAAAAATCAGTACAAATCTGACAATGAAAATATTGATAATAAAGCTAATAAAAATGAGAAACTTGATGAATCCAAAGAATTTGGAGTTGGATTGTCTGCCATTACTGTCGTGAAAGAAGTTCCAAAGCAACAACAAGATGAGGTAGATTCAAAGAATCCACACCAAAAGGTTCAGATCGATGAGAAAACAGCAAAGAAAGTTATTAAAGATGTGAAGGAGCAAGTTATTAATGAATCCGACAAACTCGATACTTCAGTTGAACAACTCGTTGATAAAATTTTGGGAGATAAATTGCAAAGTAAACAAGACTCACTACTCGATTCATCCTATGTAAAACATGAAATTGCAGAAGATTCAGTTGACGAGAAAGATAAAAAGATAATTGAACAAGAGATCAAAGAAATGAAGCAAATGGCAAATATCGACACCAATCCTGCTAAAGAATATAAAGATTGGACCATAACTGTTGATCATGCAGTTGAATCTGTGACCCCAGAAGAATTCCGTAAAGGGAATGCCCTAACTCAAAAATTGTTTAAAGACATTATTCAAATGATGTACGGGAATAGGTTATCTTTCCCTTTGCAACAAAGAATGAAAATGAAAGATGGAAAAACAGTTATTGAACCTGTCGTTTTAGTCAGTGAAATATCTGATGATATGTCCGAAGAAATAGTTGAAGGATTATTTGATTTTCCAATTAATTTCTTAGAAGATGCAAAAATTAAACATAAAATCGTCACATCAAATTTACCCAATATTGAACCTAATTTTTATGGTGGTAATGGGTATGTTACCGTTGGTGGTGGTAAATACTCTTGGTTTGCTCTTTTAGTAATTGAAGTTTTAAGACATTTAGGATCTGTTTATCCTGTTGAAGTTTTTATACCAACTGATGCTGAGTATGAACAAGTTTTTTGCGAAGAAGTTTTACCAAAGTATAATGCAAGATGTATTGTCATAAGTAATGTTTTCAATGCTGAATTGATTGATAAAATCAAAGTAACAGGATATCAATACAAATCATTAGCCCTTTTAGCTTCTTCATTTGAAAATGCATTTTTATTAGATTCTGACAATTATCCGGTGATGAATCCTGATCATTTATTTGAATCTGAACTTTATCAAAAATATAACATGATTACATGGCCAGACTATTGGAGAAGAACAACATCTCCATATTATTATCAAATCATTGACAAAAAAATTGGTAAACAAGTGAGATATCTAGATGATGAAGATACCGATCCAAAATATTATAAGCTTAAAGTTGAAACTAGAAACAAACTTAGAAAAGTTGTTCAATTTCATGATAGGGAAGGTACTTTGAAAGAATGGACAACTGAATCTGGTCAAATGTTAATTAACAAAAGACTTCACTTTAAACCACTACTACTTGCCCTTTATTATAACTTGGAAGGTCAATTTGGCTATTATCCATTATTATCGCAAGGTGGTGCTGGTGAAGGGGATAAGGAGACATTTGTTGCGGCATCTCATTTTTATGGTTTGGAGTACTATCAAGTTCACAAAAAACCAGATAGAGCTTACGGTTTTCATAAGTGGAGAAAGAACCTTGTCGACACCTCTATTGTCCAATATGACCCTGTCAGAGATTATGAGGTTTTACAGTATGTTAATCGGGGTATTCAAGCAGAAATTGATTTACTTGGTGATAACTTTGAATATGATTATTTTAATTTGCATCAGCATAAATACTCAATTGAGGTATCTAAACCCATTTTTTATCATGTACATGAGACCAAAATGGATCCTTTCGAATTGTATAAGATTCAAGCAACATACGATTTAAAGGGTCGTAAATTGAGAAATTTGGGAGGTGATTTCCCAAGATTTGAATTTGATCTTGAAATGTTTTTGTGGGAGCAAGTTAATAAACATTTATGTATTGAAGACACGGACGTCATGTTTATCTCTGATCCGAAAAAAGAAAAAGATAAAAAGTTGCTATGTGCATACTTCCTACCTGGTCAACTCGAGTTCCTGTCAAGTTCTCATTCACTTTTATCCGAAAAGTATGAATTTAGAAGACCTTATGATAACTTGTGGAGGTCCGATAGATTGAATTTGACTCCTGAAGAACGAGAAAAAGAAGATGAATTAGAAAGGTTAAAGGAAGAGAAAGAACGACTTCTCGAAGAAGAATTGCAAGAAAAGAAGAGAAAGGCTCAAGAGAAAAAGGACGATGAGGAGGCTAATAAAGATGAGTAAAGGATCACTTGAGATAAATGAA
Organism: Pichia pseudocactophila; assembly: GCA_039700735.1. Taxonomy (NCBI): domain Eukaryota; kingdom Fungi; phylum Ascomycota; class Pichiomycetes; order Pichiales; family Pichiaceae; genus Pichia; species Pichia pseudocactophila. The sequence continues at coordinate 148,039 of JBBJZV010000140.1, forward strand.
ATGACAATGTTTTGGATAAATTGGAGAAACAGTGGAACATATATTAATTGGTGGACCAATAGTTTCTGGTGATACCACTGACACTAAATAGACATGTATAAAACAACTCAACACCAGAAATCAAGACATGCCAATAACTAGTGGACAAACATTATATATATAAACTGGGCGCAGCATTGTTTTTTGTACAACTTTTATAATAGGTCTCTAAATAATAACTTGCAGACGGCATTAGCTGGCTACAGAACAATAAGAACTTCTAAAAAAAGAATTGGTGTACCTTAAAATCCACGTTAATAAATTTTTGATATTTTTCCGAAACGGTTTTGCCCGACCGTTCCCCGGTCTAGACTTTTATCTAATCCAGGGGTAACTCACAAATACCGGTAATCCGGTGCTTTGTTTTGTTGCAAGTTTTCATAATGACATCAGCTTTTTGAGGTACAAAAACTGAACCTCTTCCGTAATTCATCTTTGCTGATGTGGCGTTCTACAATTGGTCTACTTAGGCGTGTTGACGACTATGCACAACAAAATTATCGTCAAATCAACAAAAAAATTCTTCTGTTTGTTGTTTTTGTTAGGATACATTGCTTTTCTCTGGTCTCTTAATTGTTATCTTTTGAAGCTATCGCCACAGCACGAATCGACACCAATTACTGCTTTGAAGTCAAATAGTGGTTTAGAAGATTTAAGTGTAAAAGACCTTGTAGAGACCATACAAAAAGAAGTAACTTCAAAAACCTTGCCAAATAAAGATGCAGAAAAAGAGATTGTTGCTAAGGTTGCAGAGATTGCAGAGAAAGTAGTTGAACAATATACTGATCCTTTGGCAAGCAGAATAATTGAGAAAAGTGAATTAATCAATGAAATGGTTACAAATGAAAATAAGTTAGTCCAATTCAACGATGGGTTAAAACAAATTACGGTTGAGCAGTTCTTAGCAGAAGATAAGAATATCAAAGAATTTTTTAGTCAAATACTACACCTCTACTATAACAATCGATTGTCATATCCATTGAAACAAAGGATGAAAGTTAAGGACGGGAGATCAATTATTCATCCAGTTTACTTATTTAATGATCACAAGAATAACTTAAGTGAAGTTGAATTGAAAAAATTGTTCAAATTTCCTCAGGAATTTTTAGATGATGCCAAAGTCAAACATAAAATTGTCTCAGACAATCTACCTACGATTATACCATCGTTTTACAATGACAGTGGTTACGTGATAGTTGGAGGTGGAAAATATACATGGTTAGCTTTATTATCCATCGAAGTTTTACGCTCTGTTGGTTCAACAAAGCCAATTGAAGTGTTTTTACCTTTAGAAACAGATTATGAAGAGGAATTTTGCAATGTAATTTTACCAAAATACAATGCACGTTGCATTACGTTGGAGCATGTTTTTGATACTGAGTTTATTAGTAAAATGGATATTTCTGGCTACCAATATAAAGCTCTAGCATTAATTGCTTCAAGCTTTGAGCATGCTTTTTTGTTGGATTCTGATGATTATCCTGTGACCAATCCAGACGTTTTATTTGAATCTGAGTTATATCACAACTACACAATGATTACCTGGCCAGATTATTGGAGGCGTACAACATCTCCTCATTATTATAACATAACAGAAACAATTGTTGGGAACCAAACTCGTTTTTTAAACGATGAGCATACAAATCCAAGTTATTTAAAAGCCCAATCCGATGATTTCTCACTAATGTATAAGGTTCAATACCATAATCGAAAAGGAACCCTTTGTGACTGGAGTACGGAGTCAGGACAAATGCTTATAAATAAAAAGATTCATTTCAAAGCATTGCTTTTAGCTCTTTACTACAACCTAGAAGGTAAATTTGGCTTTTATCCTCTCTTATCACAAGGAGGAGCAGGTGAAGGTGACAAAGAAACATTTGTAGCTGCTTCTCATTTTTATGGTCTTAAATACTATCAGGTGCATAAAAATCCTGATAGAGCTTTTGGTTACCATCGAAAGGGGAGTGGTGGAATGGACACGACGATTGTTCAATATGATCCGCTTAGAGATTATGAACTTGTTAAATACGTTAACAAAGGGATTGATGCGGAGATTGAGTTACAAAAGGAGAAATTTAAATATGACTATATCAGCCACCACCAACAGAAAATCAATATCGAACAATCGATCCCTATGTTTTACCATGTTCATGACCCCAAAATGGATCCTTTCAAAATTTTTTTAGAAAGAACAACATATAATTTGGAAGGAAATAAAGTGAGAAACTTGGGAGGGGATTATCCTAGGTTTGGTTTTGACTTAGAAATGCTGCTTTGGTCAACTATAAATAAACATTTGTGCGAGGAAAAGACAAGCATCAAGCATTTTACAGAAGCATCATATCAAATGGTCGATCATATCTGTTCAGTTTTCATTCCTGAACAACTGGAGTATTTAAAAGATAGTCATTCACATGTTGTTGGGCAATATGACTTTAAGACGCCTTATAAAAATCTACGGCGTTACTATTATGAAAGAATAGCCGGAAAGCCTTTGACAACACAAGCATCGTAATATTTAAATAACAGCACTTTTTACAATTTTTTATACATAGAATTCATGCTTTTTCAGTATTAAATAGGGTCGTGGTGCATAGCGAACAAATTTAATTTTTCAAGCGCTGGCTGTGCAAGAATCGATACAGGCCTACTAGTAATTCACAATAAATTTATTTTTGGCTAAATTTGAATTTACGGCCTTTCATGGCTTGAAATATTATAGCGATGTTGAAAGATCAAGCAAATTATAGCAGACATTAAAAAAAAACGTTATCTCATTACCAAACTTGAATTTCATAAATCAGTTTGTCATACTCCTGATCACTCAACACGCCAAAACAGCATGCATCTGAGACACCTTCTCAGTGTTAAGACCCGATGGTTCAGCATTTTGGGACTACTTTTAGTTGTGTTAACAGTTGTTTCCACTCATTACTACTTTTCCACGAGTATTTCTACAACAATTGTTGAACAGAACGGCATCAGTGAGGTAAATACAATTGATACAGGATTTGAAGAAAAACAGCACGAGGAACATCCAATTGATTCTGACTACGGGAAACACCAAATTGAGTCTGATCATGGGAAAGGTACATCAGGTGAGGATAATGATCATGAAAGTGATAATGACAAAAGTGATAATGTTGATGAGAAAGCGACACTCAAACAGATTGAAGAAGAACCTAAAGATGAAGTTACTAAGGACAAGATGCTGGAAGAAGATTTAGTGGGTGTCGAGGAAAACGAAGATGATAATTCAGAGAGCGACGAGGTAGACGATACAAGTCGTAAGCATAAGGTAGATAAGAATGTAGTGGTACAACTGATTGAAAAGATTGATGAAGCGGGTGTACAAGTGAATGATGCAGTGATTGAAAAAGTTGAGCAGATTTTAGATAAGGAGATAAAGGACGAGAACATGCCTGAACCACTTGACGAATCGTCATATCCCGAGAACGAACAAGATCCACTTTCTGATGAAGACACCAAAATTATTGAAGATGAGATTACTGAGATGAAGGAGAATGCTAATGTTAATGTCAATCCAGCAAACCCCGACAAAGATTGGTCGTTGAAATACAACAGTGAATTAGACAAAGTGACTACGTCAGAGTTATTGGAAGGTAGTCCCTTTGTAAAGGATTTTTTCCGGCAAGTGGTGGAATTGATGCATGGTAACCGTCTTTCATTCCCTCTTGAGCAGAGAATGCGCATGGAGAATGGTAAGACGATTATTGATCCGATTATAACGAGATCAGATTGGGGGGATGATTTGAACGAAAAAGAACTAGAGAGTTTGTTTAACTTTCCAGAAGAATTTGTGGAAGATGCTACTATCAAGCATAAAATTGTGACAGACAACATACCTAATATGACCCCTCAATTTTACAATGGCGATGGATACGTTATTGTTGGAGGTGGTAAATACTCTTGGTTTGCCCTACTCGCTATTGAAACTTTGAGAAAGATTGGATCAAAGTTACCTATTGAAGTTTTTATACCAACAAATGAAGAATACGAACCTGAATATTGTGAAGTTATATTACCGAAATACAATGCCAGGTGCATAAAAATAAGCAATATTTTTGATGAAGATGTATTAAAGGATGTAAAGATTACCGGGTATCAGTACAAATCGATTGCTTTGCTTGCGTCATCGTTTGAGAATGCTTTTCTGCTTGATTCGGACAATTACCCTGTCAAGAATCCTGACACAATATTCAAATCTGAGGTTTATCTTTCCAACACAATGATTACTTGGCCAGATTACTGGAGGAGAACCACATCTCCAAAGTATTATCAAATCACGGGGAAAAAAATTGGTAAACAAGTACGGTTTTTAGATGATGAAGATACTAATCCGAAGTACTACACACCATCTATTGAGCTTACTGAAAAGGAAATGAGAGAGAAGGTACAATTTCATAATCGAGAAGGAACTATCAAGGAATGGACCACGGAGTCTGGACAAATGCTAATTAACAAGAAGATCCATTTTAGACCTCTTCTTTTAGCACTTTATTATAATTTAGAAGGACAATTTGGGTACTATCCGCTACTCTCTCAAGGTGGTGCTGGTGAAGGTGATAAGGAAACCTTTGTTGCAGCCACAAATTATTATGGGCTCCATTACTATCAAGTCCGTAAGAAGCCAGATAGAGCATACGGATATTATAAATGGGAAGGATCGTTTATTGATACCTCGATTATTCAGTACGATCCAGTGAGAGATTATCGAGTTTTACAACATATTAATCGTGAGATTGATAGCCGAATCGAATTAGATGGAAATGAGTTCAGGTACAATTACTTTGACTTACAACAGCATAAGATTTCAATTGAGATTTCAAAGCCTATGTTTTACCACGTGCACGAAACAAAGATGGACCCTTTCAAAATGTTTCAAGATCGTGCAACGTACGATGAATCCGGCAAGAAATTGCGGAACCTTGGTGGAGATTTTCCTAGGTTTGGTTTTGATTTAGAAGCTTTCTTATGGAAGAAGACGAAGGAACATTATTGCACGGAGAAAACACCGATTATGTTCCTCACGGAAAAGGAGAGTTCACGTGATGAGATATGTGGTGAATTTATGTCACAACAATTACGGTTTTTGGCAAAATCTAATCGTGTTTTACGGAAACAGTATAAATTTGACACACCATATCAAAATTTGGAAAGGTCTAAGGAACTCATTTGATTGTAGTGTGTACAGACATTTACTCTGTTGATGTTAGATCTAAGTAATTAAATTTTCAATGGATCTGATTTGTTTATACGTGACGCGAAAATTCGACTTGTAGCTAGGGTCATAATTTGTGCCTGCATGGAGTGAAAATTTGGTGATTAAATGACTGTGAAGATGTTTTGGAGAAGCTTGGCATTAACCGTTATTTTTTTCTTGATCTGTAGAACATATCAAAGATGAGACTGACCCTGGTTCGTCGAAGACTTGTGCGGTGTTTGGCGGTGTCTATATTTATAGTTACTGTACTTGTTCTTGTGGTACCAATTACAGTAAATCAAAAGAGCGATGCATCAAAGAAGGATATCAGTGATGAGGTGATGAAATTTGTGAAGAACTATTTAAAGTTTACAGATACTGAACAGTTGATTACAGAGCCTCTTAAGAATTCTGCTTACGTTGAAAAGGAGACAGAGAATGAACTTTCTAAGGAAGATTCTAAAGGTATTGCAGATGAGATTAAGGAACTGAAGAAGAATTTAAACAAGGATACGAACAAGGCACAACCAAACAAAGATTGGACAATTCAGATAGATCCTAAGTTGAAATATGTAAATGATGAAGAGTTTGTTAGTGGTAATCCAATTGCTATACAATTTTTTCAAGATATTGTGAATTTGATGTATGAAAATCGATTATCTTTCCCACTTGAACAAAGAATGAAGATGAAAAATGGTAAAACCATTATTGATCCTGTTGTTTTATTGAGTGAATTATCTGATGATACGAGCGAGAAAGTTTTAGAAGGATTATTTCATTTCCCTGATAATTTTATTGAAGATGCCAGAATTAAACATAAGATTATAACAGATAATCTTCCTGATTTAAAGCCTAATTTTTATAAAGGCAATGGTTATGTGATTGTTGGTGGAGGTAAATATTCATGGTTTTCACTTTTAGTTGTTGAAACATTACGTAAGTTAGGATCAGAATTACCTATTGAAATTTTCATTCCAAGTGAAGAAGATTATGAAGAAGAATTTTGTGATGTTATTTTAAAGCCATACAATGCTAGATGTATTTTTATTAACAATGTTTTCAATGCAGAATTGATTAAAAAAATTAAAGTTACTGGTTATCAATATAAATCACTTGCATTACTTGCATCATCATTTGAAAATACATTTTTATTAGATTCTGATAATTATCCAGTTATAAATCCAGATAAATTATTTGAATCTGATTTATATAAACAATACAATATGATTACATGGCCTGATTATTGGAAAAGAACTACATCACCAAGATATTATGATATTATTGGTAAAAAAATTGGTAAAAGGATTAGATATTTAGATGATGAATATACAGATATCAAACATTTTACGCCAACAGATCAAAACGATGAATATTTAAAGAATGAAGTTGGATTTCACGATAGAGAAGGGACTATAAAAGAATGGACAACTGAATCAGGACAAATGTTAATTAATAAAAAGATTCATTTTAAAACATTATTATTAGCACTTTATTATAATTTAGAAGGACAATTTGGATATTATCCATTATTATCACAAGGTGGAGCAGGAGAAGGTGATAAAGAATCATTTGTTGCAGCTGCAACATTTTATGGATTAGATTATTATCAAGTACATAAAAAGCCAGATAGAGCATATGGATTTCATAAATGGAGGGAACAATTAGTTGATACATCTATTATTCAATATGATCCAATTAGAGATTATCAAGCTTTACAATTTGTAAATCGAAATATTGATCAAGAGATTGAATTTATGGGATTGAGATTTATCTATGATTATTTTGAACTTTATCAACATAAATTTTCAATTCAAGCATCAAGGCCAATGTTTTATCACGTTCATGAAACTAAGCTTGATCCATTTGAATTGATTAAAAATTCAGCTACTTATGATTTAGATGGTTATAAATTACGTAATTTAGGTGGAGATTTCCCCAAATTTGGATTTGACCTTGAACAATTTTTATGGGTTAAAGTTAAGGAACATTTTTGTGATAAAGGTACCAGATTAAAATTTATTATTGGAGCTGATAAAAAAGATTTGGCAGAATTATGTGAAGAATTTATTGAAGAACAACTTGAATTTTTAGATAAAACGCATGATGTTATTGTTCAAACTTATGATTTGAAAAAACCATATGAAATGTTGAATAGATGTACGAATATTCTTGGTGATAAACCTGAGAAGAAGGAGGAGGAGCAGGAGCAGGAGAAGGTAGAGGAAGAGAAGAAGAAAGAAGAGGAGAAAGAGTTGTAGTTTTATATATTAATATATATATATATACACTAGAGAAGTACAGTATATTATTTTTTTTATAAACAAGAATAGAAGAATATATGCATATTAGAAGACTGTATTAAGTGCCTTTTTAACTTCCAGCAAATGATCACCTTTAATTTTGAGAGTACCTGATACTGTATGGCAAACAAAGTTATTCTTTGGGATGTGAGGCAGAAGTTGTTGAAGTTCGTTTCTAAACTGGACAATATTCCCCTGAACACGTTTGATATCTGTGTACATTGCTTGAGATCTGATAGTTCTGTATACTGGTAAATTGCCATTTGCAGTGCGTGGCAAGTAGTAAGAAAGGAGAGATGGCGCAGTAGTGAGCTGGTCAGCAGTGATGGAGGAGAGTGGTGGTAGGGCCTTCGCCAGACGTGCAGCAGACATTGTTTGTGGAATGTGGGGAGGTATGTGTTGAAAGGTGTTTAATGGAATCCAGGACTGCTGAAAATGAAAAGTCTGTCTTGCCTGGAAATGCACCAGCCACGCCTAGTCCACCAGCCACGCACCAGCCACATGCACCAGCCACACGCACCAGCCTCCCCTAGTCGGCAAAACCGAGGGTCCCCGCCAGACGCCGACACCTTGTCTCTCGGCGTCTGCGCGGGACCCTCCTCGCTGCCGGCCTTTCCTGCCTCAAAAATAAGCTTCTTCCCCAAAAAACTCGCGGACTCCAAAAAGTTAAGCTTAAAACAATGTCAAATATTCATTAATTGTCATGCCAGAGCGAATTGGCCTTTCTGACTGGCCGTACAAACCACAAAGTTGTCAGACACTGTATGTTGCTAAATAATATATCGGACCTTTAACAGCTACTCCTCTCCAAGTTCTCTCCACAATTCACTGGCTCACAACGTCAACGTGGCACTTACTACATCTCCGCTTTCTCCACTTTCTCCATCCTTCTCCACTTTCTCCGCTGCTTCCGTTGTTTGTCCTCTGGCCTATAAATAAATAACTTGTTCCGCTTCCCCACTACCCTTCCTTTTCTCTACACCCCCTATGTTCTTCCCCCATACTCTTCCTTTTCTCCTCTCTTCTCCTTTGTACAACCAATTCCTATCTAACCATGATGAAAGCATTAACTTATCTTAAACCAGGAGTCATTTCCTGGAGAAACGTTCCAAAACCTACCCTGCAAGAAGGTAAAGACGTTATCGGTCGTGTTCTGGCAACAACTATTTGTGGTTCCGATTTACATATCCTTAAAGGTGACGTTCCAGAAACTACTGAATTAGCTCAAAAGAATGGTGAAGAAGGTTTAATTCTTGGTCATGAAGCTGTTATTGAAGTTGAAAGTGTTGGTTCTGAAGTTTCAAAATTTAAAAAGGGTGATGTTTGTATTGTTTCTTGTATCACTTCTTGTGGTAATTGTTACTATTGTAAAAGAAACATTCAATCACATTGTAATGGTACAGGTTTAGCTTCAGGTTGGGCTTTAGGTCATTTAATTAATGGTACTCAAGCTGAATTTATGAGAGTACCATTTGCTGAATGGTCTTTATTTAAAGCTCCAAAGGGTATTCCAAATGAAAAATTATTGATGCTTTCTGATGCTTTACCAACTGCTTATGAAATTGGTGTTCTTAATGGTAAAGTTCAAAAAGGTGATAGTGTTGCAATTGTTGGTTTAGGACCTGTTGGTTTAAGTGCTTTATTAACTGCTAAAACTCTTGAACCAAAGCAAATTATTGCAATTGATTTAGATGATGAAAGGTTATCATTGGCTAAAAAGCTTGGTGCAACTCATACAATCAATTCTAAGGGTAAAGCACCAACTGCTGTTAAGGAAGAAGTTGAAAAAATTACAAAAGATTTCTTACCTGGTAGAGAACCTGGTGTTGATGTTGCAATCGAATGTGTTGGTGTTGCTCCAACTTTTGAACTTTGTCAAGATTTAATTACTCCTGGTGGTTCTATTGCCAATGTTGGTGTTCATGGTACTTCTGTCAATCTTAAATTACAAGAATTATGGATTAAAAATATTCATATATCTACAGGTTTAGTTTCCGCATATTCATTAGAAGATTTACTTAGTAAAGTTGAATCCGGTGATTTAGATCCATCACCTATTATTACTCATCATTACAAATTCGATGAATTCGAAAAGGCTTATGATGTGTTCAAGAATGCTGCAAAGACAAAGGCAATGAAGATCGTTCTTACACCATAAAGTAGTTTTATTTATCATTAGTTAAGCTTAAATAATGTAATTATGTCAATTTGTTATGATAAATTTATATAAGAATTCAGAAATCCAGTCGCGAAATGAGGCCCTTATTTTTGGTCTGGTCTGGTCTTTCTTTTACCCCACACATCACACACCACACCACTGCAACATTCAACGCTCTTCTTCCTCTGCCAATGGCTAAACCGAGACTTATCCTCCTCATTCGACACGGTGAAAGTGAAAGTAACTGTGACAAGAGTGTCAATACTCATACTCCTAATCATAAAGTAGCACTAACTCCTCGTGGTCATCAACAGGCACGTGAGGCTGGCCTCAAACTGCGAGATATTGTGCGACCAGGTGAACGTGTTTGTTTCTATACTTCACCATACAAGCGTACACGGCAGACACTGGAGGGCGTGATTGAAGGATGGGGTGAAAAGGATACTACTCGCTTTGTCGTGCGTGAAGAAGTACGTTTACGTGAACAAGATTTCGGTAATTTTCAAGGTGATGGCCCACAACAGGCTGCAATGCTAAGAGAACGTGCAGAATATGGTCATTTCTTCTATCGGATTCCACATGGTGAATCTGCTGCTGATGTCCACGACCGTTGTTCAAGTTTCAACGAATCACTATTCAGGCAATTTGCGAAACCACAGTTCCCATCGGTTGTCGTCCTTGTCACGCACGGGATATGGTCCCGTGTGTTCCTGCAAAGATGGTTTCGCTGGTCAGTCGAGTGTTTCGAGTCACTCTGCAACGTCCCGCATTGCTCCTGGATAATCGTCGAGCAGGAACAGTCACACAACAGCGATAACGGTGACCTCAGCGATGTCGACCGCAACCACCCACACGGCGCCGGCACGTACACCCTGCGCACCCCGCTGCAACGGTGGGGGAAACGGCCGCCCATCACCGACTGCAGGGACCCGCAATGCTATGCCTGGGGCAACGACGTGGACGTGTAGCACGACGTGGTGCAGACACGACTCATGCTTACGTAATGGTGTGTGGGGGGTCGGAGAGGATCGATCGCGCCCGGGAGATCATGAATTTCCCTTCGATCAACATCAATTTAATTCAAGAATTGGTTTCCTCTCCCCACTCTCCGGGAAGTTGTGTTGTGTAGAAACAGTCAATACTTTAACTACTGTTTTCTTTCTTTCTTTCTTTCTTTCCTTCCTTCCTTCCTTCTTTCCCGTCTTTCTTTCTCTAATCCACTCCCTTCCACCTCAAACACACCCAGTAATACACAATGGCACGTACTTTCTTTGTCGGAGGCAACTTTAAGATGAATGGTTCGAAGGAATCCATCACCACTATTGTCAACAACATCAACGATTCCACAATCGCTTCCAATGTCGAAGTAGTTCTCTGTCCACCAGCACCATACCTTTCCCTAGCTGTTGACCTCAACAAGAAGTCCAACGTCTCCATCGGTGCACAAAACTGCTACCTCAAAGAATCAGGTGCTTACACTGGTGAAGTATCTCCTCTTGCAATCAAAGATGTTGGCGCTCAATGGGTTATCCTTGGACATTCAGAAAGAAGAACTATCTTTAACGAATCTGACAAGTTTGTAGCAGATAAGGTCAAATTTGCACTCGATCATGGTGTCAAAGTTATTCTTTGTATTGGTGAATCTTTTGAGGAGAAACAAGCAGGTGAAACTCTCAATATTTGTAAAAGAGAACTCACACCAGTTATCGAATCCGTTTCTAAGCAAGACTGGGAAAATATCGTTATCGCTTACGAACCAATTTGGGCAATTGGTACAGGTTTAGCGGCAACTGCTCAGGACGCTCAAAATATACACTCAGAAATCAGAGCTTTTATTGCTTCTCAAATTGGTGATGAAATCGCTCAATCTGTTAGAATCTTATACGGTGGTTCCGCAAATGGCAAAAATGCTCCTGAATTCAAGGATAAGTCCGATGTTGATGGTTTCCTCGTTGGTGGTGCTTCTTTAAAGCCAGAATTTGTTACAATCATCAACTCCAGACAGTAGATAGATTTAACACACACACACACTCTCTCTCTCTCTCTCTTTCTCTCTTATATATTTATAGCGTTACTTAATCATCAGTTATAACTACAGGTTCATCTTCTACCTCATATCCTCTACTTCGGTACTTTCGTATAACCTTTTTATTACGTTCAATGGCTCGCCTTTCACATTTACTTATACTCCCACTCACTCCAACCGATTCCATAATAACTTCCTTACCATCAATAGCTTGTACGAAAAACATCGCTGCAAGAACTCGTTCTACTGCTTCAAAATGTACTCGTAATATACCTACCATTGTCCTCGTTGAGAAATATTTAACAGCAAATGTAGTTAACGTATCTGCAACTCCAATATCACCAAAATTCTTCATCATCGAAAGTCTAATAGTTGAGATTATACTCTTTGCATTTGTTGAAAACCCACTTTCCTCCTCCCCAGCATGTCGTAATTGGAAAAGTATATACCTAGTCTTAAGTCTCACCATATCCGTTAATCTTCATCAACCTCTAATTGGTAAAGACTTTTTAAAAAATGTATGCACATTCAAAGATCACGCCCAAATTACTTTTTTTTCCATCCAATTTGCCAACGTTATCAACATTTTTCATTCAACTTTCATTTTTTCCTCCCTTCCTTTTAGTCAAGTTCATGTTCAGACGGTTAATCCGCACCATGTCTATCTACACCAACCCAGCAACCAATCCAAAGGTCCAAGAATGGCCTGCAGCAAAAGTGAGAGACACTTTCCTTGATTTCTTCAAGGAGAGAGGACATACTTTTGTTCCATCTTCCTCCGTCGTTCCTCACGACGATCCAACTTTACTATTCGCAAACGCTGGTATGAACCAGTACAAACCAATCTTCCTCGGTACTGTTGATCCTTCCCACTCATTTGCAACTTTGAAAAGAGCTGTCAACTCTCAAAAATGTATCCGTGCAGGTGGTAAACACAACGATTTAGAAGATGTCGGTAGAGACTCTTATCACCACACATTCTTTGAAATGTTAGGTAACTGGTCATTTGGTGACTATTTTAAAGAAGATGCAATCAAATACTCATGGGAACTTCTTACTGAAGTTTATCAAATCCCAAAGGATAGACTTTATGTTACCTATTTCGGTGGTGATGAGAAACTCGGCTTGGAACCAGATTTAGAAGCAAAGGAATTATGGAAGAACGTTGGTGTTCCAGACGACCACATATTGCCTGGTAACGTACACGATAACTTCTGGGAAATGGGTGATCAAGGTCCATGTGGCCCCTGTTCTGAAATTCACTACGACAGAATCGGTGGAAGGAACGCTGCTTCACTCGTTAATGAAGACGATCCTGACGTTTTGGAAATTTGGAATAATGTCTTCATGCAGTACAACAGAGAACCAAGTGGAGAGTTGAAACCATTACCTGCAAAGCATATCGATACTGGTCTCGGTTTTGAAAGACTTGTTTCTCTTTTACAAGACGTAAGATCTAATTACGATACTGACGTTTTCCAACCTTTATTTATTAAAATCCAAGAAATAACAGGTGTTAGACCTTACTCTGGTAAATTCGGTAAAGACGATACTGATGGAATTGATACCGCTTATAGAGTCCTTGCTGATCATGTTAGAACATTAACTTTTGCAATCGCCGATGGTGGTGTACCAAATAATGAAGGTAGAGGTTACGTCTTACGTAGAATCTTAAGAAGAGGTGCAAGATACGTTAGAAAATATATGAACTATCCAATTGGTAATTTTTTCTCTCAATTAACTCCAACTTTGATTGAACAAGTTAAACATATCTTCCCAGAATTAGCAAAGGATCCATCTACTATTTATGAGATTATGAATGAAGAAGAAGCTTCCTTTGCTAGAACTTTGGACCGTGGTGAGAAATTATTCGAATCTTACGCCCTTATTGCTTCTAAAACTCCAGAACAAACTTTGTCAGGTAAAGACGTTTGGAGATTATACGATACTTATGGTTTCCCTGTAGATTTAACTAGATTGATGGCTGAAGAAGCTGGTCTAAAGATTGATGAAGAAGGTTTCGAAAAGGCTAGATTAGAATCCAAGGAAGCTTCTAAAGGTGGTAATTCTAAGGCAGGTAAGACTTTAGTGAAATTGGATGTCCATGCATTAGCTGAATTAAACGAAAAAAATGCTCCAAAGACAGATGACTCTTCAAAATTTGACACTAAAGATATCAGCGCAAAAATTGTTGCTATTTACAATGGTTCCCAGTTTGTTGATTCTATCGAACCTGCTGAAGGTGCTCAGTATGGTATCCTTTTAGACCAAACGCCATTTTATGCTGAACAAGGTGGTCAAGAATATGATACTGGTAAGATTGTCATCGATGGTAAAGCTGAATTTCACGTTGAAAACGTTCAAGTTTATAACGGTTACGTTTTACACACTGGTTTCCTTGAAGAAGGTATTTTAAAAGTCGATGATGTTGTCATTGCTGGTTATGATGAATTAAGAAGATGGCCTTTGAGAAATAATCACACTGGTACTCACATTCTCAATTTTGCATTGAGAAAGGCATTATCAGATGGTACAATTGATCAAAAGGGTTCGCTTGTGGCTCCAGAAAAATTAAGATTTGATTTCTCTTACAAGAAAGCACTAGAGTTGAAAGAAATTGAACAAGTTGAAAACATTTGTAATGAACAAATAAAGGCTAGTTTGAAAGTTTATGCTAAACCAGTTGAGTTGGAAATTGCAAGAGGTATCAATGGTCTGCGTGCAGTTTTTGGTGAAACATACCCAAACCCTGTCCGTGTTGTCTCTGTTGGTGTCCCAATTGAAGAACTTCTTGCAGATCCAGCTAGCGAGAAATGGCAAAACTACTCAATTGAATTCTGTGGTGGTACTCACGTTGCGAAAACTGACGATATCAAAGAGTTTGTGATTATTGAAGAATCGGGTATTGCTAAGGGTATTCGTCGTATTGTTGCCGTTTCAGGTACAGAAGCTAGAGAAGTTCAAAGAATTGCATCTGAATTCGATAAACATTTAGATGAAATTTCACAACTACCGTATGGTGAACTCAAAGAACGTAAAGTAAAAGATGCAGGTACTGAGCTTGGTAAACTTTCTATCTCTGTTGTTTCCAAGGCACAATTGAAGGATAAGTTTTCTAAAATCGAAAAATCTGTTAAAGATGAAACTAAGCAACGTGTCAAGCAAGATACCACTAAGGTTATGTCTGCTGTGAAGGAATTTTTCGGAAATCAGGAGAACAATACTGTATGTGCATTACATGTTGAAGCTAATGCTAATGCAAAGATTGTTTCTGAAGCTATCAACTACATGAAGAAAGAACAAAAGGACAAAAACTTATACCTTGTTCTTGCTGAAAAGGGTGGTAAGGCAGCACAAGGTGTTTACCTTGCACCTCAAGTTAATGAGAAGATGGCTGCAGTAGATGTTGCATCCAAGGGTGCAGAATTTATCGGTGGTAGAGCTGGTGGTAAGGGTAACTCTTGTCAAGGTATGGGTGAGAACGGTGATGCTGCAGACAAAGCTGTTGAAGAAATCAGAAACTTAATTACTTCACTGACTGTTTAATCGTCATTTGATAAACCTCTCTCTTTATATCGTCTGTCTATATTCAAAAAATCAGTTTTGTTTTCGTACAATATTAACGTTCGTTACGTAGTCTATTTTAGTCCACGCCAAGTTTTTCAAGCCGCATCTTCTCCTTGCAAGTAAACTCAATCCCTTTCCTTGTGAAAGTCGGAACACGCCATGAATTTAATCATTTGGTTGATGCTGTATATACTTAGAGTGTCATCGGCTCTGCAGATAATATCTGACGTGAAAGATCTGCACCCGGATCTTGAAAAAAGATTTGACAAACCACAAATACTGGAATTCAACACGTTCGTTGAACTACAGGATGCATTTCCTGTCAAGGATTCAATAACGTATGGTTCAGTGATCGGGTACAAGTTCAAACTAAAGAATGACTCAGCAAATCATTTAAATCAGATTGTGCTCTTTTTATCGGGCTCTATATGTCGATTACCAGATCACTGGAACACGTCAGCCTCGCTTAATGGACTCCATTTCTATTATACATTTGATGAAACTGTTGCAAAGAGTTTGAATTACACACAGATGAAATCTTTTGAGTTCTCTAATGGATTTTTAAGTGTTCTGGTGGAGAAACAGTTCAACGCTACTACCTCCAATGACATCTACTTTCTTATCACACCTAACGATTGTTCAGACTGTACTACAAGTTCGACGTGGGTCTACGAATTGGGTATATCAAAAAATAGTTTGATGTTTGTCTATGATACTGAACCACGAATATCTGTCGTTGATGTCGATTATGATTCAGTAATATTCAAGGCTGATGAAGCTATTTTCGGTGCCAACAGGACCTTCAATCTTTTCATTTTCGAAAACGATACATCAATTCCCATTGCCCTAAACCAATCCATATGCGCAGCTACTGAAAGTACAAGTTACCACCGTATAATTCCTATCAACGAATCATTGATCAGAATGAATGATCATAGTTTTGTGCTAACTGGCTTTAATTCAGCACAAACTTACAAGGGAGTTTTAACAGTTACAGATCCTAAAATACCGTATTCAGGTGGCGTTTTTGAGGAATTTCAATTTACAATGTCTCCCACAAAATCGTGCAAGTTGGTATGGGGGTTAGACTTTTGTGACGAAGTGGCATATGCTGCTCCTATATCAGATTCGTTCTTGTTTGGTGAACAATCATGGGGAGAGTTTTTATCCTCATACGATAATCACACGGAAAGTCTATATCAACCATTCCTCTATGCACTACAACAAGTTGCATGTGATACAGAGTTGGACGCTAGATATTCACCTATCAGAACCTGTGATGACTGTCGATATTCATACAAGCAGTGGTTATGTGCAGTTACTATTCCTCGATGTACTTCATCGTTAAATGTAGGGCCTTATAACAAGATGTATGGTGTTGGTTCCGGACGAAACAAGTTTATTGAAGATACTATTAAGCCACCGTTGCCGTACGCAGAGGTTTTGCCATGTCTAAACGTATGTCAAGCCATTGTTCGTGATTGCCCTTCAGATTTTGGTTTTGGGTGTCCAGAAAATCCGATGCTGGTGAACCTTAGCTATGTAGATCCTTTGTTATTAGTTGATAATAAGGATAAATCAACTACAATCATAACTGAAAATAAGGAATCCTATGAGTTGTGCAATTATTTAGGACAGCAAAATGATATATTACCAACTAGTCGCAATTAGCACTCCGTATTCACATACAATATTCTTCTATATACAAAGTTGTAGATGCACTATATAATATACCCAATGATTCACTTTGACTTGTAGTTATTCTTTTTTTGTCTTTTTGCGGGTTGTTCCTGCCTTTGCCTCTCTCTTTCTTCATCTCTGGCTTGTTCTGTAGCAATCTCCTCTTCGGATTTAACAGCTTCTGGATGTTCCTTGATAGATTTCTCCATCTCTTCTCTAATATTAACCTGTCCATCTTTAGATTCTAACACTTTTTTAAGAACTGGTGCCCAAATTGCTTCGCCATAATTAGTGAAGTCTTCAAGCTCAAAAACATTCTTTTCAAGATCCCATTCGGCTTGTTTGGATCTCACGAGTTTAACCATATAGCAACTAGATCCAACGCAACGACCCATATCACTTAACAATGATCTAATATATGTTCCTGAAGATACAGTGGCATCAAAATGCAGTAATGGGGCTCTGTAGCTACCATCTTCATATGCCTTAGAGTCTTTCATGACTCTCATTGACAAAGGAAGGTCTTGGTCGTTTTTATGAGCTGCTGTCCACTCCCTAGAAAAGGGTACCTTGTGATCATTTAAAGTAGGGTTGTTTGCTAGTTGTTCGGCTAGGGTTTTGCCGTTCTCATCAACTTCACTTTTCAAAAATGTGTAATTGTGGTTTCTTGACAATGTATCATCTTTAATATCCATATCTATTATTTTCACCTCTCTACTTTTAATTTCACGTGGCAATGCAACTCCTTCTCTCGCATATTCGTAAAGTCTTTTACCATCCATTTTTAACGCACTAAAAATTGGTGGTGTTTGATCCAGGGTTCCAATCATTCTTTCCTTGGTTTTATCAAGCAACTCTCTTGTAACGTGCTCAACTTCAGTTTTCAATAATAGTTCCCCCTCTGAGTCTCCTGTGGTAGTAGAGCCACCAAGCAAACCAACACACTCATATTTTTTCACTGATCCATTCGTAAATTCTCCTAACTTTTTGGTACCTGAACCTACACCGATAACTAGGACACCAGAAGCAAGTGGGTCTAAAGTACCACCATGACCCATTTTTAACTTCTTCGTTTTCCAATTTTTCATTCTTTGTTTACCTAGTGTTTTGTTTCTCTCATTCTGAAGTTCAATTAATGCGGCTTTGGAAACAGACGCTGCTGACAAAATGTGATTAACTTTATCAAGAACAGCACGAGAAGTAGCCCCTGACTTTTTATTCACTGCAAAAACTCCATCCATTGCAAATTTCAGGAACATATATTTTGATATGGGTAAGCTGAATCTTTAAAAGTAAAAAACTTTGTGGTCTGGTGAAAACTAAATTGGTGAGATCTGATCCTTAATGTAGAATTTTAATGAAGAATTTTTAGCAGGTCACGTGTGTCTGTTGCCATTTGGAATTCTTCGAACTTGAAGAGTTATAATGTAGTGTTCACTTCTTAGAAAACATCTATACAGGATTCGGTCACTCGGTCAATTAGATTGAATTAAGATGTCACATAAAAATATTGGATCTGGTATCTCAGACCAGATACTTAATGAACTCATTGCTCTTGGTACCGATGCCAAAAGGAAAAACCCTGAGATCCGACACGCATGTGATCATTCTATCGAAATAATCAAACCTTTCACTAGTACTAATGCTAAAAAACAGAAATCACAATTTCAAGCTTCGGTTAAAAATCATCCTGAATTTATTGCACCCTGGATCATGGCATGTTTATCCAAGAATCAGAAATTAATCATGCAATCACTAAAAACATTGAGCAAAATCATACAACTACAATTGTTGCCAGACATAGACGAACATCCAAAAGAAGCTGTTGATGTTGTTGAACAGATTGTTGATGCATTATATGAAGCCACAGCTAGTGGGGAGGAGATTCAAGTAAAACTACTTCAATTGCTGCCATCATTTTGTCAATTGTACGCTTTCTATATTAATGACAAGATACTAAGCAAAGTTTTGTTAATCTGTTCAAACCTGCAAGGCGCTAACAAAACTCCACTTATTGTGAATACAGCACAAGCTACATTTACCCAACTACTGGATATAACATTTGCTAAAGTTGACTCCCCGAGTGCGCCTCCGTTAGAACAGAAGTATGAAGTGCCAATTGATGACCATGAAACAATAAAAGTTGATCAGTACACGTACGATGTCCAAAGAATTGTTCTTGATATGTGCACATTGATTGAACATCATAAGCCTTCGTTTCTTCAAACTAATTACATAAGTGAAGATTACGGTTTTGAAGTACTTGAAAGTTTGATCAAGAACAACGCTAATATATTTCTAAGTCATGTTGAACTCGCTTTTCTTTTACGAACAAAAGTTGCGCCTTTGCTTTTAAGATTCATGTCTTCAAGCAAAGATTTTACATTAATGGTGAAGGTTTCTAGATTGATACTACTGCTACTTAATGAGGAATTCGATGTGCTAAGAGTTGAATCGGAAGTCACCTTGTCACTTTTAACTCACATAATAACGAAAGAGTCAGGATCCCCGCTGTGGAAGAAGATTCTAGTTCTTGAAATTTATGCAAATGTTTTCAAAAACAGATATCTATTGAAAAAGATCTTTATGGAATATGATGACAATCCTAAAGAAGAACGAAAACCAGTAGTTTATGACTGCTTGCTACTCTTGAAAAACTTAGTAGCCGAACAGAAGCATGTTCTCAACACGGGTGATTTAATACAGCCTCCTACGTTGATACAAGATGCAAGCAGTACCAATTCAAACGTAAAGCAACAGTCAAAGCAGTTACATCCTGTCGGACTCAGGGCTAGTGATTTCAAAGGGATGGTTCGATATTTGGATTGTATTGATAAACAAGAGCCGCCAAGTGTCCCAGAGACTTATATATTGTTCTTGGTTTCTTCAACCATCTTTTCTCTTTCTGATTGCATCCAATTGTCAACTCTTGACTTAATGAAATCAACGGATCCAATGTTGCATTTATCCCCAGAAATTGTGGAATCCAGAAATGATGAAAACTTAAAGAAAGAATTTGAATGCGTAACAGACCTTATTGCAAATACTTGGGAGATTCAGCTGGAAATGTCAGATATATTTATACGCTCTACGTTGGATAATGAGATGTTTTCAAACAATTTAAAGCTTCTGGAAAATCTATGTTATTGTGCTGGGATTGTTTCTCTGGATGATGTGAAGCACGCTGTTTTTAAATACCTAGGTATTAGTGCCTTAAGGCTTGATGGAACATATGGCTACAAAAGTAGGGTTCAGTCTATCGGCGAATCCATTGTTGGGACAATAAGCTCCACTTTGGGAAATGCTGTTTCCAATATAGCGAACAATAACGCATCTATGCATTCATCGCAATCCAGTGGTTTCAAGTTTTATCCTCGTACTATCAACACTAGACAAACGCTTGTTTTTCATACTTTAATGCGGTTATCAGTTTCTTTGGGTACAAACTTGAAGAATGACTGGAATATTGTATTTGTTGTTTTGCAATGGGTTAGTTACTATGTTGATGGACCAACTGGCTACAAAAGTAAAGATGTACCGTCGATATCACAATATTTGCAAAATCGTGATTTGCAAATAATTGATCACTCCCTAGGAGAAATGACAAAAAGTATCTACAATTTGAATGAAAATGCTTACTGCGATATTGTCAAGACAATTACACAACTATCCCAAGTTGTATTGGCAGATTCAATTGAAACACCACAATTAACTACACCTTTGGATAGAAATGGGAATCTTCAACCGTGCGCTTTCAATCGTGTGTTTTACATCGGTAAACTGGCCGATATATGCACAATAAATCCGGCTAAATTTCTTACTTCTTCGAATTCGAACTTGGAAGATATAACAAGTTACTTCTGCAAAATTGTTTGTGATAGGACCTTTTCCGATGATATACGAATGCTTGGAAGTAGAAGTTTTAACAAGATTTTACGTGTTTGTGCAGATACAGGATTTGATAACGATGATAAAAATATTAAGAGTTTGACTGAGGTAAAAGTCCTAACTAACATGTCTACTTTCTTAGAAAAACTTTCAGGGCTACCTCTTTCAGAAGAGCTATTGACAGCAAACTGCGAAGCAGAAATGGTATTACAAACTTTGGAGACATTAAAAGCTTTGATTGATAGACATGGAAGTAATGTTCAACAAATGTGGAGTACTGTCACAGATATGCTCAATATTCCTTTCCAACTTATTGAAACCACTAGTGCCGCACGATCAAAAGAAAAGGGGCCAAATGAAATGATAACTTCCATTTTAAAATCATCCTTTGAAACTATCAAAGTTATTTTGGATGAAATTCTACATTGTATACCAAAAACACAGATCAAGGTTATTATAGACAGTCTTTACAATTTTGTCTCACAATCATTTGATCTCAATATCTCCTTTAATTCGGTGAGTTATTTTTGGCTAATTAGTGACTATATTAAAGATAAATTAGAAGCCATCAAAGAAGTTGATAATTTTTACTCGTTATCGCTCTCTGAAGCTGATTTGATAAGTGTTCTCGAAAGGTGTAATGACACTGATAATCAATACTACCAATATTTATGGATTTATTTGGTTTTAAAATTGGCCAAAACAACTCCTGATCCTAGAGTTCAAGTTCGTAACGGTTCTATCTTAACCACATTTAGCGTCATTGACTCATTTTCGTACAATGATAAGCTTTTAAGTCTATTATATGAAATTGTTCTTTCCCCTTATCTACTTCGGATGACGGTTCCGTCTAATTTGAAATCCCTAAAAACAACAGACCAAAAGGATTGGATGGATAGTTATATGAACATTGCCAGTGGAATATACAAGGTCTTTTTAAATCAAGTCACTGAGCCTTTCAATGTGGAACAGGTCACCAGAATGTGGGAAGGAATAGTGAAGTTTATGATTGATTTAATTAATTTAGATCTGGGTTGGATGGAACTCAATAATCTTCTCTTTAAAAGCTATTCGGAAGTACTTACCTCATTTTTAGAGAGCAAAAATGAACTATCTTTACAAATTCTTGAGCTATCATACTTGCCGTGGGACTCTATCAGGCTAAACTACAATTTTAATAATGCTTCTCAGTACCAGACTATGCTTTGCTCATTTGTTGGTTGTTTTAAGAAAGCATTTGACCTTTTCAAACCAATAATGAGTATTTCAAAGTTTGAAAAGATGTTGGCAGTTTTGAACTTTAGCATAAAATATCCTGTTTTGGTAGATACACGAAATGATTATCAAAGATGTACGATTTTACAAAATGCAGTACTTGAGAACCTCGAAAAACTTGTTATTAGTAAGTCTGATGAATCTTATATGAGTTATGAATCGTTGGTAATTCAACAGCTAAATATGATTATTACTTTACCTTTTCACACAAGAGATCTGATCGTAAGAAAGATTGGCGATAAGGGTATTAAAGTTCCAAGTTTTGTTGCGGCAAGTCATTTTAGTATAAAAATTCTTGAAACTCACTTAAACGACTTAATAAGCTTACCGTTTATTAACGATGGTTCCGTGATGAACACGGTGCGTTCATTAATAGAACCTTCTAAACTTAAAAGTTCCAAAATGAAGATAAACAACGACGGTCGTGATGAAGGGCCTACGTATCTGTGGATGATTAGTTTTTCTGTTTTGACCAATGTTATTGAAGGTGTTATTAATTTGCTTATTTCCACTTCTAAAGAGTATTTTACTGAAAACATAGACAAGATTGCTCTTGATGCTCTTATTCCTTATTTTATTAGTTCACTTGGATGTTGTTTTGTTTCACATGATGATGATGATACTGAAGAATATGATCTTCAGCAATATTACATTATAAAAGCATCATTAACAAATTTATTTCAAGCATATAATGATGGAGATGTTTATCAAATCAACAAAGAAGTAATTGAAAGTTTTATTTCTTTACTATGGACTCACTCATTTTTTTATCAACATGATTCGGTAATGAAATCCGTTATTCCGATCAATTGCAATGTTGTTTCAATGAAGGATCTAACGACAACTCTGTGTGATGAAATGAGCTGGGATATATTTGGAACTACAGAACGAATTAATTTGGCGGCAAGATTACAGATATCGCAACAATGTTTAGCTGATTTGACTGAACTTTCAAACCAGTCAAAGTTTTGTTCCATAGGCAAGGTTGGTCTTCCTTTCCTTATATCAAGATGTGCCTACACTCTTAGAAAGTTCATTATGGACCAAAAATTGATAGATGAACAACCATTTGTACGGATTCAGCTTTTTGATCTTCAAAACATAGTGCTATGTTTGCAAAGTATTTTTGATTTTCTAACAAAATTGAAAAATTGTACCGCTCCTGAATACAATGCGCTTTTTGGTCTAAAAACATTACTTATTCAAACATTGCCTTTGGTTACGGATAAAGTTATTAGACTTAACTTGACGAAACTATGCACTTCTCTATGTAGGTAATACAAAATGATCTATTTACATAAGGTATAGGTTAAAAAAACTCGTATGGGCGACACATTAGGAAGATATAAATTCAGTCACGATATTGATAATTCATGTCGACATAATCGGGCTCTGATTCGAACGTGTAGTTGCCAGGGTGATAAACAGAATCAATATTTGGTCTAAAGTAATCAGCATCGATGTTTTTACGAATCTCACTTTGTCTTCTTTCCCGCTCAAACTCACGCCATGTCATCTGTCTAATCTGAGAACCGTCAAACTCACCCGAAACCTCACCGTGACCACCTTTAGCATCTCCCTCAGTTTTTCTGGTATCACCCCAACTGAAGTCATCAAATTTCCAAAAAGAGTATGTAGGTAAAACAAAACTCCAGATAGGTAATGATAATATGTAGGCAACCATCCACAAAATGTACATTAGGTTTGAAACTGTAATAACGATTAATAGTACAGGTAAACCAAAGATAATTGCCATCAAAACCAAAGAAATTATAGGAGTTGGAGAGGAGAAAATTGCAACAAAAATGATGTACACAGTGAGACTGATGGCTACTGGTAAAACAAAAGTGCCAATCAACTGAATAATAATAATAAATTGCATTGACAAACAAAACGCACCGCATAAATCTTTTACCAAAGCTAGCTCCATAAGATTATGGACAGTTGAGTTGATCCAACGACGACGTTGAGACAGCAACACTTTAAATGTATCAGGAACAACAGTTTTGCAAGCAGCTTTAGGAACAAAAACTTGTTTTCTTCTTGGAAAAGCTCTCAACATTAACGATGACAAATATCTATCTTCACCCAATAGCAACAAATTTTTTTTATGCAAACTATCCAAAACATTATCAGAGTATTTTTCAACAATATCAGAGTTTGCTAGTATTGGAACCCAAACGTTGGTACTCTTTGGAGACTTGATACGATACATACAAAAGCATCCAGGTAAACACGTTACACTTCCAAAAACAGATTCAAAAGCTTTTGCTTGGTGATGAGAAATGTAATACTCGAAAACTTGAATAGCAGTCACCCAAGATTTGGTTTTATTAGAAATTTTGGTTTCACCGCAAAGTCCCATGATTTCTGGATCTTTGACCAGTTCTGCAGTCATGTGAGTCAAACAATCAGGATAAACTAAGGTGTCAGCATCGACCATTAAAACAGCTTCATACATTGTTGGCATTAGTCCAGTTATTTGCCATATGGTTTTAGTCATTTCAAATTGTAATGGAGTCATTCTTTCGTTAAATGTAACTGCCTGCAAAAAGGACATCAAGATAATTTGGGAATCACGCTTACCTCTATTACCAGGTTTAGCTGATGACATTTCTGCCAAAGTACCACATTTGACTATCAGTAGCATTGGAGTTTTTTGCTGCTTCTCAACAGGGATAGTTGAATTATCATATTTATAGAAGCCTGCATAAACCTTAGCCATATTATGTCTCTTTGATCCTTGCGCAACAGACACATAAGAGAATGGTTCAACTTCTTCCTTAGGTACAACAAAGTCATCCATCATATCTAAGCAAATATCAGGAGTTGGTTTATCATTACCTGCACCAGTGATCAATCCATCACAAATAACAACAATCAATTTATGTGAGTTTGGATAATCTGTAGTAGCGATAGAATCAATTGTTGTTCGAATACCGGCTTCATCTTCAGAATAACAGGTAACTAAACACATTGTATGAATCAATGGATATCCAAATGGCTCCCAGCTAACAGGTGGTTGAGAAATAACATCTTTACTTATCAAAGCGGGATCCAACGTTTCAAGTTCATCATCAGCAAAGGGATCAGAAGGTTTGAACGGATTAATTGTTGAGGCAGCAGGGCTCAAAAGGGAAGATTGGGATACTGTGTTTCTAATTTTTTTCTTCTTTTGATTTGCTATCATATAAGCTTCCGTTGTCATTGTTATGTACTTGGGATTGTAGTCTTTTGATATATTTATTACAGGCTGATCATCAATAAAATCATTTATATCACCACCCCATGATAAGCGCAAGTTTCTATTTTTCTTAGAATGATAGTTTGCTCTACGTTTTATTGGAACTTCGTTGATTGGTGCTGAATTATTAGGGTCATCAACCCAGTCCTCAATCTGGTTACTTTGAGCTAACATTTCTTTAATGGATGAATAAGGTACACCTTGATATGGAGCCAAGAACCATTTAAAGTAGCAAGCAATAGCAAATTGAATACCAACAGTCAGTATAACAAATACCAATGATATGTATAACACGATTGTAGATGCTACACAACCGACAGTAGATGTATCGACAACTCCGATTTTAGCTATTTCAACCAAGCAACTAGCAACTTGCCTTTGATGTGGTTCTGTTAAGAGCAAAGATATGTCGTACCCTTTCATAGTTTTATCATCTTTTATTTTGTCAAACAAATCTGGATAAGTTAGTTGGTCTTTATATAGCCAGTCAATCATACCCATATCAATAACATTACCATTATAGACAACTAAATTTCTTTTAGAAGTTGTAATATCCTTCCATGTGTAGAATAAATCACCTGCAACCTTTAACTGATAATATGATGATCTTGCAGCAGAAGATGTATGGCAAGCATACCCATCGTAATATTCAACTGTAAAATTCGGTCGGGTTGATCCATCTAAATTCATTAACTTACAAGGCATATACCATGCCAATTCATCTCCATTGTGTGGAATAGTAGAACCTTCCTTTGCTTTGATCAAACCTTTACAATTACCATTAACATTCTGAAAAAGTAAACTAGCTTCTTTACCTCCTGCATTTATTGGAGGGTATAAAACGTTACTATTAGCTTCAATTCCGGGAGCTGCTGGATGTGCAGATGAATCCAAAAGATAAGCTTTTCCTCCAATGACAAGAAAAGAGGTAAGAATATCTTTAGGTTGCAGTCGTGGTGCTAGATATGTACAAGTAGTTCTATTGAAACCAAAAGTCAAAAATGCAACAATTGCACCAAACATTAAAATGATACTAATCAATCCCATTTTTTCCCTCCATGCGTACTGTCTATCATTAGTTTTCAGGCCAAAAAGTTTCAAAATAGGAGATGGTGCCCAGAAAGTTATTGCATAACAGTAAATCTTCCAATAAGGAAAACCTTTTCGATCTTCTTCTAAATCCATTCTCTTAGGAGGAATTGCAGTAAAATATTCATTTGCGGAATGTTCATCATCCTTAAATCCATTTAATAAAGCATCATTTGTAGTAGCAGCGTCTCCATCATAAGAAGTTCGTTCTGCATACTCGTCATTTAAATAATTTAATTCTAATGGTTTAGCTGTTACATCATTATTTTCATTGTGTTTTATAGTTGCGGCATAAAATGGATCATTTTGTCCAGAATCTTCAGAGACTAAAGAAAATTGGTCATCAGACCATTTATTTCTTTGCGTTTGATCTGCAGAAAATGTTTGAAGCTGAATGTTATCCCGATAGTAATGATCATAATCTTCAGGAGCACTGTTTCCAACGGGTGCATTTGAGTTCTGTGAGAATCTTGCTGAGTTTGATTGAGGAATTCGTCCATGTCTGGGTCCCCCTGCAGTATATGAGTGCGGCCTGGCACGATCTTTACGAATCAAAGATCTTTTACGTCGAAAAGTACCTGCTTCCGAATCGTAGGATTCGTGAGTTGTTGAAACGCCATTGACGTTCAGCATATTTTGATATGGATGTGGCACTATGTAAAAAGGGAAACAAAAGTTAGTAATCAAAACATAAAAAGATAAAGTGTGTAGTAGTGACAAGTGAAGGATACTTACTTTAGGTGACACGTTGTTTCAAAGAACCAATTTGGGTAATGGAGTGAATTGGTAACAAACACGAATTGCACGACAAATCAGATCAAATACAAAAGTGTTGAAGATCAGCACCCTCGGAGAAAGGGTTCAAATCTTTCCTTCTTCACAAGCTTCATATTAAAAAGAGGGAAAAAAAGACTGTGAAATTTTACAACATTGAGGTTCCAGACCATGCGCGAAAAAAGGGCAGATCTCTAATTTTTTGAAATTTACCAAAAGTAGTAATTTCCTTTTTGAGATTAAATTGATGGATTTTTCAACAAAACACGAATTGAACATTTTGAGCTTTGCAATATGTGCACATGTGTTAATTCAAGCTCAAAAGTTTGCTTGAGCTCTGGATCGGTGCAACTTGAATTTGTTTCAGCGCGTTTTATTTCTGTTTCAATTAAATTGCTATTTCTAGCAATAACATCATAAACACAACCTTAACCCAAGTTACACTACAATAATGTCAGGCCGTATCCCACAAGGAAGAAGATCCCGCAGCTTATCCGAAAGTGACGACTCCGATAATGATACCAATGAAAGGTTTCAACCTTTGAACTCTTCCCCAAGGGCAACCAACTTTTTAGCTTCTTCCCCTAACAACGAGTTATTTTCGGACGACTCTGCTGATGAAGGTGTTGTGGAAGATGAAATTCAAGACGATATTAGAGATTTGAATCTTGTCGATGATGACGAAGAAGCCGAGGAGGCAACTGGTAGAGACCTTATAGGAGATGATATGATGGATGATTATAAAGAGCGTCCTGAAGAGGACAGATATGATGCAAATGATATTGATGATGATGTTGTTGATGAAATGGATATTGGTGATAGAAGGCAAGTTGATAGATTACTTGATATGAGAGACTCATATAGATCACAAAATTTAGAACTCGACGATGATGATGATATGAACCGAGGTTCAGAGGACGAGTATGGTTTACCAACGCAGAGAACTAGAAGAAGATTTGAAGAAGATCTTGAGAACGATGATTTAGGTGCAAATGAAATCACCTATGCTCAATTAATTGATGTGAAAGCGCCATCTGTTTTGGAATGGATTTGCCAACCACAAGTTACAAGAACAATTGCAAGAGAGTTCAAGTCATTTTTATTAGAATTTGTTGATGAAAATGGAAGATCTGTTTACGGTCCCAGAATTAGAGAGATGGGTGAGGCAAATAGTGAATCCTTGGAGGTATCTTTTGCTCACCTTTTGAGTTCTAAGGCGATTTTAGCAGATTTTCTTAGACAATGTCCCGAAGAAATGCTTAAGATATTTGATGTCGTTGCAATGGAAGCAACAGAAATTCATTACCCCGATTATACCAGAATTCATTCTGAAATTCATGTTCGTATAACTGAATATAATGATTTACTCAATTTAAGAGATCTTAGACAAAGTCATTTGAATAGTTTGATAAAACTTCGAGGTGTTGTTACTAGAAGAACCGGTATTTTCCCCCAACTTAAATACATCAAGTTTGATTGTCCAGCTTGTAAAACTGTATTAGGTCCCTTTTTTCAAGATTCGAACCAAGAAATTAAAATCAGATATTGCTCAAACTGTGAATACAGAGGTAAAATGCCAATCAATTCCGAACAGACAGTTTACAGAAATTACCAAAGGATTACAGTTCAAGAATCTCCGGGCTCCATGCCTGCTGGACGTTTACCGCGTCATAAAGAAGCCATTTTACTTTGGGATTTAGTGGATATTGCTAAGCCTGGTGAAGAAGTCGAGTTAATTGGAATTTATAAAAACTCTTATGACGGTGTGTTGAATGCAAAGAATGGATTCCCTGTTTTTGCTACAGTTATTGAAGCGAACAACGTCAAACGTCGTGAAGGTGGAAGCGCAAATGAAGACTCTTCATCACCATACCAAATTACCATAGAAGAAGAGAGAACGTTTAGAAGTATGGCAAATCAACCTGACATTATTTCTAAGATTATTTCGTCCATGGCACCATCTATTTATGGACACAAATACATTAAAACTGCGATTGCGGCTGCCCTCTTTGGTGGTGTTCCAAAGGATGTTAATGGTAAACATTCCATCAGAGGTGATATAAATGTCTTATTGTTAGGTGATCCTGGTACGGCAAAATCACAAATTTTGAAATATGTTGAAAAAACAGCATATAGAGCAGTATTCTCCACTGGACAAGGTGCCTCTGCTGTTGGTTTGACTGCATCTGTTCGTAAGGATCCTGTTACGAGGGAATGGACTCTTGAAGGTGGTGCTTTGGTTTTGGCAGACAAAGGTGTTTGTATGATTGATGAATTCGACAAAATGAATGACCAAGATCGTACTTCCATTCATGAAGCCATGGAACAACAATCAATTTCTATTTCCAAAGCAGGTATTGTTACTACCCTTCAAGCAAGATGTTCTGTTGTTGCTGCCGCAAATCCTATAGGTGGTAGGTATAATAGTACTGTGGACCTCCAAAGAAATGTAAATTTGACGGAACCAATCTTATCTAGATTTGATATCATCTGTGTTGTGAGAGATTTGAGTAATCCAGAAGATGATGAAAGACTAGCAAGTTTTGTCGTCGATTCACACATGAGATCCTATCCAGATGAAGATGAATTAGATGCTGATGATGAGTTAGATGAAGGTGCTGATGAAGTGGAAGGTTCAGACTCTGAATTGCAAGATGAAATTGCACAATTAAGAAGAAAGCAAAAGCTTGAAAAAATTAGAAGAGCAAAGGAAAGTGAAATTTCTCCAATTCCTCAAGACATCTTGACAAAGTATATTTATTATGCTAGAACCCGAGTACAACCAAAGCTAACGCAGATGGATATTGATAAAGTGTCTCGTGTGTACGCTGATCTTAGGAAAGAATCTAATACGACAGGCTCTTTCCCGATTACTGTGAGACACTTGGAATCCATTTTAAGAATTGCTGAAGCTTTTGCTAAAATGAGATTAAGTCCTTACGTTTCCGGATCTGATCTTGATCGTGCAATCAAAGTTGTTGTTGATAGCTTCATTGGTGCACAAAAGATTAGTATCAGAAGACAATTGCAGAGAAGTTTCAGTAAGTATACTCATACCAATAGGGCTATGAGACCAAGCAGACCTCAAGTTGGCCCATCTTTTGCTCCTGAGGCTGCTACTGCTTAGGTTCTGTCTCCCTTTTGTAATTTAGATTTCTTTTGTAAACTATTACTTTATGCTTTGGAAAGATTTTCTTGTACAGGTTAACATTATCACCGAGGTCATATCGATAGTGGTCCTTAATTCCGCCAGCCCATGAATTCGCTTAGGCCTCCAGCTCGATATCCAAATTTCATTCAAAAAGGCGACTTCCAAATTTCACAACTTTATGCATAACAGGATCAGAAATTTGGCGGCCAAGATAACTCCAAATAATTCACACTTCTCTTCCACTGTAAGCCATAGAGTAATACCATTCAACTGACCTAACTCTAAAATTCAAAATGGTTGCATTGACCGAAGTACCCAACCCAACTAAACCAAATGATATTTTCTATTTTATTCCAAATCTTATTGGTTTTGGAAGAGTAATCACTTTGATTTTATCATACTTTACGATGAAACACTATCCGATTATTACCATGGGGTGTCTTTATACAACTTCGTGTTTATTAGATGCATTTGATGGATATTATGCTAGAAAATTTTCCCAATCTACAAAGTTCGGTGCAGTACTGGACATGATTACTGACAGATGTTCAACGTGTTCGTTGATTGTTTTTCTCTCTGTTTTATACCCAGATTATTACATTGCATGGCAAGCACTTATCTCATTAGATCTTGCATCTCATTATGTTCACATGTATGCTCAACTTGCTAGCGGATCAGAAAGTCATAAGAAGATGAGAGAGGGTGCAAATTGGTTGCTAAAACTATACTATGAAAACAGACCATTTTTGTTTTCTGTTTGTGCTTTGAATGAACTTTTCTATATTGCAATTTACTTAGCACATTTTCAAATTTTTTACTTACCAGGTACTAATATCCACTTATCTTGGTGGATTGCAATTATGTGTACACCAGTTTGGTTTTTTAAACAAGTATGCAATGTCATTCAAATGGTTGACGCATGCAAAATACTAGCAGAAATAGATGCAAAGAAATTTAATGAGGAAAGAAAGGCGAAGTAACTTGATATAACAATTGGTGATCTTAATCGTTGAACTGTTGGAAAGACTTTTTATATGTTCTATCATATTTCCACTGTATAGAGAATGTATTATAAAAAAGATAACTGGATGTTGCATTAGGACAATTATGAGTCTCAAATATAACTGCATCGATGTTAATTTCAAAGAAAAGCAATAAACCAAGTAATTCACTAAAAATAAAGGGGTCAACTGGGAATTGAACCCAGGGCCTCTCGCACCCAAAGCGAGAATCATACCACTAGACCATTAACCCTTTTACATTTTTGTAAGGAAGTAGACGCAGGTCGTCGTGGAAGGCTTGCTGTCCTAGCTGAGCCTCCTCTATCACGTGCGTGAGGTTGGATCAGACATGGGATTCCGGAGTGTGCAGAAGTGTTTAAGTTGAATGAATGGAAAATTTTATACCACTGCTAAGACGGTGAATTATGTATTTATTTAACACGATTGTATAGCACAAATTC